>CAMZMU010000128.1:61111717-61479504 GCA_947311845.1 Poa pratensis | reverse complement strand
GCAATTGCGTCACCCTCGCCGGAATTTGCGTCACAGCCGCCTCCGGTTGCTCTGGTGCCGCCGCCGGCATTCGCGTCACAGCCGCCTCCGGTCGCGCTGGATCCTCCACCGCAGGCGGTGCTGTCTGCTCCGCCACCGGCCCCGGAAGCGCCGAGCCCGTCGGCGTCTTGATGCATGTCGCCGATTCTTGACCATCTCGATGACTCGATCTCAGAGCAGATTCAGGTTGTGGTGTACTGATTCCGGTTCAGGACATGGAATTCGTCTGTAGTTTTCCTTGCTGGATTAGATTTATTCTCATCCCTATCGCACATGGGAATTTCACCGATTCAAGTGGCATGTTGGCCTTGTATTTTGATTATGCTGACATTTTTGTGTTCCTCCATAGAAATCAGTTTTGTGCCTTCAGTGTCAGTTCTTGATGAGTGTCAGTATTTCGGTGTCAATTGAATTGACCACCTTGGAATTGGTCACCGAGACAATTGACCAGCTTGACTAGTGTTGGCCTCCTTGGATCTTGGGCGTTCTTGCTGGAGAGCCTTCTTGTGAGAGATATGGTGCATTCATCACACTCCTTTTGAGCTCTGCTCTTCTCCTTCCCATGGAAGAAAGTTTCCACTGAATGCATATAACTTACTGATCACTGCCAAGTTTTTTTCTCCAGATGTCTACGACTTTCTTATTCACTGACAAATACAACAACCAGTGGCACTAGCTACCTTGCACTAAAAACAGATAAGCAAGCAGTGCACACATGTTAGGATGGAATCATTTCTCCTTGTAAACAGCGCAAAAAATGCAACACCAAATGCATTGGTTCTTTTCCAATTGGTTGTTTGCTTGTTCAGGTGGTTCTTTGCATAGCCGCACTCACATGCTCACATGTTGAGATGTACATCTGGGTTCTCAAGGAGCAAACACCGCCATCTCATTCTCCTCATCCAGAAGTTGTCCATTTTTTCTAGCTGAAAAAATGCACATAAAAAGACCTTTCTAAGCTGTATCTTGAAAAGTAAACAATGCTTTGCAGATCGGACAGAATGGTCTTGTTGCATTTCATAAACCACATCATTTTTTTGAGTATCTCATAGACCACATCAATAACTGATATTTTGGGATTTGGGCTGACAGATCAAAGCCGAGCTTTTCCTGGCCAGGCTAGGCCCATGAACTGCAATGCCAAAAGCCCGTTGGTCCAAGAAGATTTACCAAAAAGAATTGAACTCGGACAGTCCGGAGTTCCTGCACCGCGTCGAACTCTCTGAGGGGAGGTGCTGTACATCGCCTTCACGCGACGCTTCCGCGTCCCGTCGCCTGAAGGAAGCTCTTTCATGGGCCGAATTTGAAGCGGCCCAATATAAAAAGTACAGTTTTTTGTTTCCGTTTTTTCTCTGTTTTCAAATCTGAACAAATTATAAATTTGAAAATCTTAAAATCTGAACAAAAATAAAAATATGAACAATTTCGAATCTAAATTATTTTCGAATTTGAATAATTTTCAAATTCGAAAAGAATTCGAATCTGCTGAACAAATGAACAAATTCGAATTTGAAAAAAAAATCAAATTTGAACAATTTTCAAATACGAAAAATTTGAATCTGAAAAAATTTCGAATCTGAACAAATTTCCAAATATGAACAAATTTTGAATCTGAACAAATTTCAAATCTCAACAAATTTCAAATACAAACAAATTTTGAATACGAACAAATTTCAAATCTGGACAATCTCGGATCTGAACAAATTTTCTGAACGAATGAACAAATTTGAATCTGAACAATTTTGATTTGAACGATTTTCGAATCTGAAAAATTTCGAATATGAACAAATTTCAAAACTGAACATTTTTCGAAGGAAATACTATTTGGCCCAAAGGGTCGGCAAGGAAGAGTTTTGTGTCCACGTATAAGGCCATCACCAACATCGTCCTTGGAATAAATCCCGTTCTGGTTTCTCGGTCAGCATGGCTGCTTCAACAATTAGATGTTGATGCCCAAATGACGCCTATAGCTAGTCGTCTGGCTGGTGGGGCGAGGCTGTACCCTAATTTGACGATTTAAGCAACCGTTGTTTGCATTGGAACCTGGAAAGCTTTTTAAGCGCTTGATTATTTCTTCTTATTTGCGCATTTGTGTAAGCGTCTTTCGGTTCGAGATGGTATGAGTGCATGTCCAATGCTGAAAGCTTGTTTTGGAGATCGAGAAACAGTAATCCAGCGAATTTGTGATAGAGTCAATATCGAACACAGAGGTCAATATATCTCCGTTACCCTTATATCGGTAACAGTTGTATAGAACTTCCGTTACTGATGAACGCTTGTTCGGGGGCCATGCCGCATGCCGGGCGTCGGTTTGCACGCGCAAAATTCGTTTTACCGTGGCCTCTATTGCTATCGTTTTCATAGAGGGTTGTCCGAGTCGTTCCACACTAGTGTTTGTGGCCTCTCCTAAGGCCCACGGTTCTAACAACAATCCGAATACCTACCATGGCCGACGTAGAAGAGAATCATGTGGGTCGGCCTGAATGAACGATGGGGAGGCACATGTCTTGGGCAATGAGGTTGATGGTGTACCTTCATGTTTCACACGCATGATAGATGTCGACTAAATTACCGGCGAAGTCCTCTTCATAGATAGTTCAATGAACCATCAAAGGTCACAACATGAGATGATCACAGAAAAGGGAGACTCGACAAGCGACACCACGAGCAACGATTCAGAGACGCGAAGTGTCAAATGCTTCAAATAACGCCTCAACGGAAACACCTCGTGATCGGACCATGCAAGTTGCTGAGGCGCTGAATCAAAGGTTGAAAGGCTAGCACGCCCGAGCTGTTTAAAGATCTTTCAGGTTACCACAACAATGTGAGGCTTGACAGTAGAGGAGGATATTGGCTGCCGTTACACGGTAAGAAGAATGAACTGCCCTTTGGTATCCATATCCATATGCTCGCAGTAAGGATTGGACCGAATAGAAAGACACTTAAAAAGATTAGAAGACCCAAGATCGTGAGACCGAGAAGATTTTTTTTTGACAATCAATACCATATATTATAGTAGCAAATAGTACATGGTAGAGATACACGAGCTGACTACAACGATTACAAAATAAAGTCTAAGAGAAACGAGCAAATCTTCGAGATCTTCAAACTCTTTCTCTTCAATGACACAATCTTGTACTTTTCTGAAGGCAGCCGTAGAACGACACAGATGTCAAACCACAGACCTGTGAATACCAATGAGGGTTCTTCCATAATTGTAAGTTTGAGCCGCAATGCTAAGGCTACGTTGAAAGGGCATGTGTTGCCCCATGCGTGGTTTTGGTAATTAATGACAATCCTTATGGACTAATGTTTGCATTGAGATATACTTGTAGATCTTGTCCATAGGAAAAGATTGGAGTTCATGTGTTGGACTCTAGAAAATTTCATGATGACCAAGGTTCCATCCAAGGGTTTATATGAAGAATGGTCATGTGAAGAGTTGAGCTTATTGCAAGCATGGCTTGGAAAAGAAGATTGAGTGAACTTCATGTTTATCTCCAAGCCATCATCTATATCAAGATAAGAAGATGAAGTGCAAGTGGATTCATGAAGACGGAGTTTAGCAAGGCTCTCCCATAATGGTGTATGGGGGAGTATTTGGAGAAATCTTCATCAAGCATGTGCTAGCAAGCACAATCAAGAAAGGTGTTCCAACTTGAGAGAGTCAAGATCGTCATCATCGAGCTCAAGTGGAATGCGCAAGGCAAATGTATGATCTTGATACGTTTTCTATTTTACCAGTCTCGTGGTGTTAGTGGGAGACCGGGTTATAGGATAGACGGCGTACTATCAAGAGGGCTCTCAAGTGAGTAACTTGATCGCACATTTGTGGAGAGCTCAAACCTTTGCATTTTTGGCATATCATCTTTCTTGATTCTTATTTGGCTTTTATTCATGTGAGAATTTAGAGCTTGTGTTCATCTCCATACCAAGCTTAGTTCACCAAAAACGGATTTCATTTGGATATCTTGTGGTGTTTTTGATGTTGGAGGATTTACCGGTTCGTCTCTTGTAGAGAGGTCAAACTCTCCTCTTGTGTTATCCTCCTCACATGATGGACTATGATGTGTATATGCATGATCTTGTTGTGCTTGTGATTATGTTCAGAGCAAGCCCAAGATCATTGAAAACGGAGTCCGGATGGAAAACTTGTTGCGTTCTCGGTGTTGAAAATATTACCGGTCCTCCAAGAGATAAGGTCCACACCTCCCATGTGTGATATCTCCTCCATATTTGTGACCCTTAATATTTCCGGTGTAGGAAAGCTCTTGTCGCTACCTTTCGAACCTCGTTGGTTTCATCTCGTTTGGAGCTTCCTTGCAAAAGTTATTGCATTTCAGGCTTTGCTGTTCTGCTGTTGTTTTTCCTGTCTGGAGTCTCCGGCCTCAGGGCCGGAGTCTCCGGCCTCCCTGGTTTTGGAGCGATGTGCCCCGCGGACGGCGCTTGCGGTATAGCGTCCGGAGTTGGTCCGGAGTATCCCCAGAGTCTCCGCCCGGCCGGAGTCTCCGGCCTTCGTGGTCCGGAGTCTCCGGTATGAGTTTTTCTGCATCGACTTTTTTCCTGACTTTCTGCGTCCGGAGTCTCTGCCCCTTTGGTCCGGAGTCTCCGGCCTCCCAGACCGGAAACTCCGGACTAAGTGGCTGCAATGGCTCTCTTTCTGGGAGGGGTATAAATACCCCTCCACCTACCTTCATCCACTTAGCTCTTCCAAGAACATTTTCCCCCTCTCTCTCCTCCATTGTTGACCTTGGAAAGCTTGCCCCTCTCCCAATTCCTCCCATGATTCTTGCATATCTTTGAGGGATTTGAGAGAGGAGATCTAGATCTTCATTTCCACCAATCCATCTCTCCTCTAAGTGAGGGG
Organism: Poa pratensis; assembly: GCA_947311845.1. Taxonomy (NCBI): domain Eukaryota; kingdom Viridiplantae; phylum Streptophyta; class Magnoliopsida; order Poales; family Poaceae; genus Poa; species Poa pratensis. The sequence continues at coordinate 61,474,598 of CAMZMU010000128.1, read as the reverse complement.
AACCTAGTAGATCTTGATCTTGGAGTTCTTGGTGTTCTCCTACTTTGTTCTTCCTCTCTTCTCCCCCCATAAGCATTAGTTGCTTGTGGTGCGATTTGAGAGTGAAGGATTTGAGCACTTGTGCTCTTGCCTTTTGCATTTGGTGCATCGGTGTGCTCTCCACGAAGATTCGTGGAAGTTGAAAGCTTGTGAACTTGTTACTCTTGGGTCCTTGGACCCTAGACGCCCGTGTGGTGGTTGAGACCCTTGTGTGGTCACTTGTAGCTGTTCGGGAGCCCCCAATCCCGTTGTGGGTTGTGCCCCGGATCGTTGTTGAAAGGCTCCGGATTTCCGCCTCGAAGGATTCCGATAGTGGAAGGTGAACCAAACCTTTGTGGTGCGGTTCATCGGAGAAGAAGGTGAAACCTTTGTGGTTGTTGAACCATTGTGTTGGTTCACACCTCTCCAACGAGACGTACTCCCCTAAAAAGGAGGAACTCGGGAATACATCCTCGTCTCCGCGTGTCTCGGTTATTTCTATACCCGAGCTCTTTACTTATGCACTTTACATTGTGATAGCCTTCGTGCTTGAAGTATTCTATATTGCTATCACCTTGTTGCTTGGCTTGCTTAGCATAAGTTGTTGGTGCACATAGGTGAGCCTAGTTTATTTAGGTTGTTGGCTTGTTAATTTAAACACATAGTTTTATTCCGCAATTATCAAGTCTAAACCGGAAATGTTTTAATCGCCTATTCACCCCCTCTAGGCGACATCCTTGTCCTTTCATACGTGCACGCACGTATCCATTAAGATAATCAACCAACATCGGCAAGAGTACCAACACCAGTATTTGAAGGAATAACAACCGAATAGCCTAGTCGACGTTGCTGGGAGCCGAGAGTACGAATCACCATTGTCGAGAATGTAGTAGACGGGACAAAAATTGCGAGGACAATCCTCGCGGCAACCATGAGAAAAAATCCAAATCGATCTGGCGAAGCAACATCTGAAGGACCATATGTAGACGAATTTAATCTTACATCACCACCATTGACGTCGGGAAGAAGATCTCGTCATCGAAGGAAGGACCGAAGATTAATTATTGTAGACAATACCGACTCCATTGATGAAGAAAACGACAACAAAAGCTTAATCCAATCTATTGAAAACACTAATTTTCTTAAGAACTCCACCCATAGATCGGGTTCCCCACCCCTCCCAACACCGGCAAGGCCAACCAGAGGGGGGAACCGATCTATGGGGGAGGCGGAGGTGGTGACGGCTGCACTAGGTTTCCAGTAGGAGAGCTCCCGTCTCGGTCTAGTTTATTAGGCGTGAGAGAGTTGGGAGGGGAGAGGAGACGTGAGACCGAGAAAGATAATGGTCAGGGACAACGACAAATTCTACATGGGTTCTATTGAGCAGCCGTATGTGAGTGTAGTTACACACATAGATAGCGATTTAGGATGTTTTAGTTTTCGTTTATCGTTATGTTGTCCATAAGTCATTCTTATACTCCCTCCGGTCCAAAAAGATTGTCGCAGCCACTTAAGAAGTCCATTTTACAAAAAAAGTCCCCATACATTCAATTTTCACAAAATTATCCAATCGCTCGATCCGGTCGCTTGGCTTTGCTCGTCTCCGTCTCCTTCATCCCGCACTTCCGGTCCTCCAGCAGTTCGTTGTTCAGTTGGGATCTGGATCGGGGAAATTGGAGCCGCGCTGCTCCCTCTGCCTCTCCTCCCGCACATAGTAGGCTGCTTCTCCTCCACCGCATACAACAGTTGTCGCTGCTGCTCTCCTCCGCTCGGCCGGCCGCTGCTCCCAACGCTACTCCACAGACTAAAAGAACAAACACACACTAGAAACGGTTATCCCGGCGCTCCCAGATCCAGCACCACCGCATGCGGATCCAACGGGGCAGCGTCTAGATCGGCTGATTACTTGCCGCTTCGGACAAAAAGAATGGAGCTATTGGATCCGGGGAACGACGGAATCAGGGGATGGCGGAGCTGGGGGCGGTGGAGCCGGGGACGGCGGAGCTGGGGGCGATGAAGCTATGAACACCGGTGGGCGGTAGATCCAGGGGACATAGGAGTCGGGGAGGCGACGGCTAAGAACTGCCAGGGAGGGTGAGGACAATGCGGGAGTGATCGACTGCGGGTCGAGACTGTGAGGGAATGTGGCCTGCGGGTTGATGCTCGAAACAATTTGAGGACGTTTTTTGCAAAACTGTCGTCGCGACAATTATTTCGGATCGGAGGGAGTACTATATACTCCGTATGTATTTTCTGCCGGACCAGTAATCACATTAAACTTCTGTAAATCACATGCTCTTACTTCAGATGAACCTTTCAAAAGCAGAGCAAAAAACAGTTTTGCTTCTCATGTTTCTGTATCTGAAACAGGCTAGAAATTTTGCCGCACGTTAGTTTTTTTTGGAGCGATTTCCACTTTTTTTTACCTGACCCCAAATTCAAATGCAGAGCAAGGAAAAGCTTCCTGCTCTGGTTTCTGAATCTGAACAGAGCACAAACTACTAGTAAAACTTCACAAAGCGATACTCTGAATGAGAAATAATAAGCGAGGTTGAACACATGCAAGCCATGTTCAAAGAATGTGAATCGTATTTATTGTTCGAAGGAGGGATAGAACAAATAAATCGTACCATACGCGATAACAGGAAGGAACATGCAGGGAAAGGCAATGTGCATGTCAGTGCCACTGCCAGCCAGAGAGGACGACACTAGAATAGCAGGAAGAAAACTCCGCAAATGTGTTGACATGATTAAGACTTAAGCACCCCAAAACTAAGCCTTTGGTACCCATGGATCACTAAGATCCCTCTCACATGGCCATCGCCACGGCCATGCCCATGGCGAGCGCCACGGCGGCCTTTGCACCGATGCTGGCGGCGCCGGAAGGCGTACCGGGTGCCCCGGTCGGCGACGACACGTTCGGGAGCTCGTCGGTGGAAGAGCCCTCCGGCGCCGGCGCGGGTGCCGGGGCGGCGACAGGGGCGACGCTCCTCTGGCCCCTGGGCTTGGCGGGGGTTGCGGTTGATGCGGCGACGACGTTGACCACGAGCTTCATGCCGGCGTCGCAGTGGCCGGGGACGCCGCAGATGAAGTAGTGCATCCCGGCTTTGGTGAGCTTGACGGTGGTCTTGCCGTCGTTGTAGCTGGCGAGGGGGGTGCTGGGCGAGCAGGCGTCGTAGCCGGCCTTGCTCACCTCCACGACGTCGTGCGATGTCACGTAGTCGAACACTGCACTCACACAGAGGCCGGGAAGTTGTCAGACGGATAGGTTCTTGATAAGCGCAGCGAGCCGGCCGGCGAACTGAGCCAGCTGGACTGGAGAAGAAGACAAGAGCTGCTTACCGAGGCTGTCTTTCGTGGTGAACTTCTGCTTGGCTGACCAAGCGTCGTAGTTGGTGCCGCCGGCGTTCCACTTGGCGCCGTTACCGCCCACCGTGTAATCCACCGCGGTGGCTACCTGCGCAAGCGCTGCCACGGCTACGACGGCGACCAAGACAGCCTTCACCATTGTCATCGATCGATAGACCCTCTTTAGCTCACAATGCAAGTCGTCGCCGGCCGGTGAGGTAAGGTGAGGTGAGTTGAGTTTGAGACTTGAAAGACTGAGATCTGAGATGATTGTGGAGCTAGCCAGAGAGTTGGCACTTATATAGACGGAGCTGCAGGGTGTACGCGTCGTCATGCCTGACAACTGACATGGTTGACGGCCGCGCCCGCCGGAGGGAAGGGTAGGTGGTCGGACGCGGCAATTCCTTTGACCTGGCTTAGCTAGCTAGCTATCTTCAACTGCTCTCCATTATTATGCATTGCAGCCTCCTTGCTTGCACAAAAGAAATGGTAGCTCCATGGCCATGCATGTGCAACTCCTGCACAGTCGTGCTCAACAACTACGATTCAAGATCATATTGCATATTTTAGTCCACTACCCTTTGTTAGTTGGCCATGATTTGTTTACAGGTTTCCACGTTATAAGGGCGCGCGGCTGCCAAAAGTTGAGTTCCCTACCTACTTGACGTGTTTTCATGGTTTCCACACCGACATTACAATGTATTCCGAATTATTGGAAGTATTCCGGATTTCCTGGACGCTTACAACCTTCCGCGTTCCAGATAGGCATATACATTTTTTTTTTGTGCAGGTGGGCATATACATTTTTCGATTTTCCTAATGCTAGGCCACGTAGTGGGAAGTTTTATTTACATCTTCCACTTTCTCAAAAGTACGTCCAGCTTCAGTTTGGTGAAAATGCAGCTTGCAATTTTCAAATGGTAAGTATACGGGACTTGAATTTTCTAGAACCGATATGGATATAAGAAATCCGAGAAGACTTCGATGAATGACATCTTAGAGGACTTTCACACACATGGCAGCACAATCAACAAAGAAACTTAAAACATTATAAGAAATTTGTAAAATATTTAAAAATGGTAAATCACGAAACATATTATGGATAAGTTTCAAACAATATTGGAATGTTATAAATGAAAATAAAAAAGCAATTTAAAGTAAAAAATCATACATATTCTCACTGTTCTATATAAACCACGAAATTATAGAATACTTCAAAGTCCAACGAGCCCCTTTTTTTTGAAAAATTACAAATCTTCATTTCCAAGTTTCAAAAAATTATGAATAATAATCCTAGATGTAGATAATGTCGAAATCCACTAGTGTGCAATAAACCAATTCAAAATAGTTTATATTCTAGGTTACACAAAAATAACAAATCAGACAAAATTTCAAAATGTGCACTGTTCACCGCACTCAGATCCACACTTTTCATTTTTTATCAGCCTAGGATATACATTATTTTGTACTTTTTTGCAAACTTGTAGAGTTCATTTATTATCTACATCCGGATTTTTTCTAATTTTTTAAAACATACAAATACCAATTTTGATTTATTTTTAATAAATGGCTCCATGGAGCCCAAGCTCCAAAACGACGTACTCAGAATACTTGCACTAATTTCTGATTCACTCTAACTTTTCCAATAATGGTCTATATTCGAAATTATTTCCCCCTCTCCCCTCTTATTTCATTTTCAGTTTTCCGTTACTCAGTTTTACCGGTTTTCTATTGTTTTAATTTTTCCAATTGTTGTGTTGACTATGTAGTGACTTGTACGAAACCAGTCTCATGTCATCTTCAAACCGCATTAGGTGTATAAATGGAAAGTTGTTTTAAAAAAAGAAGAAGAAAAATGGACTAAAGTTGTCTGATTTTTTTAGAAAATCAATAATTTATGTCATTTGTTATTTTCCGTTGAAGTACCAAAGATTAACTCAGATTATAGTGGAGAAAAAATATATGTTTTCTCTATGTTCGTCTTTCTAGAGGAACAACTTATTAGGTGTAGAAATGGAGTAATGGACTAAAGTTGTTTGTTTTAAAAAGAAAATCAATAACTCATGTCGTTTGTTATTTTCCGTTGAGGTACCAAAGGTTAACTCGTATTATAGTCGAAGGGTAGAAAAGATATATTTTCTCTATGTTCGTACTCATCTTTCTATAGGAACAGCTCATCACACTAGTTTCCAAAAGCAGCCTGAAAATAAAAGATGAACAAGGACTACTAGTGGAAGTCAAGTTATTAATCATTCCAGAATGAGTAAGCACAAAATCACTGGCACAAATTATGCATTGCGCACATGGTGCTGCATTGCATATTTGCATTGCCTTGTGAAGTGTCAACTCCGGGGAGGTGGTAGGGCTTGGTTCTTGCGGGGAAGGGAAGATTCCTGTCTAGCTAGATCGACCGAGTTGTGCAATGAGAAATTGTGCTGCGATTCATACTTGACTGTATAGTTTTGTTTATGAGCTAGTGGGAGTAGTTATACCCACACCTAACTTAATTAGCTTGTCAGAACGGTAAGATGTACAACGGCTTGAACTTGAGTTCGAGTAAAGCCTCCCACTGATAAACAATATATTTGAGTATGTTATACACATCTACCTATCTTGTTATACCAACGACCGGACTAGGAGAGTTGACCTGCGATGATGAGTCACTGAGCAACGGCTAGCTATTACTCTCTCTTTTACCCTGCGATATGGGTATTTTCAGAATCTATATACAAATATATCAACATCTATAATATGAAATGCACATGTATATATAAATAAATGTATTTTTTGATGATTCTCATAATATTAAATTTATACTGTAGGTGTTGATTTTCCCTATATATTTAGTCAAAATTTATAATTTTTTATTTTGACTAAAGCCAGAATACAAGGTAATTGTGAAGGGAGAGTATAGTGGGGTTGCCACGGAGGTAACTATCATAGGGTGGCTTAAGAGAGGTGTGGAGCTAGGGGATTTCGAAAATTTCGGGGACGAGATTGGTACAGGCGATGTATCCAGATTCGGCCCCTCACAGTGGAGGTAAAAATCCAGTCCTACTTGGTTGTATTAATTGATGTATCGATTACAAGATTGCTCTATGACTTTGGTGAAATCGATATGGCTTGTCCCTTGAGGGTGACCCATGTCGGCCTTATATATACGGTCGACTTAGGGTTACAAAACTATCTCCATGTTGGTTCAGTGTCGGTGTCCCATTTGGAGTCAGCTGCATCTTCCGCCTAGCCTTACAAGTTATGCCACCATCTTGTATGCATACACTATCTTGACTCAGCAAGATCTCGAGCAGGTCCACCTTGTGACGTGTAAACCCACGGAGAGGGGCGGCTGTAAGCCGGCCATACTCCACCTTGATCTTGTGGGCCATCTCTCTTCGTGTGCCTACCCTGTTAGGTATTTCCCCAACATTAGCCCTCCGTATTTAGCTAGTGCTCAACGTCAATTTTGGATTCGACTGGAGTTGTGAGTGCCAAGTCATTCAATTGATCTGGCAGTTCAATGTCCTTGGTAACTCCTAAAACCAATAAAAAACAAACGACAGAAAACCTTCCAGGTTGACATGGCGAATGTCCGGTTTTAATCGACTTTATTCGTGCCGGCTCGAACGCGTTGGGGTTTCTACTTAGTCAACTTGAAAGCTACTGTTCTTGAGCCGAATCAAGATTGACTCGGGAGTCAGTGACTCTTCGTTATCTCCATGATAACATCATATGCATCCTTTTTTTTATCGGATAGCTATTGTCTAGCCACTATTCACTAGGCCAACCTGACAGAATAAGATGTCCGTCATCTTGCGACGGGACATTGGTCATGATGGGGAATTCCCCTCCCACAGAGTTGTGGGTGTCGTCTGGCGCACAACCAACGTACCCATGGCGAGATCTTGAGGATTTCCCACCGTTGTGCCTCGGCGTAAATCGAAGGATCAGTCTCATGACAAAAGTCACGTCGGCTTTTTGAATTACTACCCGCAAGTGGGCAGGGTCAACGGTGACCGCTGATGATTTGGAGGGACTGGAGAACAATGTCATACCGTGTCGGAGGAATAAACCCCCAGGTTACCAAAGTCCACGGCTCGACAAGAGAACAGAAGAAGCAAGTCCTGCTGTTCGCTTCTAGCTCGCCGACTCTGGAGCCCGCTTCCGGCTCACCGACTCCAGAGCCCGCTTCCGGCTCCAGGGCCTTCTGTCTCCCGACTCCCCAAGCCAACATGGGCTTCCGGTTCCCGGCTCCGGGTCCCTCCAGCTGGCACATTGGATCCTTTCCAGGTGACAAAGACTAGAAGACAAAAGAAAGTACAACGTTGCCATCAAAGTCAAAGAAGGCGGCCGCACGCCACTCCACGCATGTCATCGCGGGCCACCCCTTGTCCCCTGGGCACCAATTTATAAGGTGCACCAGGGAGCCTCTTCAAGGCAGCGGGGCTGAAGGCCAAAAGCGAGCTAGCTCCTCCCTCCACTGAATGACTCACGTACTAGCTCATCTTCCTCACAAGCAATCATTGTGACGCCACAAAATCGGTACCATGCAGAGTTCAGCAATCCCGCCAAAACCGTATAATAACGATCTTAGGACGCCCACCAAACATAACATGCACGCCAAAACATGCGCGTTATGTGGGTGGAATTGTGATAACATTACAACAGTTCACGAAAGAATCCGCAACAACAACAGAAAGAGGATATATATACAAGAACGACTCAAACGAGTCAAGAAACAACTGATACATTACAAAGATACAAATCACAGCGAAAGCAAAGCTAGCGTCCGACTACGGACAAGATACAAATGGGACTAAGAGTCCTGAAGATAAACGATGGCATCCAAATCCCTGCCTAGGCCGAGCCGGAGGGATTCCCAAGCTAACGTCGTCAGACTTCAAACCTGTTGACTACACAAAGAGTACAACCCAAAGATGGGTCAGGTACACCAGCCTAGCAAACAATGGACACTTGAAAGCAATACAAAGGCTCCCAAAATATAAGGATTGGTGGACTGAAGCAGCAGCACTAAGCCATCTACAGAAGACACGCTACAACTTTCGTCTATAAGATAGGGATGAGATCGAGTAGAGAACCAACTAGGTACTAACACCAAACATAACCCAGCCGATTATCACTCACTCGCTTAACCCACGAGTAAGAAATCCAAAGGCACTCACACTGCGAAGCAAGTTTAAGAGCTATCATTACTAAATGTAAGTTGTCTATGATCTTGTTAGCTAGCATCTTCACTAAGTTGTACATAACCGCGTACACGGCTTATCGATAAGATTTAACCCTGCAGGGGTGCACTATTGTTTAACCACACGCATTGAAATTGCCATGGAGCGATCGACACAACCCTTCACTTCTCTGCAGACAAGTCCATGGAACCATATGATTGCGTGCACGGCTAATCAGGTCAAGTACCCGCGGGATCAACCTTCATAGCACTCTAAGAACGTGCCGCCCTATATGAGATCGACTACAAACATCATCATGAGATCGTACCTGCATATGCATGCATCAAATGGAAAGCCCGAACTAGGTGTGGCGCCCTGGACAAGGCTGTGGATTGGGTCACATGTTGCAGGGAGTCCCATTAAGGTCCCACATGTGGGTAGCGCGCTCATTCCTGGATCGAGGACAAGAACTCAGGTCCTAGGGTGATGATGACCCACAAGTATAGGGGTGTATCGTAGAACTTTCGATAAATAAGAGTGTCGAACCCAACGAGGAGCAGAAGGTGTTGACAAGTAGTTTTGATCAAGGAATCACTGTAAATACTAGCAGACAAGTTTTTAGGGGTTTTTGATATTGCAGATAAATAAAATGCGTGTAAATAAAAGACAGTAATAATAATTGCAGCAAGTGGCCCAATCCTTTTTAGAGCAAAGGATAAGCCGGTTGGTTTACTTATGATGGCAAAATGTTCTTGAGGACACACGGGAATTTCGTCAAGTGCTTTCGCTTCCTACAGCTGATTAATCTTTATTGTTTTGATAAGTGTTGTGTGGGTGAACCTATGCTAATGCACTGCCCTAACTTGGACTAATACATACTTGTGATTAAACCCCTTGCAAGCATCCGCGTTACAAGGAAGTAATTAAGATAAATCTAACCACAGCCTTAAACTCTGAGATCCTACACTCCCTCATGCACCGGTTTACTAACGGGGGTTTAGGTTTCTGTCACTCCGGCAACCCCACAATTAGTAGCCGAATACACAATGCATTCCTCTAGGCCCATAAAGGTGAAGTGTCATGTAGTCGACGTTCACACGACACCACTAGAAGAATAACACCACAACTTAAATATCAAACCATTAAATATTACTCAACATAGTTCCACTACTAACAGCATGACTTCTCCCATGTCCTCAAGAACTGAACGAACTACTCACAAGACATCATATGGATCATGATCAGAGGTGATATAATGATGAATAACAATCTGGACATATACTTCAATTCACCGATAAAACTTAATAGCATCAACCACAAGTAGTAATCAACACCGGGAAAGTTTCCCCTATGAACTACACAAAGTATAACCCTAGATGTTACAGCGGAACGAAGTGGAGCGGTGGAGATGATGGTGACAGCGTGGAGATGATGATGATGATCCCGATGAAGTCCGGCGTGATGACGATGACGATGGCGATGATTTCCCCCTCCGGGAAGGAATTTCCCCGGCAGATTTCTGCCTGCCGGAGAGCTTTTTCTCTCTCTGTGGTTTCCGCCTCGTGGAGGCGGCGGAATATTTCCTCGATGACTCCCGTCTTAGGGTTTCTGGGGGATGAAATACGCGAAGGGGGAGCGCCAGAGGTGGGCCAGGGTGGCCACACCATGCCCGGCGCGGCAGAGGGGGGCCGCGCCGTGGGGTGGTGTGGGCCCCTCGTGGCCCATCTCAGCCTCCCCTTTTGGCTGGCTCCGGCATCTGACAAAATAGGAACATCTGTATATTTTCCGTGAATTGTTGATCTTCAGAAATAGGGTGTCTTGACGATGCTTTTTCCAGCTGAATCCTGACTCCGGCAGTTAATTCTCCAATAATCATCAAACATGCAAAACAAGATAAAATAACATAAGTATATCATCCAAATATGAAATATATCAATGAATAGCAGTAAATTATGATATAAAATAGTGATGCAAAATGGACGTATCAACTCCCCCAAGCTTAGACCTCGCTTGTCCCCAAGCGAAAGCTGAACTCAGTAAACAAGACCACAGGTTTATGGAGTGAAGCGTCGATAATAAAGAATACGGACAAGAAGCATCAACATGTATTAACACAAATCATTTTAGACAGCAACTTCCCCTCATATAACTTATCTTGAACGAGTAATGGAAATCACAATAAAGGTGCATAAAGAAAATCATAGTTTGGTGATGGCAAACTTCGTTCTTGGTCAGAGAACAATTAACAGATTGTACTTATCTTTCGAGTAGAGTCCTTATATCGGAGCTATATTGCAGAACTTACATGCTCAATTATCACAATTTCTTTACAGTCATTGATAACTTTCAAAGTTATATTCCTTCAGATAAAAGACTTGTGCAAAACAAGGAAGGATAACAAACATGATTGATAATATTAATATATAGATGGTTGAATCACAACAACTCAAATGCTTGCTTAAGAAAGAAGGGAATAGGTTTACTGACTCAACATAAAAGTAAAAGAAAGGCCCTTCGCAGAGGGAAGCAGGGATTAAATCATGTGCTAGAGCTTTTTAAGTTTTTGAAATCATATAGAGAATAAAAATATAAGTTTTGAGTGGTGTATGAGAATTGTCAACGAATCAGAAAATGGAAAGTACAATATGACCCCTGCCAACCAGACTTTTAAGAGCGGCTCCCATGAAGGACGTTATTTCTACCAGCAAGGCAGATCATCCCTCTTCTCTTTTGTTTACACATGCAGATATTTCACTGTTTGTCATTGCTTGACTGATAAATCAGGGCAAAAATGTGAAGAGAATTAAGCGGTTAAAGTTGTAATTAATTGGGACTGGGCACCCCATTTGCCAGCTCTTTTTGCAAAATTAATGGATAAGCGGATGTATATGCCGCTAGTCCGGTGGTAAAGTCTGTTTGACAGTTGACATAAAGACATCCACCCCGTCCTCATGAGCTAGTAAACAGTGACACAAATAAGGAGTAGTAGCTTTTGAATAGTTTAAAGGTAGCACATGAAGTATTTACTTGGAGTGGCAAGGAAATACCACATATAGGTAGTTATGGTGGACACAAATGGCATGGGTTTTGGCTCAAGGTTTGGATGCACGAGAAGCATTCCCTCTCAGTACAGGTTTTTGGCTAGCAAGGCTGGGTAGCAAGCATAAGAGTGGAGGGATACAAACAAATATAAATGTAATAGAAACAATCATGCAATCTTCCTTGTAAACACAAATAATTTTAACTTGAGAATACTAAGCTCATGAGCCAACAAGAAAGAAAGATATGAGATAATGTATCTACATGCAATCCCCTCTTTTCTACTTAAGCCTCAAAGTATTGTTGCTACTGACCAATGCTAAGTTTGCCAAAACCAAATAGATTTACTTGATGCTCCCAAAGTGATGCCAATACTAACAACAAGATCATTCATATGACAGAAATTTGCAAAGTAAAATAAAGTGTGCAGAAAGTAAATGATAAAACTTCTCATTAATATTCCAATAACGGCAACTCACACCAAGGGATACATAGATAACCAACTAAGGAGAGATACTTCCACACTGCAAACCATCCTATATGATAACTTCTCTACTCATGATATGACTCGACTGAAAAGTAAAAGGTAAAAGATAATGGTGATGATACCGCGGCACTCCCCCAAGCTTGGAACAAGCTGAGGGGATGCCAATACCAATGATGAATTACTCCTTCGGTGGTGATGGTGGGACGATCTTGATTGGGGACAGGAACCGCTCTAGCATGCGGCGAAGCCTGTCGTTCTCCTCTTGGAGTATCTCCACCTCCATCCTCAGAACTCGATATTGATCACAAAACTCATCAGTGACTCGAAGAGCCTCAGTTACTGCAGGAAAAGAGCTAAAATCTGGAACAGGCGGTGTCGCTCCCTGCATATTATGAGAAAAGGCACGTTGAGTGTTAATTGATCCCACAAAAGTAGGTTTGCTTGTCCTTGATCTTGCAGCAATCTGTCCTCTTTGTTTGACGACATCTCCTTTACTTCCTCCTTGACGCTCTGATCCATATCCTTGCGCCTAGCTGTGATCCTTTCTTCTTCTGACCATCCTACGAAAGTCCCCTGATCGAGGTCACGGAGGAGCTCACGTCGACGTCGCAGCACGTACTTCTCTGAAGATGAACCCTGGGACGACATCTGAACAGAAACAACCCGAAACGAAAACACGACGAGAAAACGATATACGGACCTCGGGGGATCCGGGGGATTATATAGCAAAAAGTTTCATAACAAAAGGAAAGTCCAGGTCGAAACCGGGCTGGAGACGGGCTCCGAGGCGCCCACACCATGCCACGGCGCGGCCAAGGGTGGGCCCGCGCCGTGGGGTGGTGTGGTGCCCTCGGGCACCGTTTCCTCCCCGTTTTCGGCTCGTAATTTTCCATATTTAATAAAAACAACAAAAACATAAGTTGGGAAGTTAAACGCGAACTTTTTCTTACCAAAACTGTTACCTATTCGAAAACAGACTCTGCAGTTTTCTGAATTTGACTTTTAATAAAATCTTCCGGAGTCACTACTTGAATAATATCAACGTCTTCGTTATAAGAATCCCCAGAAATATAATGCTTGAGTCTTTGACCATTAACCACTTGAGATTTGTCACCATCAAGCGAAGTAATTTTGATTGCACCTGAACGGTAAACCTCTGAAACAACATAAGGTCCTTCCCATTTCGAAAGTAATTTACCTGCAAAAAATCTGAGACGAGACCTATACAATAGAACTTTCTCACCAACATTAAACTCTCTCTTTAGGATTCTCCTATCATGCCATTGTTTCACTTTCTCTTTAAAAAGTCTAGCATTTTCATAAGCTTCACTTCTCCATTCATCTAAGGAACTCAAGTCAAGTAACCTTTTTTACCGGCAAGTTTAAAATCTCTATTAAGTTCTTTTACGGCCCAATAAGCTTTATGTTCTAATTCTAGAGGTAAATGACAAGCTTTTCCGTAAACCATTTTATAAGGAGACATACCCATAGGATTTTTATAAGCAGTTCTATAAGCCCACAAAGCATCATTAAGCTTCCTAGCCCAATTCTTTCTAGATTTATTAACAGTCTTCTGCAAAATAGATTTAATCTCTCTATTTGATAATTCTACTTGACCACTTGTTTGAGGATGATAAGGTGAAGAAATTCTATGATTAACATCATATTTAGCAAGGGTTTTTCTAAAAGCACCATGGATAAAATGAGAACCACCATCAGTCATGAGATATCTAGGCACACCAAACCTTGGAAAAATAATATCTTTAAGCATTTTTAATGATGTCTCACCATCAGCACTAGATGTTGGTATAGCTTCTACCCATTTAGTAACATAATCAACAGCAACAAGTATATGAGTATAACCATCAGAAGGAGGAAAAGGACCCATAAAGTCAAATCCCCAACAGTCAAAAGGTTCAATAACAAGAGAATAATTCATAGGCATTTCATTGCGTCTAGTTATATTACCAACTCTTTGACATTCATCGCATGATAAAATAAATTTTCTTGCATCTTTAAAAAGAGTAGGCCAATAAAAACCTGATTGTAAAACCTTTTGTGCAGTTCTATCTCCAGCATGATGTCCTCCATAAGCACTTCCATGGCATTTCTCAATATTTCTTTTTGCTCAAATTCTGGAACACATCTTCGCATTATACCATCCACTCCTTCTTTATATAAGTGTGGGTCATCCCAAAAATAATGCCTCAAGTCATAAAAGAATTTCCTTCTTTGCTGAGCTGTAAAGGTTGGAGGCAAATACTTGGCAACAATAAAGTTAGCATAGTCAGCATACCAAGGACTTTCTCGCGAGCTTACCTTTATCACAGCCAATTGTTCATTTGGAAAACTATCGTTAACAGGAACAGGATCATAAGAAATGTTTTCCAATCTAGACAAATTATCAGCGACAGGATTTTCAGCACCTTTCCTATCTACAATATGCAAATCAAACTCTTGTAATAAAAGCACCCATCTTATAAGTCTAGGCTTAGCATCTTTCTTTTCCATAAGGTATCTAATAGCAGCATGATCGGTATGGATAATAACTTTCGAATCAACAATATAGGGTCTAAACTTATCACAAGCAAAAACTACTGCTAAAAACTCTTTTTCAGTAGTGGCATAATTCTTTTGAGCAGCATCAAGAGTCTTACTAGCATAATGAATAACATTCAACTTCTTATCTACTCGCTGTCCAAGAACAGCACCTACAGCAAAATCACTAGCATCACACATAATTTCGAAAGGTAAAGTCCAATCAGGAGGTTGAACAACAGGAGCAGTGGTTAAAGCCTTTTTTAGAGACTCAAAAGCTTCTTTACAATCATCATAAAAACAAAAGGTACATCTTTTTGGAGAAGATTAGTAAGAGGTTTTGAAATTTTAGAGAAATCTTTAATAAACCTTCTATAGAAACCGGCATGACCGAGAATACTACGAATACCTTTAACATCCCTGGGACAGGGCATTTTCTCAATTGCTTCAACTTTAGCTCTGTCCACTTCAATACCTCTTTCAGAAATTTTATGTCCAAGAACAATCCCTTCATTAACCATAAAGTGACATTTCTCCCAATTAAGAACAAGATTAGTTTCCTCACATCTCTGCAAAACTTTATCAAGGTTTTGCAAGCAGTTATCAAAAGAAGTTCCATAGACGGAAAAATCGTCCATGAATACTTCCACAATTTTTTCACAAAAACCATGAAAAATAGCAGACATGCATCTTTGAAATGTAGCAGGAGCATTACACAAACCAAAAGGCATACGCCTATAAGCATAAGTTCCATAAGGACAAGTAAAAGTAGTTTTCTCTTGATCTTCGCTCTAACAGCAATTTGTGAAAATCCAGAATAACCATCAAGAAAGCAAAAATGAGTTTTCTTAGACAACCTTTCTAACATTTGATCAATAAAAGGTAAAGGATAGTGATCTTTCTTAGTAACTTTATTAACCTTTCGAAAATCAATGCACATCCTATATCCAACAACTACTCTTTGAGGAATAAGTTCATCATTTTCATTTGGCACAACAGTAACTCCTCCTTTCTTAGGAACACAATGCACAGGACTTACCCATTTACTATCAGCAATAGGATAAATTATACCAGCATCGAGGAGTTTTAATACCTCATTTCTTACCACTTCCTTCATTTTAGGGATTAGACGACGCTGGTGCTCCACAACAGGTTTTGCATCATCTTCCATGTTGATGGCGTGTTGACATATAGCAGGAGAAATCCCTTTTAAATCATCCAAAGTATATCCGATAGCCCCTCGGTGTTTCCTCAACACTTCCAATAACCTTGCCTCTTCAGTACCTGAAAGTTTAGAACTAATAATAACAGGATATGTTTTCTTATCATCAATGTGAGCATATTTAAGGTTATCAGGCAAAGGTTTTAAATCAAAAACAGGATCTTCTTTAGGAGGTGCAGGGGTACCCAAATCTTCCACCGGCAAATTATGCTTAAGTAATGGTGGTTGATGAAGAAAGATATTGTCAATTTCATTCCTTTCCTCCATAAAGACCTCACTTTCGTGTTCCTCCATAAATTGCTGCAAGGCATTGTTAGGAGCAATAGCAATAGCAGCAAGTTGTTCAATTTTCGGACCCTCATTAGGCAAATCAGTTTCATAAAGTTTCTTACCAAACTTAGAGAAATTAAACTCATAAGATTCTCCATTAAATTTAGTGTAAATTTTCTCTTTCTTACAATCTATAATAGCACCACATGTATTCAAGAAAGGTCTACCGAAAATAATAGGACAAGTTTTACTAGCTTTAGAACCAAGTACTAGAAAATCAGTAGGATATTTAGTTTTACCGCATAAAACCTCGACATCTCTCACAATACCAATGGGAGAGATAGTTTCCCTATTGGCAAGTTGAATAACCACATCAATATCCTCAAGTTCACAGGGACTAATTTCATGCATAATTTCTTTATAAAGTTCGAAAGGGATTGAAAGGGCATGTGTTGCCCCATGCGTGGTTTTGGTAATTAATGACAATCCTTATGGTCTAATGTTTGCTTTGAGATATCCTTATAGATCTTGTCCATGAAGAAGATTGGAGTTCATGTGTTGGACTCTAGAAGATTACATGATGATCAATGCTCTATTCAAGTGTTTATATGAAGAATGGTCATGTGAAGAGTTGAGCTTATTGCAAGCATGGCTTGGAAAAGAAGATTGAGTGAACTTCATGTTTATCTCCAAGCCATCATCTATATCAAGATAAGAAGATGAAGTGCAAGTGGATTCATGAAGACGGAGTTTAGCAAGGCTCTCACATAATGGTGTATGGGGGAGTATTTGGAGAAGTCTTCATCAAGCATGTGCTAGCAAGCACAATCAAGAAAGGTGTTCCAACTTGAGAGAGTCAAGATCGTCATCATCGAGCTCAAGTGGAATGCGCAAGGCAAAGGTATGATCTTGATAGGTTTTCTATTTTACCAGTCTCGTGGTGTTAGTGGGAGACCGGGTTATAGGATAGACGGTGTACTATCAAGAGGGGCTCTCAAGTGAGTAACTTGATCGCATCTTTGTGCAGAGCTCAAACCTTTGCATATTTGGCATATCATCTTTCTTGGTTCTTATTTGGCTTTTATCCATGTGAGAATTTAGAGCTTGTGTTCATCTCCATACCAAGCTCTAGTTCATCAAAAACGGATTTCATTTGGATATCTTGTGGTGTTTTTGATGTCGGAGGATTTCCCGGTTCATCTCTTGTAGAGAGGTCAAACTCTCCTCTTGTGTTATCCTCCTCACATGATGGACTATGATGTGTATATGCATGATCTTGTTGTGCTTGTGATTATCTTCGGAGCAAGACCAAGATCATTGAAAACGGAGTCCGGATGGAAAACTTGTTGCGTTCTCGGTGTTGGAAATATTACCGGTCCTCCTCGATATAAGGTCCACACCTATCATGTGTGATATCTCCTCCATATTTGTAGGAAAGCTCTTGTCGCTACCTTTCCAACCTCGCTGGTTTCATCTCGTTTGAAGCTTCCTTGCAAAAGTTATTGCATTTCAGGCTTTGCTGTTCTGCTGTTGTTTTTCCTATCCGGAGTCTCCGGTCTCAGGGCCGGAGTCTCCGGCCTCCCTGGTATTGGAGCGAAGTGCCCCGCGGACGGCACTTGCGGTATAGCGTCCGGAGTTGGTCCGGAGTATCCCCGGAGTCTCCGCCCAGCCGGAGTCTCCGGCCTTCGTGGTCCGGAGTCTCCGGTATGAGTTTTTCTGCATCGGCGTTTTCCTGACTTTCTGCGTCCGGAGTCTCCGCCCTTCTGGTCCGGAGTCTCCGCCCAGGCCGGAGTCTCCGGCCTCCCCGACCGGAAACTCCGGACTAAGTGGCTGCAACGGCTCTTTTTCTGGGAGGGGTATAAATACCCCTCCACCTACCTTCAGCCACTTAGCTCTTCCAAGCACGTTTTCCCCCTCTCTCTCCTCCATTGTTGACCTTGGAAAGCTTGCCCCTTTCTCAATTCCTCCCATGATTCTTGCATATCTTTGAGTGATTTGAGAGAGGAGATCTAGATCTACATTTCCATCAATCCATCTCTCCTCTAAGTGAGGGAACCTAGTAGATCTTGATCTTGGAGTTCTTGGTGTTTCTCCTACTTTGTTCTTCCTCTCTTCTCCCCCCATAAGAATTAGTTGCTTGTGGTGGGATTTGAGAGTGAAGTTGAGCACTTGTGCTCTTGCCATTGCATTGTGTTGCATCGGTTTGCTCTCCACGAGGATTCGTGGAAGTTGAAAGCTTGTGAACTTGTTACTCTTGGGTCTTTGGACCCTAGACGCCCGTGTGGTGGTTGAGACCCTTGTGTGGTCACTTGTAGCTGTTCGGGAGCCCCCAATCCCGTTGTGGGTTGTGCCCCGGATCGTTGTTGAAAGGCTCCGGATTTCCGCCTCGAAGGATTCTGATAGTGGAAGGTGAACCAAACCTTTGTGGTGCGGTTCATCAGAGAATAGGGTGAGCCTTTGTGGCGTTGAGATCGACCTTTGTGGTGCCTCACACCTCTCCAACGAGACGTACTCCCCTAAGAAAGAGGAACTCGGGAATACATCCTCGTCTCCGCATGCCTCGGTTATTTCTATACCCGAGCCTTTTACTTATGCACTTTACATTGTGATAGCCTTCGTGCTTGAAGTCTTCTATTGCTATCACCTTGTTGCTTGTCTTGCTTAGCATTAGTTGTTGGTGCACATAGGTGAGCCTAGTTTATTTAGCTTGTTGGCTTGTTAATTTAAACACCTAGTTTTATTCCGCAATTATCAAGCCTAAACCGGAAAATTTTTAATCGCCTATTCAACCCCCCCTCTAGGCGACATCCTTGTCCTTAGTTCAAAAGGAATAGCACTAGAACTTGCACCAATATCACATAAACCATAATAGCAGTGTTCTCCTATCTTCATTGAAAGCACAGGAACACTTGTTTTCCTAGATTTACCAGGATGCGAAACAATATTAGAAGCATCTCACAAAAGATAATATGTTCTCCATCCACATTTTCAGTTACCAAATCCTTTATAATTGCTACTTCAGGTTCAACAGTTATTTGTTCATCAGGCTCTAAAGGTTTATTTGCACTTTTATTAACCACACTAGCTATCAGAGAATGTTGCTTGACTTTAACAGGAAAAGGTATTTTTCCAATATAAGGTTCTGGCAGAATATGATCAACAGTATGAACTTCAATACTTTTGCCAGTGGCCGAATTGGTATTATCTTTATAAGGTTCATGATATTTATTCAAATTCTTCTTAGGCACATCAAGATAAGAGGCAAAAGCTTTGTAATAATTTGCAACACTTTAAAATCAAGACAGTAAACAACACTAACATTACGGAAATCATCAGTCTCCATAAAAGATTTAATGCATTCATAATCATAATTTATACCTGACTTTCTACCTTTGTCGTTCTCCCATCCTTAAGTATTTTCCTGAATACGGTCAAGAAGGTCCCATTTAACTTCTTCTTCAGTACGTGTAAATGATCCAGAACAAGAGGCATCCAATAAATCCTTATCATTTAGAGAAAGCCTTGCATAAAAATTATTGATAACAATATTACTTGGGAGCTCATGAATGGGACATTTGAGCATTAGTGACTTCAATCTCCCCACGCTTGGGCAATACTCTCTACATCATGAGGCCAAAAATTATATATGCGATTCCGATCTTGATGAATCTCACTAGGAGGATAGAATTTAGAATAAAAGAGAGGTACAATTTCCTCCCAGCCAATAGATCGGCCATTCTTCAGCATGTTATACCATTCCGCAGCTCGGCCCTTCAATGATATAGAGAATAACTTCCTCTTGACTTTTTCCATTGAAATACTAACACACTTGAACAACTCGCATAATTCATGTATAAATAGTAAATGATCACCAGGATGGATGGTTCCATCTCCAACATAGCGGTTATCCATAACACGTCCAACAATTTTCATAGGTATTTTAAATGGATCTAATTCAGCGGGCGGCGGTTCATCTACTACCTTAGCAGTGGCAGTAGTATTCCCAAATAGGGATTCGAATGGAGATCTCTCCATAATAAAATAAAGCAACAAGCAGAAATAAAAACATCACTTACAGTAAAGGTTTCCCTTACCAATTCCACTTACCAATAGCACTTCACTCCCCGACAACGGCGCCAGAAAATAGTCTTGATGACCCACAAGTATAGGGGGTGTATCGTAGTACTTTCGATAAATAAGAGTGTCGAACCCAACGAGGAGGAGAAGGTGTTGACAAGTAGTTTTGATCAAGGAATCACTGTAAATACTAGCAGACAAGTTTTTAGGGGTTTTTGATATTGCAGATAAATAAAATGCATGTAAATAAAAGACAGTAATAATAATTGCAGCAAGTGCCCCAATCCTTTTTAGAGCAAAGGATAAGCCGGTTGGTTTACTTATGATGGCAAAATGTTCTTGAGGACACACGGGAATTTCGTCAAGTGCTTTCGCTTCCTACAGCTGATTAATCTTTATTGTTTTGATAAGTGTTGTGTGGATGAACCTATGCTAATGCACTGCCCTAACTTGGACTAATACATACTTGTGGTTAAACCCCTTGCAAGCATCCGCGTTACAAGGAAGTAATTAAGATAAATCTAACCACAGCCTTAAACTCTGAGATCCTACACTCCCTCATGCAACGGTTTACTAACGGTGGTTTAGGTTTCTGTCACTCCGGCAACCCACAATTAGTAGCCAAATACACAATGCATTCCTCTAGGCCCATAAAGGTGAAGTGTCATGTAGTCAACATTCACACGACACCACTAGAAGAATAACACCACAATTTAAATATCAAACCATTAAATATTACTCAACATAGTTCCACTACTAACATCATGACTTCTCCCATGTCCTCAAGAACTGAACGAACTACTCACAAGACATCATTTGGATCATGATCAGAGGTGATATAATGATGAATAACAATCTGGACATATACTTCAATTCACCGATAAAACTTAATAGCATCAACCATAAGTAGTAATCAATACCGGGAAAGTTTCCCCTATGAACTACACAAAGTATAACCCTAGATGTTACAGCGGAACGGAGTGGAGCGGTGGAGATGATGGTGACAGCGATGGAGATGATGATGATGATGATGATCCCGATGAATTCCGGCGTGATGACGATGACGATGGCGATGATTTCCCCCCTCCGAGAAAGAATTTCCCAGGCAGATTTCTGCCTGTCGGAGAGCTTTCTCTCTCTCTGTGGTTTTCGTCTCGTGGAGGCGGCGGAATATTTTCTCGATGACTCCCCACGTCTTAGGGTTTCTGGGGGATGAAATACGCGAAGGGGGAGCGTCAGAGATGGGCCATGGTGGCCACACCATGCCACGGCGCGGCAGAGGGGGGGCCGCGTCGTGGGGTGGTGTGGGCCCGTCGTGGCCCATCTCAGCCTCCCCTTTTGGCTGGCTCCGACATCTGACAAAATAGGAACATCTGTATATTTTCCGTGAATTGTTGATCTTCAGAAATAGGGTGTCTTGACGATGTTTTTTCCAGCTGAATCCTGATTTCGGCAGTTAATTCTCCAATAATCATCAAACATGCAAAACAAGATAAAATAACATAAGTATATAATCCAAATATGAAATATATCAATGAATAACAGTAAATTATGATATAAAATAGTGATGCAAATTGGATGTATCAGGCGACACTAGCGGAACAAGGCACCAAAACTGCCTTCCGCCGGTGTCTTAACATTAAGACAACAAACGTCCCACAACAGATAAATAGGTAGCCACTTACCAGGGCTTCAAAGATACAAGTAATAACAAGAAGGTAAAGGAACAACCTAAGCATGCGCTACGACTCGCAAGGCCAACAAGGTAAATAAACAACAGGGTGATAGGTTGTGGAGGTGGGGCTATATCATGACAGCAGGGTAAACATAGATAGGATCGCACATAAGCATCGTAACATAAGGGTAGCAGAGATCAACAGCAAGGATGAAAGACAATGCATTGGGAACAAGAGAACATTGCTTGCCTGTGAACACGGTAGAGTAAGCAGAACTTGTCGTTGCTCACATCATCTCAAGGTCTTATCCGCGAAGAAGCAACAAACACTGGAAAGCGCAAAAGATGCAACACTTACTACTACGGCAAAAGATCCAGCATGATCAGAAGATGATGCATGACAGAGCGAGATGCAATTTAAGCCAAATTAAACGGAACCGGGATTCCGACAATTAATTATAGGCTCAAGTTGTTTATCTAACCAGCAAATTAAATGTTGATTAACAAGGCAAAACAAGATAGGGGTGATCTAATCAAAATTAAATGGAATAGAGAACTAATTAATTAATTAATTACCCCAACACATTCCATATTAATTAATTAAGTGCTAATGCAAGAGACCACTAAGCAAGAAGATAGATGATGCAAACATGATCATAGATGACATATTAATATTACTTACATTTTTTCTGATCAAAATAGATATAACATTTGTATTAATTGGAGTTATATAACAAGAGATATGGAATAAACAAGATTGAAAAAATAGAAAACAGAAATAGAGAGCAGAGCTTCTGGCCGGTCGGTTGCTCCAGAAGGATCGAACTCGAGATCTCCAGGTTGAGGAAACATGGCAGCGACCACTGGGATGGATCGATGTTTGTGATTGGATCGGGATCCGACTGATCATGAAGTATAGAGGCGACGTTAACTGACCGCTGAACACCAAAGTTGCAGACTTTCAGAGCAGAGGCGACGGCGACGAAGACCGACGGTGACCACGCGGTGCCGCGCGACGGCGGGCACTCAGAGCAAGGGGAGAGGGAGGGAAGGAGTCCCAGAGGTGCGGCTCACCTCGAGGGGGTCGGAGTAGGAGATCGTGCTCGAGGACGAAGAGGAAGACGCCGGGAAGGAGATGGTCGCTGCTAGCTCCTCACGGACAGACGTAGACGACGACGAGGAAGACGATCTGGGCAACACTCTGGGGCAGCTCCGGCTCCCCTCTTCTGCGGAGATGATGTCGACGGTGAGGCGGTTCCATTCCCGAGCTCAGAAGAACATGGCGGTAACCACGGCGACGGCTTGGTGAGATTCAAGGCGTCAGCCATGGAGGCTTTCTTGGTGGGAAGGTGGAAGAAGAGAGGGATGGCGGCGGCTGAGAGGAGGTAGGAGCTAGGTCGAGCAGGAGGTGCGGGGTTGGCTGTTTTAAGGAGGGGGAGGAGCAGTTCCGGCCGTCCCATCAGGCCACTGTCGACGTGGAGATGCCAGATGCGCTGCCGTACAGGTAGAAGAAGAACAGAAGATAGGTGGGCGGGGCCACTGGTGGGCTGGAGCTGCAAAGGAGATGGGCCGAATTGGTTTTTCCCCGGCCTGATAAGAATTCCACGAATTTCTCAATTATACAGAAAAAATAATAGAGATGAAGAAGAGAAAGATAAAATGAGAGATAAGAGAGCAAAGAAATTAGAGAAGAGAGGAACAAAAATAGGGCGAGGTTTTACAAAATAATTTACAAAACTTTAATTTTTGATTTGAAATAGTTTTTTTGCAATTATTCTTAATATATTATTTTGGGTTATTTAAAATAGAAAAGAGGGAGAAGGATTTATTATTTGCAAAATAAAATTAGGTTTGCACAAAATAATCATTTGATTTATTATCAAAACATGCAAGGTGATTGAATGCATGATGACATGATGATGTAAAAAGAAAAAAATAAACAAATCTAATTGGGGAAAAACCCCGGGACGTTACAATCATGTAGGCAGCTCAAGCTCTCTCTAGCTAAGAGCTCGAACAGCTCAAGGAGCACCATTGTAACACCATATACTCCACCATATATACCACAGATGCGGGATGTAGCGATTTTACCTCCTTACGAGGGTCCTGAACCTGGGTACGTCTCGGTGTTAGCCGTGCTTGTGCCCAATCCCGCCGGAACGCCGTCAGGAACCACTCAAATAAGCCATCTTTGGCATATGCCGTGCGAAATACCACGACAGTTTGCGTCCACCGTGGGGCTAAGCGGCGACCGGAGTCCCGTTCCCGGCGGGACCACTCTCCTCACCACCATCATCATCGTCGTCGTCGTCGCCACCTCGACATCACCATTGTCTCCCGGAGAAACTCGGAGGCTCGGCGTCGCACCCGGGAGAAGCTCGGAGGCTCGACGTCGCCCGGAGTTCCCGCGTTTGCCTCGACGTCATCTTCATAACGCTGCAGCTGCGTGTGCTCATCTCCTCTCCGTCACCAAAAAATCCGTTGCCCGTGCGTCCTCGCCCTGTGCGACCGGCGGCGCCCTGCCTCGTCGGCGATCCAGCACATCCTTGCCGCTCTCCGTCCAATCGCATCCGCACCTTCCTCCGTCCGAGCTCACGCCACGGCTCCGTCGACCTCCAACGGTCGCCATCCGTCACTTCTGCAACGACGTCTAAGCAAGCAACAGGTATCTGGGTCGAATCAACTAAGCAGGCGTGCAGGGAGTAAATCGTTCAAGCTAAGCTGGCTGGCTGCTGGTCACGTGCGTGCGTGCCTGGCCGGCTCCTCTGGTCGCACGCATGGCCGGTTGCTCTGGCCGTGTGCATGGCCGGCTGCCTGGTCGGCGGCGCTGCTCGGCTGGCTCAGCCAGGCGCCCGCGTGAATCGATCCGGCCGACGGCGTCTGACTCCGCCTCCTCAAGCTCCGGCCGACGACATCTAGCGCCACCTCTACAAGCCCCTTCACCCGCGCCCCTCGTGCCTGAGGCCGGCCTCGCCCTGTTCCGCCCCCCCCCCCCCCGCGCCGGCGCACGCGTCCGCCTCTCCTCCGTCTGGGCTCCATCGCGCTGGCCTCTGCCCGAGGTCGCCCTCGTGCACCTCTGCGCCGGCCCGCGCCCACGCGCCCGTCCCCGACTCCTGCTCCCCGTTCATCAGCGCCCATGCCCGCGGGCCTCCGCGGCCGCGCCCAGCGCGCCCGGCCGGCTCCTGCCCCGCCTCGGCTCCGGCTCGGCCTCCTCGCCGCCGGCTCCACGCCACTGCTTCGCCCCGTCGCCCGCGCGCCCCCGCGGCCACGTCCGGCCGCCCTCGCCGCACCGGGTTGGCTCCGCGCGCCCTGGCTGGCTTGCGCTCCGGGATCCCGACCTCCCGTGTTGGGAGTTCGCCTCGGACGGCTTCACCGCTACTTCGACCGCTCCCGGCTGCCCTCGCCTCGCCTTGCCGCGCCCGGCCGCCTCGCCTCGTCTGCGCCCCAGCCGGCCTCCTCTCGTCGGCTCCCCGCCTCGACCGTTCGCCGGTCGCCTCTGCCCTCTGCCCCGTTCGCCCGGCTGGCCGCCTCCGCCCTCTGCCTCGGTCGCCCGGCTGGTCACCTCGGCCTCCCCGGCTTGCCGGCCCCACCTCCGCCTACCCGGCTGCGGCTCACCGGCCTCCGGCCTCCCGGCTCCCGCGCCTCCGTCTCCCGCCCATCCGGCCGAAGCTCTTTAGTCGAGTGGATTGCCTGAGAAAAAGAGAAGAGAAAGAAGAAAAATAAAAAAGAAAAATAAAAAGGAAAAAAGAAGTTGTACCGTCTGGTTCATACCCCAGTTTGGTTGACTGGCCGACTGGGTCCCGGTCCAGCTGGAAGCCGATCAGGATGCCCCCGTTTGGTTCGCTGTTCGACCGGGTCCCGATCCGGCTGTGTCCCGATCTGGCCTGAGGCCAATCCGGCTGCCCGTTTGGTAGTCCGACCACCTCCGTCCGGCTAGCGGCCCGGGTCCGGCTGCCCGACTTCCATTCGCTGCCCGACTCTGGCTGGCGGCCCGAGTCCGGCTGGACGCCCTCCTCCGACTACGCCGACGTCCCCGCTTCAACGACCCGAACCACATCCTCGACTACGGCATAAAAACAACTAAGTGACGCTTCGCTCCGCATTTTTTACTACTTGACACATCGGCTCGGACCCCCTCGGGAGACACCCGGAGGCCGGTCCTAGCTCTCATCACTAAGAAAGGAGTAACCGTCGTTCCGCCGAGTCGCTTCTATCCAGCTTCTAGATCTAAGTACCGTGCCATGCGCGCCCCGACATCTCTTCGGTTCCACCCGCAGACCGCAACCACGACTGTTCGGTTGGCAAGAGCCTGCGCCCGGGCCGCTAAGTACACGAGGAAAAGATCAAAGGAACTGGGCAAAAGCGAGCCGACATCAACCGCATTTTAAATTTTTGCCGAGTCGCCTCTATCTAGCTTCTAGATCTAAGTACCGTGCCACGCGCGCCCCGGCATCTCTTCGGTTCCACCCGCAGACCGCAAACACGGCTAGTCGGTTGGCAAGAGCCTGCGCCCGGGCGGCTAAGTGCATGAGAAAAAGATCAAAGGAGTCGGGCAACAGCGAGCCGGCGACAACCATATACAAATATTCACTCGGCATAACAGGGAAAAACACGCAGAGCTCTGCGCCCCTCGGCCGGTGGAACCCGCGTCTGCATCTGGCAGGACTCGACGTCCACGACTGCAAGGCAAGTATGACCACAAGACAAGAAGGTGAACCTCCGCCCGACTCTTCGAGTCACCCGGAGGCTCGGAGGCTAGTGTCGGGGAATAAACCCCCGGGTTACCAAAGTCCACGGCTCGACAAGAGAACAGAAGAAACAAGTCCCGCTACTCACTTCCGGCTCTCCGACTCTAGAGCCCGCTTCCGGCTCCCCGACTCCCCGAGCCAACATGGGCTTCTGGCTCCGGGCCTTCCGGCTCCCGGCCGGCTCCAGGTCCCGCCAGCTGGCACATTGGATCCTTTCCAGGTGACAAAGACTAGAAGACAAAAGAAAGTACAACGTTGGCATCAAAGTCAAAGAAGGTGGCCGCACGCCACTCCACGCATGTCATCGCGGGCCACCCCTTGTCCCCTGGGCACCAATTTATAAGGTGCACCAGGGAGCCTCTTCAAGGCAGCGGGACTGAAGGCCAAAAGCGAGCTAGCTCCTCCCTCCACTGAATCACTCACGTACTAGCTTATCTTCCTCACAAGCAACCATGTATGCAGCTCAAGCTCTCTCTAGCTAAGAGCCCGAACATCTCAAGGAGCACCATTGTAACACCATATACTCCACCATATATACCACAAATGCATGATGTAGGGGTTTTACCTCCTCATGAGGGCCCTGAACCTGGGTACGTCTCGGTGTTAGCCATGCTTGTGCCCAATCCCGCCGGAACGGCGTCGTTCGCGTTGTCAGGAACCACTCAAATAAGCCATCTTTGGCATATGCCGTGCGAAATACCACGACATACTCCTAAAGCAACACATTTGCAATTGGCGAGCTCCAGGCACGAAAATCATCCGACACCGGGGAATAACGTGGTCAACATGTTCGTGAGCCACATTGACCGCAGGTTGGCACCTCCTAGATCAGAGTTCATCTGCAAGCTGCTAGCCCATTATATGCTTTGTAGCCACAACTTGATGCACAACTCAATTCTTTAGGTTATTTGCTTCCCTGCCCTATCCAAGGAATACTTATGTGTCGAGCCTTTTCTCAATCTTTGGCCCGACACTTTCTCCTGCAACCAGCTGCAGGAGCACACCGGAGGTCGACTTATGACCTGTGGTGGAATCTTCTTTCAAGTGCGCACAAGTCGTTGTACCCGAGGCTCAAGGCTTTGTGTCGGGTAAAGGATTGGCATAGCTGGGATACTTCCCCGCCTTGAGGAGACTCGACTCCCCGTCTTCTCCGATCGTACAATCAAAATGCAATTCTTGCGGTCGAGTGGACCCAACGACTATTGGTTTAGTGAAGCCTCTAGAAGACAAGATACGCGTTTGGATAAGGCGTGGCTTGTCCCCAAATCTAGTCGCTTGTTGGCTGGATGGAAGATTGATCCTCTTAATTTAAGGTTGAAGCTATCCTGTAAGTACATCAAAGATGTCAACAATGTGGACCACATCTCCAAGGAGACGTGGTTGATTGAAAGCTTCTTCTATGCAGCGGAGTCCAATCCTCTTATCGACTCGACAACCGCTGCTGCTAAGCCAGTTGACTTTCAGCCAGCTGATGTGGGCATACCCTTCAGGTCTCCCACTATTGGTATATCTGGTGCGTTCCAGCCGAAGGCTCACCTTGCGGCCTAGCTGAAGGCCCACATGGCGGTCCGTCAATTCCTTGAGGCACAAAGCAAGGACTTCAAGACGTAGTCTACTAGGACTCATGTGAACCCTACCTGGCTCCCTTTATAAACCTAGGTAGAGGCAAAAAGAAAGACAACTTGAGCCATACGGGACACAATAGATCTAGAACCCTAGCAAGACCACGTCTAACCACCACCATCGCCATTGCGGCCACCATGTAATCATACAATTAATACAGATCAGACAAGCAGGATGTAGGTCTATACCTCACAATGAGGGGCCGAACCTAGGTAAATCCTTGCTTGTCAGCCGATGGAACTACCAGCGCGCCCAACTTTCTCCCTCTCTCGAAACCCTAGGTATCCTACCGATGGGATTTGCCGTGGTAACCCCATGTCAGCTGCTAAGCCAATTGACTTTCAGTTGGATGAATCAGACGAGGCCACCATTGCGTGGAGAACCTCGAAGCTAACAATAAATAGTGCCACCAAGGAGCCAGCTCCGAAGTCATCCGAGCTCCAAAAAGAATATCTCTCACCACACTAGCAACAGAAGAAGAAGATAAAGGATGCCGAAGTAATCAAGCGGCGTAAGCTTCATTCCACTACTGGTATCGATGAAAAGATGGGAGGAGGATCACGTGAGTCCTCACCACCTACTCCTGCTATGCAAGATACCGTGGTATGCCTACTCCTTCTTTTGCAAGGGTAGTGGAAAGGGTCTTTGATGCCCCTCAGCTCGCTGGAATTGGGCGGGCAGATAATTTCTTCCCCTTCTTATGCAGAACTCTCTAAGTCTGATATTCCCCTGGTTCCAAGGTAAGTTTGTTGTATTGCCCCCTTTTCTTCTTATGTTTGTCATTGATGGACGTTTAATTTTTTTGACCGGATGTTTAGTCTAGGTGTTCTTTATCTCACAGGTCCATGCCAGGTTCTATGGACGAGCCGACAGGCAACATACCGTCTCCAAGTGCTAGAGCCTCCAAAGTAGTTCCGTCACCAAGCACAACTCAAATCACCACGGAGGTGGATATTACAATGATCGCGGTTGAGCCTGTTGCTCCTCAACCAACTCTGACTATTGTTGAGGAAGCGATGACCATGACCAACGAGCCGTGGCTCCACCTCCTGATACCACGACAACTCCACACAAAAATGTGGAGCCAGCGGCGATAGAAGTTGCCGCTGATGCTCGAGCTCTCCAAGCCGATGCCATGGAGACTGATATCATGGTGTCATCCTCCTAAGCTACTTCCAAGGAGCCGGTGCTCTACAAGTGCAACGAATATGAGACAAATGACGCCATCACTTTTCCAAGAACTAGTAAGGTAGCTGCCTCTTCTGCTCGCTACTTGACTCCGAAGATCATGTAGTGTCGGAGATGGAGACGACAAAGGGAAGCCAGAGAGCCGAGTCCGACAACATTATTCTTCGATTGAAAGAACCCAGAAGGTAACTTGCGATCTTTTTATTTTTCCGTTGTTGATATTCATCTGCAGCCCCCGAATATCGAGTCATCTTTCTAGAAGGCAGATTGAGTATTTAAGTATGAATTTGTACTAGCAAATGGTATATCATAATAGTGTATACCCCAAGAGCTAAGTTGTGGTTGTAAAAGGGACTTGGGACTTGCTTTTGATTTTTTCAGTCCTTTACTTCTAAATCCTATAGCCCTCGAGGGTCGAGTCAGCTTTAGTTGAAACTAACTTGAGTCTCCAGTCCTTTGCTACCATGTTTTGAGATCAAATAGATATAGCCCCATCCATCAAGTTGATTGAATTCTTGAATCGACTTGATGGCATGATAGTCTCACACCACTAGCACTAGAACAGAACGACAAATCGGAAATGGGCCAAAAACCCCTTCGGAAATGGAGAAAGGGTTCGTGTCCCCGCCTCCGTGGCTGATGTGAAGGACCTCATCGGTAACGGAGGCAAAAAACCGTCACCGATGAGGCATAAGTTTGGCTACGGTTGCCGACCAATCTCTATTTCCGATGTATCGGTGCATCAGTAACGGAGATTCTATTTTACTCGTTTGCATTGAGATTTCTTCCGAAGCCTATAGCAGCAATGCGGTTGCCAATTGACATTCAAAATCTCACAGCAGAAGCACAAAGTTGCTAGCCAATCCATTCATAACGTATATAAGAATTGTCATCATTACATAGCATCAAAAGATGAGTTACACATGCCTCGCTAATCCTATCATTCTCATGCCTCCCTAAACTTAACTTTTATGACACTCCACTCTTCTCCAGCTCCACCTTCTTCCTTAGTTCTGAAGCGCCGAAAACGGAATTCGACCTAGCAAAAGACTCGAGTAGTGGTTTCATGCTTCTCCAAATCACATCTGCAGCCAAATTGCTACACACATACATAAAATAGATGGAGAAACTGAAAACCAGAAACCACACCGAGCTCGCAAGCCTCCTTAGCAAATTAATCTTGCCAAATTCTTCGTACTGAGGCTTGCTCCATCTTGGACGGTGTCACCTAAATATAATAACGTCATCGCTGTGACATTTCGGCCACACTGTCCAAGACACTCTTAATTAAAAAAGTGTTTTGAACAGTGCAGCGAAACGTCACAACAACGACGGTTCACGGATATGATCCCACTTTGTATTTAGCTCTTTTAAAGCTTGTTTGGATATGCATGGCGTTTCTGCATATAAAATACATGGATGTCTAGTTAGAAAAGAGCCAAATATGATGCTACATGACATAAATACAATTTAAGATGAAAACAGTTTACACCTTAAGCGCCTATATCCGTGTGCTTGCGGTCCGATCGAAACGATTTGGAGACAGAACTTGAAGGTGATGTTACCTTCAATTCCCTCACCATTTTTATGCATTGTCGCCGAAATATACTATTACTTTATACACTAGCTACACAAAACCATAACGAGGATTAGCACATTGACAAATGGTTGAAATTAATCTATTCATCATCGGTAGTACTAGTAGTGAGGGATCTATTCATCATCGGTCGTACTACAAAGCGTTGAAATTAATTTACCCTAGTAGACTTAAAATAGTGTAAGATTTAGTATTGAGGGATGTATTCATCATCAGCAGTACTATAATACTAGACAGAACACAATACTACAATACTAGACAGTACTACAATACTAGATCGATAGATGCTACTTTAAATAAAATGTAAGATCTAGTGTCGAGGGGTGTATTCATCATCGGTAGTACTACAATACTAGACAGAACACAATACTAGACTTCAAATACTAGACAAGTTTTCTGTGCCACTTTAAACAAAATGTAAGATCTAGTCGGCGACATACCCGGGGAAGATGCACGGCAATAGACCAGTAGATCCGTGTCGGCGACATAGTCGGGGAAGATCCGCGGCGGCTCGCCAACGCGCCGCTGGGGGGGATGCGCGGTGGCTCACGACGCGTCGCTGGTGGAAGATGCGCCAACGCGCCGCTGGGGGAAGATACGCTGCAGCTCGCCGACGCGCCGCTAGGGGAAGATGCACGGCGGCGATGCCGGCCGGACGCGCCGCTCAGATCTGCGAGATAAGGGTTAGGTCTGGTGTGCTACTTGAAGCCGCCGCCACACTGTGACTGTGGAGTGAGAGTGAGAGTGAGAGTGTTAGGGTTGCCGCAGTGGCACATTTATAGCACAAAGTATAACATCACAAACGGAGGCAATAAACAACCATTTCCTTTTATCTCTTCACTGACACACTGGACCTACTTATAAAGGATCGATACGGTAGAATTGAACTATCTATCTACTCTACTTGTTCTTCTTACGCCCTGACTCCGTGCCATTGTCATCCGCGGCGCGGCGTCGCTTCTTGCCGGTTGCCTTCTCCTCAGGCGCATGCTCCTCCTCCTCCGGCTCGTGCTCCTCCTTCTCCGGCCGTGCGTCCTTCTCCGTAACCAATGTTGACGGACCAGCCGCGGCAAAGTTCTACCAGGCCTCATCCGCAACGCTAAAATCGCGATTCTCTGTCGCCTAACTCGTGCCGTTTCCGTAGAGGGGTATCCGATGTGTCGTTCTGTACTAGTGTAGTCTGCAGCACAAGTTGGCGGCAACTCAAACTGACTTTGTCGAGCTGGAGGAGACTTTAGAGCTATCAACCTCCAGCTTCAAGATTGCCCCAGAGAAGGAGGCAAGAACACAATTGGCTTGTAGGCGAGGTTTTCTCTAGGTGCCGGACAGTCCGGCCTCCGGACAGTCAGGTAGTGCAGGTAGCGTGTTCATTAGGTTTAGGCACCGGATTGTCTAGCGCAATACTCTAGATAGTCCGACGTTGGGACAGAGCGTTGCCGGACATGTTTCAGACGTGCCCGGCGCTTGTTTGGCAAACACACGTGAGATATCCAGGCGCCGGACTGTCCGGCAGTTGGCGCATGACAATTTGATGGCTGGAATCTTTTTCTAGCGTATCTTCTTCTTCATTTTCTTCTTTGTCCATCTTCTCTGGTTTCCGTCCCTACTTTTATAGGTCAACACCGCGCTCGTATCTGAACACTCATAGCATATCGGAAGGAAGTAGGAAACCATCCAAAGGAGTTTCAAGTCACACATAGAGATGAGCGGATTCGCCTCTTCTTGAAGGGTTTTTGCTTGTGCTCAAGTGAAGGTTCCACGTGGATTAATTTTTAGGTATATCGGTAGATATGTCTGCAGTGTGTTTCACATCACGTGGTCTTGCTATCTATTGGATGGAGGAAGAAGCTATTCATAGTGAAATGGATTTTACTTTGTGGAGAAGAATTGGAGATACATGAGAGATCGTTGTGTGCTTAGCTTGTCACTACCTCTCTTATATATATATGTGGATATGCGAACTCTGGTAAAAAACATTGGTTCTCTCTTTTCGCATTACATGCTATATATTCATACCTGCTACTCTTGATATACATTGCATAGAGTTTGAATTTTTTGATTGCTCCTGTATATCTTGTTTGGCTAGACATTGTATTTATGATTTGTGCTTAACAACTATACAGTTATTTTAAGTTTTGGAATTAGGATAAAGCCAAAATCATACGAGTTCATAAATCGCCAATTCACCCCCTATAGGCGACATTAGTTCCTTTCAAATGGCATTGGAATAGTCAACTAGATCCTCTTGCTTGTCATGATCCAAACTGTTGTGACTCCTTTGTTGGCTTATGTGTTTTCGTGCCTCAGGATCATCTTTAGTTCTTATTTCTCCTGTGTTTCCACTTTTGCCACGAACTCACTCATTCTTCATTACCTTATTTGTCCTACCTATCAAGGTGCAGCAGATGTCCTTAGCAAGGGTCGGTCGTGATATTTAATACATGTCCACTTCCATTATTTTTTCCACTACATCACCTCCCTATAGAGGAGATTTCGTGCTCCCGATCATCAGTGATCCTGCTATTTTTAAAAATCAAATTTTTTACGACTTTATTTTTTTTGAAAAAAATCCTGGATGTATCCAATAGTGTATTCCAGGAACATGTAAAAAAATCAACTTCAAATACTTTTTTACAAGTTTTAGAGTACTTGATAATTTTGACAACCGTCCATCCGCTTAAATCTGACGGTGGAAAAATAGGAGCTACCGAAAACTACCCAAAAAAACAACCTGAAACTATCGAAATTGTATTATTTTTAATCTGATACTAAAAAGGGTAGTTATGTAATTTGTCCCACCGTCAGATCTATTATTCGGTTCGGTTAAGATTTGTACAGAAATCATTGTTGGCTGATAATAAGGTAAGTTCCAGCGGAAATCATGTTCGATGCGGAAGATAGGGACCTGTCCTTTTTAGTATCCTATCACGTATAAGCCAGCCCTTAAATAAGGAAAAGTCTTGTAATCCCCCCGGGATCCAACGCGATTCATCCTCCGCCTTCTGCGTGCGACACGCGTCCACTGCGTGGCGGAAGAAAACGACGCACCTCCCTGCTCCGGCACACCACGTGGGTGGGTCCCGCATAGCATATCCCTATCCTCTGATGAATATATAAGCAATTTAGCGTATGATTTAATTCGTGAAAACAGTAAACAAAATATGACTAGAATAATAAGAATTAAACTAATCATGCGATCTACCAGTACAACAGATAAACAGATACGATCTACCAATACCGTAGAAAAACAGAACAAATCTATAACATATACTACTAGCAGAAATTGTAGTAGTAACTCGAACAGAACGATTAGGAGATCATACAGTGTGGCAGCAGCGGCAGCAGAAGCAGAAGCATTGGCGTTCCCGTTGTCACCCATGTCGTTGATGAAGAGGCTACCGATGTCGGGGAAGAAGTCGTCGTTGGGGAAGAACTCGAAGCCAGTTGTCGTGGGTTTGTCACGTCAGGTGTCATAGATGACTTCGTAGGTGTGGGATTACGCGAGTCAAGCATCTCCGAGCTTGGGATCGCAGGAACAAAGATCAACACAGATTTACCCAGGTTCGGCCCCCTCAATGTGAGGTAAAAGACCTACTTCCTGCCTACCCTAGATTGGTATTGATATGATAATCGAGGTGTTACAATGGAGGCGATCCGATCTGGTACTCGCCGTATGAGCTAGGGTTTGGGGCTTGATAGCTTGACCCGCTCTAAGTCCTGCGAGTCCTCTTTATATACACAGAGGCTCGCTAGGTTACAAAAGGAAACTTCCCCATAAGGAATACATCCACAGAGGCCTACTCGGAGACTACTTGGTCTTCACGTCCTCCGGGATTGTCTTCTAGATCTTTCTCCTTATGGCGGTTCAATATTGGGCTTGTTCCCAAGTGGGCCTTCATCCGTGCGAGTAAGTTAAGTCGCACTGGGCCGCGGGTTAATCCAGAAAGTATTCCCCCGACATTAGCCCCCAAGCATGGCCTGAACTTCATAGTACTTCTTGATCTTGAATGCTTAGGCCGTGCTTTTCCTTGTTTCCAATCTGCGGCTTATAACTTTCTTGGCGGCTCAAGAACGCGACTTATCCTGTCTTGACGGTTGATTTTCAGATCTAAACGTCTTCTGCGTCTGGGTTATTTATCTTGACTCATCGTTTTCCCCAGCGTTCTGCATCAAGTCCTGCATCCGCTACTCCTTTCCGCCGCCTCCAATCTCGCTTCTCGTACTCACAATCCTTCGGTGGATATCTCCATCGATCTGAGAAAAATGTCTCGCCGCAAGTGCAACTGGGAAGGCTCGTGGGTCGACGAAGATTTCCTGGAATCCCTATCTGCACGGGGCCTTCTTCCGCCAAAAGATCAATGCGAATGGCGGCGGCCGGTGAGGAGGTAATCCCCAATCCTCAACCAGGAGAGATAGTGATTTTTGCGGAGCATGTTGAGCGCGGGTTCAAGCCCCCGGGCTCTCTCTTCTTCCGCTCCTTGATGCAGCGGTTAGGTCTCGCTTCCATGATATTGGCCCTAATTCGATGTTGCAAGTGAGCAACTTCCACGTCCTCTGCGAAGATTATCTGGGCGTCCCGCCTTCAATAGATTTCTGGCTTGCTCTTTTCAATTGCAATAGTCAAAGGGAAACCACAGATGGTCCTTTTCTCCAATGCGGCGCCATTTCCTTCCAACGCCGTAGGGGTAGTATCTTCCCAAAACTAACTCTCGCCAAGAAAATCAAGGAGTGGCAAAGGACATTCTTCTATTGTAAAAACACTTCTCCTGAGGGTGAAATTCCTTCCTCTTTGGTCTCCTCTTCCCTTCGAGGCTACCGATGCTCTGTCTTCTAAACCTGATCCTTCTTCGTTGCCCTTTATCGAATCCCTCTTGACAAGGTGAGAGCGCTGACACTCCATGGTCTCACTGGATTGATCTCATATCTTGCTGGACTAAGTGGCGATTCAGCCTGTGAGTCGCCGCTCGCGGCTTATGATGGATTTCACTTGTCATGCAAATGACGTCGATCGTACTTGCCCTGAAGATTGGGACAAAGGGGAGTGGATAAATTTCATTCGCCGAGTGACGGACGAGGATATTGACTCGTATGACAACGTCGGACTTGCTCCCTTCTGGGCTGAGCACAAGCCTTTTGTGGTAATGTTTACTTGTCACTTGTTTCCTCGAAAATTCCTTTCCCAAAAATTGATTATTTCTGACCTGAGCTCCTTTTCAGATCGATCCCTATTTCTGGGTTCTTCCTTCAGAGGACGTCGACTTGAACCAAGGAACCGTGGCTGAGTCGTCAAGGCAAGCCGCAGCCTTTGACGAAGATACAGTTATGCACGAGGGTAGTGCTTCTGAAGAGGAACAACAAATGGCCGACGCTCTTTTGTCTTCGACTCCAAATACACCTTTCCTGGAACTTCCTGAGGTGCCTCGCAGGTCCTCGAAACGTATTTTATGCCAGAGCTCAGAAGACCCACGCAGCCTGAAAACGTCGCAAAGCCTTGGCGCTACTGGCAGAAACAAAGCTGCCAAATCTTTAAAACTTGCTGATCCCAACAAGGCTACTTTCTTCCGAAGCTGTGCAAAGGATTGCTTTCAATAAGCTCGGGTAATTGTTTGCGACTCTCTCCTTTTCTTTCGTGATTGCATATTGCTGACACCACTTCTTTTCATACTCTGTAGGTTCAGATTTGCAAGGTTTATCTTCTCCTTCCTCTGGTTGCCTGATGAAAGTATCCGTGTCGCCTCTGGGTATGGTTCGCCTTCCTTTTCAATGTTGCGGCTCTGCTAGGTCAGCTTATTAACCCATCAATGTTTTGCAGGGCCATGTCTGAAGAGGCTACCAAGTCTAATTCCCATCCCACTTCTTCTCAGCAAGCTATGAGCGAGGATGATGCTGCTGATGAAAACGTGGGAAACAGTAATGTGCGACTCATCCAAGGCCCTCCCTGGAGGAAGGTATTGCAGATGCGGCTCCTGCCGCGACTCCAGTCGCGCTCCATCCACAACTCCTGCTGCTGGTAGGATATTACTGAAAATAGAATTCCAGCTCCAGGAAATAGTTCTAAGTCAATCGCAGATGCCATAATTTCTGCTGGAGACAAGCATGCTGCTCTGCTGCGCGGCTTAGTTGAGCAATTTTCTTCAAGTCGCCAGGTACATATACCGTAGCCCCCAAGGATCAAAACCTTGTGTCATCGCACGGGGTGTTGATTCTTTTCCTGCTTCAAATCTCGAGCCCCCAAATTCCTGGATAATTTACCTATTCGTTTTGCTCTGTTTGTTTTCAGCGTGAACTGTCCTTGCTTGATGCTTCTGGCTCAATAAAGGGTAAAGGCATTTCCATAGACCATCCTGAAATGATGCAGTCTCGCCTGGAGCAGCATAATGAGGTCATTAGGGACCAAGATCAGGAAATAAAATCTCTCAAAGGTCAACTCGACTCCTGCGAAGAGCAATTTAAAGAACTTGAAGCTGATATGCAGCAGCGACTCATGGAGAAAGACGAGGTCATTAGATCTTTGCGAGAAGGGCTGGCTCTTAAATCTGAATTGATTGATCGCCTGAAGGGAGACCACGCAAAGGAACTCGCCGCGCGAGATGAAAAATATAACTCGCTGCTCAAAGCCTTTGAGGGTTTTGGCTCCATGGTCAAATCAGCCGTCCTGCAGCTTGCTGGTTGGTCTTGTATTCCTTTAATCATACATATTTTGGGTAACCACTCGTTAGTCTCTGACTTGTTTCTTGCCTTTTCTTTCTTTGACATAGGACCTGAGGCCCCAGTGTCCCGCTCCAATTTGAAGGATCAACTGGTATATCTGTCTGACCTCAGCCAGCGCTTCTTAAAGGTTACCAAGGAAGTTATGACGGTAATCACTCCTGCGACTGATGGCCCAACATCTTGCGAGTATTGGATAATAAACTGCTCAAGGCTCCACATTATGTCTCTGATTGGAAACGATCCTCTGCTCGCGCCGGAGCCGCGCATGTCTTGACATTGCTTCGAGCATATTATCCAGAGATAGATGTTGGCAAGGTTGCTCGCCACGGCCTGGCGATGAGCGCAGATGATACTGAACTGCCAATAAGCGAGTACTTCGATATCTGGAAAGGGATGCGCGGGTATGCCACAAAATTTGTTGATAACTTAGACTTGGGCACTTATCTTGATAAATTCAATCTTGATGGGAGCAAGGTGTCAAGGAAAAGTCCTCAGGAGCTGAGTCATCTCGGGCTGCCACTCCAGCAACAGTATCTGGTGGCCCTTCTGCTTCGTCTGGCGGCGCCCTGATTATTAGGACACCTGCGACTGCAACTGCGAGACAAGCCGCGCCAATTCCCACTCCTGTTGCTCGGAAGAGGAAAAATAAATAATGTGGGACATGCCCGTTAGTCTGTAAGATATTCATGTATCATAAACTGTATTTTTGTGACCTATAAGCAGGTTCTTTTCTTGATAATTCCATTAAGTAGACGCTCGCGCGGCTCAGTATTTCCTAGGAACATGTGTGTTCAGGGTCGAGAGCGGCCATGATAGGCAATCAAGCTCGATTGACGCCACACCCCAGTACTTTGGTCGCATAATGCAAGACGCTTCTAGCTTAAGGATTGCCACTAGTTTGGCAAAATTTGAGGTGCGATTGGTACTCGCGATGCTCGTAAGGAGCCCTCAAGGGTCAGTGATATATGAAATTCAAAAGACTCAGCGACTCAATGATAGTTGAGGCGAAACGACAAACCCTTGAATGTCAAGGGTGCCGGCTTTATTTCATAATCACTCGATGTTTTACAGGGTGTTACATGATGATGCAGGCCCTTTAATGCGGGTTTTCTATTCCCCGCAGGCCATGCATACTTGATACTCATCGCACTTAGTTGCGAATTAATACTCCTAACGGAGTGGGTTGAACACCTGATTGGTTCAATTTTGAGTCGCTAAAGCGACTCGGGTCGAGCATGATAGCTCCGATGTATGTCTCATGTTGAAGTAGAAAGCATTGTGTTGGGCGATCAGCCGCACTGAGCTGCGACTTATGTTGAATTGAGTTTGCTTTGTAAGGTCTCACGATAACTGAGCCCCTTTGGCTGGGTTGTTGATCGAGGCTGGGTCTATGCACATGCGCCATCTCTTGTCTTCTTTTTGTATCAAGGCGACCTCTGGGGCATTATCTTGCTGATGCGCGACTTCTCGGTGGGTATTTACCATCCGGTGGCTGCATCCTGTTGGCCGCTTCCGCGGTACCTCCAACGCGACTCGTTTTGAGCTGCGATCACCGATCTGCGACTGATACCCATGTGAAGAGTTGGCGATACAAGCTTCTTCTGCGAGTACTGAGCCTGCGTTCTCGCATTCTAATGCTCTCTGTCTGTCTCCATATATTGTAATAACACCGTTTGGTCCTGGTATCTTTAACTGTAGGTAGACGTAGCAGGGGCGAGCGGTAAATTTGACATAGGCTTCTCTTCCAAAGATTGCATGATATGAGCTTTTGACTGCTACAACCTCAAAGTCTAGGAGCTCTGAGCGGAAGTTCCGCTCTGTTCCAAAGCTAACTTCAAGTGTTATCTTTCCGATTGGTCGCGTAACAGCTCCTGGGATTATTCCTTGAATTTCTTTCCTGGATGGTCGCAGCCTTGTCTCGGGTATATTCATTCTTCGGAGCGTGTCTTGATATAGGATGTTTACTCTTCCTCCTCCGTCCATTAGGACCTTACTTAACTTGTATCCCGCGACTTCTGGCGTGACCACCAGAGCTGGCTGTCCTGGATCTCTTACTTCTGGGGGTGATCGCCGCGACTCCAAATAACCGATTGCTCTGTCCAGCGACGATACCTTTCTGGCGTTGAAATCTGACTGCTCTTCCGGTCCATCCGTCGTTTGTACCTCCACTGTATGAAACTGTCCTATGTTTCTTCTAGGTAAAACGTCAGGCTCTTGATGAGAGCTAGATTTATTCTTGTGGTGCATCGATCTGCTGCGAGCTGTATCTGGCGTGTCGCCTTCTTTCCACCTCCGGTAATAATGACATTGCGCCTTTGTGTGACCCGCTGGCCTGCCATCTCTCCTGCGATGTAAGTCGCAAGGCACGTCGAAGATCCCCTTGCAGTTATTAGGGGGTAAGGCCTTATCACTCCCTTGCTCTTGCATCTGGTGTGCGCGACGTTCTGTCTTCGCGACTGGCAGTTTCCCCGTTGGGTTCTGTGATAAGCCGCCTGTCCCTCTATCTGTCTTTGCATACTTGTCAGCCGTTGCCAAAAGCTGGTCGAAACTATCAATCTTGTGCTCAGCGCGACTTAATTTGTGCACCAGCGGCTCAAATCTACAGTTCTTCCTCATAGCTTGTATTGCAGCTTGTACTGTTAAGTTTTTGGCGGAGCCAAGGATCTCCGCGACTCTCTTGATCCAGTCGCCGCTTGATTCGTCCTTTTTTGAATGCATTGTCTAAGGTTTTTCATATCTTCTGTTTGGAATCTGCGAATGAACTTGTCCTTCAAGTCTTCCCATGTGTTTATTGATTTTGATGGCAGCCTTAATAGCCAATCCCTAGCTTCTCCCTGTATTGCCAAGTGGAAGTATTTTGCACGTATTTCTTGAGTCACATCAGCCCTGTCATGCTTGCCTCATAGTCTTCTATCCATAAGGCAGGGTCTTGGTCGCCGCGATAGGTGGTGACTCGCTGCGACTCACCGAAGTTCAGGGGGAAGCGAGCGAGCCGTATTTCCTCTCCAAAACATGCTGGTCCTTTCAATAATGAATAGGAGTTTACTGGCGCTGAATCTTCATCTGAATCAGTTTCAATCTGGGATGGCTGAGTCGCTCCGGTCATCCGCGACTCGCCTTCTATCTTCTTTTCTTTTTCCAATGATACCTGCAAACCTGCTAACTGGTTGACCACTTCTTCGACGCTGTACTTTTCTCCTCCCCATGACACCTCGTTTTGCGGCTCATTGGGCGTGACTCCATACATATTTGCTTGTTGTAAAGCAGCAGTTTGTAGTAGGTCGATCGCATGGCGAGCTTCCTTATCAGCTCGCGTGTCTCCAACCGGTGCTATCTTTGATAATATCCCTATTGCGGCGTGCACGTTGGTCTCTGGGTCGCCGCGGAGCT
The DNA here is from genome assembly GCA_947311845.1 of Poa pratensis. Taxonomy (NCBI): domain Eukaryota; kingdom Viridiplantae; phylum Streptophyta; class Magnoliopsida; order Poales; family Poaceae; genus Poa; species Poa pratensis. The sequence continues at coordinate 61,433,484 of CAMZMU010000128.1, read as the reverse complement.
ATGATTTCCTCTCTTCTCTGCAACCGGTGCACGCCATAAGGAATCTTTCCCATAAGGAATACATCCACAGAGGCCTACTCGGAGACTACTTGGCCTTCACGTCCTCCGGGAGTTGTCTTCTAGATCTTTCTCCTTATGGCGGTTCAATATTGGGCTTGTTACCAAGTGGGCCTTCATCCGTGCGAGTAAGTTAAGTCACACTGGGCCGCGGGTTAATTCAGAAAGTATTTCCCTGACACCAGTAGTCGCGCGAGTGCGCTCCCCAAAAACCTGATCGCCCCTCTCCCGTACAGGATCACAAGAGGCGGGGTTCCGAAGGCCTACTGTCCCTTCAACCGGTGCACGCCGGAAGACGGGATGGAGAAGACTTGGAAGACGACGGCGCAAGGTTCTGGAACTTGGATGACGAGCGACCATGTGTTGCGTGTAGTGGCGCCTAGGGTTCGCTCGGCCTGTATATATAGTGCGGTTCAGGTAGGACGTGGGCGCAGCCACACGATTGAGTCGGTAACAGCCCCACGATCCAAAGGAATCATAAACGGCTGAGTAATTAATGCGTCAGTTAATTATCAATCAATGACTAGTTTAATTTTCCCGAACAGCAAAAAATATAAGCTCGGCTCGGCGAGATTCCCGCAACCCGCGGCGCGGCGCGACGCGGCATGTCGTGACGTGATGAGACGAGCGAGCGGCGGCGGAGGAGGGGGAGGAGTGTGTGGGCACCCCGGACTAGCTGTCCGAAATACCCTTGTGCCTACAACATCAGCGATCCCATGATCAGTGTGTCGCTGAGCACAATCGAACTGGTATCAAAAGAACATCCATAAATACCGAGTGAATATACTTACTTGATTGAAGCCGTAACTTCGACAGGTACTTGCAGCGGAAATCACCAAACAACGTGGAGCCCAAGTCATTTGCCACAACCCCCACAGGCAGCTGACTGGCAAGCGCCCTAGTTCGCATTGACGTCATTAACAACTTCTCTTTCGAACTGCTCCTCTTCAGAATCTGGCTAAGACAATAGCCAGAGACGAAACCAATATGAGTACATTTGATTGTACTCGCAAACTACCCCCGGAATGAGCATGCACTATTCTTTTTATTGTTTAAATAAAACTTCATTTGCTTTGAACACTCTATACCTTTGTTGAAAAAGAGAAGGGTAGACTTTTGTTTAATAAAACTTGGTTTGAAAACACTGTAACTTTAATTGAAAAAAGTAAATAAGAATTTTATAACTTTTCCCATAAATCTATCTTTGTAAGAATTCTCTTTTTAAAACATTTTCCAAAAATACATCTTTGTTAAAAAGGTAAGAAGACTCTTTTAAAACATTTTCCCGGAAAATCACCGTTTTGTTTATTTCTCCAAAACTCCTCCTTTTTTCGACCATAAACCTTCGTGGTCAAATCATTTTCCAACAACCTTATACCAGCCCTTTGGTATAGTTGCATAAAACATTTTCCACTTTCAAATCACAAAACTTGGCTCGTCTCGACCATAGCCCGTCATGGTCCTCCTCTTTTCCAGCAACCTCATACTAGCCCGTCGGTATAGTTGCAGGTACAACACATCTCCATTTTAGTTTCAAATCTCAAAACTTTGCAAAACTTGCACATGGTCAGAGGATAGCCTCCCAACTGTCCATATCCGAGGACTCGGCTATTCGAATAGTTTTACCCTCTGCAGAGGTAGCACGCTTTTCCTACACCCATCCGGTAACTCATCGTGTCAGCCACGTCCCGCCATACAAGATGTATGCGAAGTTGAGTCACCGACCATAGCCTGTCCTTTGCTCATGGTAGTATAGGACCCTGCCACTATGACACTTTCCATCAACACTTAACCCAGCCCATCGGAATCTAAGTGTGAGGACTCATAGTTCTGCCCGGCGGTGTATTGGGAACATCCTTCAATCCTCTTTCTCCAATAACTCATACCGGTCTCCGGTAGACTTCTCTTAAGAGGACCAAGGTCAGGGGTAGGTCACCAAACCATCCCCTCATGGAACGGAGTCATCTCCGTTGTTGAGGCATCCCATACTAATACGAGCAAATTATATGACTACGCCCTTGCCCATATGTGGGTAAATGTGGTCGCATAGGTTATCGGCTGGTCATCATAGTACAAAGACACAATGTGCATTTTTCATAAACACCACCATTCTCCATTTCGCCACTTCAATACCGACATCTCGGTATTCCATATCCACACAAGTATTTTCAAAGGAGTTTTGAGTAAACAATATTTTTCCCATCCTATAGTTTGAAAAAGAATTTCCATCTAATATCTCCATATAGGGTGTCAAAATAATATACTTCTATTTTTAAACAAAGGGTTTTCAAAATCATACCTTTAGTGGCAAACACCACATAAGTCACTTATGCTCTTTATAAGTAAAACATGTGAACCAAAATAGATGTATATAGATGCAAGCTCAGAGAATAGCTTGCCTGATTTCAGCATAATGTCCCTGGACTTCTTCTTACTGATCAAAGAAATAAACTCCCATCCTTCTTCGATAAATCCTCTCCAAATACCACTCCGGTAGCGTTTATATCTAGCGTCACGAACATGAAAATAAAACAACACACAATAAGCAAACCAAACCACAAGTGGTATACAAACAAGTAATCAAACCACAACATAGCACTAGTTTAATCAAGCAACAAACTAAAAGCTACTCTAAGAACACTTCAAGGAAAACTGTCTTAATAACAAGCCTAACACAACTTATTTACTAAAGCTACATCACTCATAAATAAAGGGTACAAGTTAACCTAATAACAAACACTTAACAACAATCACCACACTTAGCTACATGCTAACAAGCAATTAATCCAATCAAGCAAAACAACACATAACCACACGTTTAACTCTATGCTTAACAAAACAATTTACTTAACAAGCCAATTTACTCAGACAAAATTATAAAGGCATTATACTAGCAGGAGTATAACACCATACACATGCCAAAACAAGAGGGCACAAAGACATCCTCAATTAAAGGTACTTAACAAACATTTGCCCTAAACAGGAAATACTTCAGACAAAAGTTAAGTCACCAATTAATCTCTGTAATTCAAAATATTTCACCAAGCTGAGGTAGAGACATTAACAAGACACTCAAGCTATTACTCAACTTACAGACAACCAAGTTTAACAAGCAAAGCAAACATATTAATCACACACAATATTCTCACATCAAAATGAATAAGCATAGCAATTCCTTATTACTAGGTGAAAAGTTATATAGGGAATAAAACCCTAACAAATACATGACTCACAAGTAGCTCTCCTAACATGCTAGTAAAAATAAGGAAACACGTCACAACAGTGGGTTACCACCCTACACATGCTAGGAAACACATTTATAACAATAGAGTTATAACACAACAATTTATAAAGGCCTAATAAAAATAAGCAGAAAAGGCCTAAAGCTTATAATTATCACCACAGTTAATCAGTGACTCCTAAATTCAAACCAAGCTAGGGATATGTTCTCCTACACATATAGAAGACAAGCCAATTGGATTTACTCCAAAAATCATCTAACAAAAATCTACAAAAATCACCAAAGTGCCACTGGTGTGTTTACAAAAATGAATAGAACTTTTGTTTTAGGTTTCATTTGCAAGCAAGGCCAACAGATCTGGAAAGGTATCACTTCAGGCTTTCCATAGAATTTTAGTTTGCAAATTTTGGAGTTATAAAACTCTAGATATTAAATATTTAGTGGAAAAGATACTTTTTACAATATTTAATCTAGACAACAGTTGAAAATATATTTTTGCAAGACACCAGTTCTGGATGTTTAAAAAAACACATGAGAACACTACAAAATTTAAATCGCTTAGTTATCTATCACAGATCTACCACAAAAGAATTAAAGCTACACTATAAAAATAATAGGAAACTAAAAGCATATATTAGATCTACTGGAAAAAACACGGATGGGCCAGATCTGGCCCAGATCTGGCCGTGCGGTGCAGATCACGGCCCAACCAGCGGCCCATGAGCGAAACGAAGAGGTACGCAGCCTTCTTCTTCCTCGACACGCATGGCCGAGCGGGGCGTCGAGCAGGGAGCAGGCGAGGACGGCGTCGGTGACTCCGGGGTTCCTAAGAGAAAGGATGATGTCCATGAGGTAGAGCAGAAGAAGGGGATCACAAGGGTGCAAAAATGGCAAAGAAAGGTAGATGGTACTGCTCGCGAGCTTCCTGGAAAGGTGGTGGCCGGTGCGGAAGAGGATGAACTCGGAGGAGACGAATCCCGGGCGCCCCTCCACGATTCCTTGGACGGGGATGCAGAGGACGATGAGGCGGTGTCGATGGCAGTCTTTGATTTGCTCGGGGAGGCTCCAATCGCCGGCGATGCGCGACGGCATCCTTGGATGGGGTTCGGGTCACAGAGAGGAGCAAAGAGAGAGAGAGAGAGAGAGAGCAGGAGGGCAAGTGAGTGCGGGAGGGAGAGTAGAGCGTCGAGGCGCTCTTATCCTACTCGCAGGGCAGCAAAGAGGGGGGAGGGGGTCCGGTACGGTGCGAGCTGGAGTGCAGGGATGGCCGCGGTCGGTGTCGGCGTGCTCTAGTCACGCGGTCTGGGCGAGCTGGGGGACATCGAGGGAGAAGAGACCCGCTCGCGGAGGAGCAGGGCTGAGGGCAGACTCGGCGTCGTGCTCCCCTCGACGCGGCAGGAGGGGGCGGGGGCACGGTAGCGCGACGCACGGCGAGCACTGGCGCCATGCCGTGCTGCTGCTACAGGAAGGAGACGACCTATTTACAGAAAACCCCCTGCCTCTTTCTTCCTTTGCAGTTTCTTTTATTTCTTTTAAAACCAGAAGCTTTTAGGGATTTAATTGAGGCATTTAAACTATTTCAAAAATTCTGAAATTATTTGGGTAGGCTTCCCTTACCAAGTAGAGCCTCCACAAAAATTGGGGTGTCAAAATAAAATGTTTTGAACAACTTTTGTTCATAGGGTTTAAATAAGGCATTTTTCTTAAAAACAAATTTATAATCCTTTAGAAATTTTAAAGCAGGTTCAAAGTATTATTTTTGAACTCTTGGAACTTCCTTGACAAATATATTAACTTCAAATAGTTTTTATTTTCATAGAGAAAATATTTGTTTGAAGGACATAGATAGTTAAGTAGGGAAAGTAATTTATTATGATCATTTCTTTAATTCATGATCTTGATTTCCATTTGTTGAATAATTTGAGGAGTTTGCTTTAAATTTAAGTCACATTCCAAATTTGTGACCAGTGGGTTTCCAACTTAACACTCAAGTATATTGGTGTAATTATTCACCCAAGCAAACAATAAAACAAGAATTAACAATCAATACAACCATAAGTCCAACAAGCAAACAATCACAACAAGATCACCACAATCACAAGGATGATGCATTCAAGACAAACAAGTCACATACACAAAAAGATCAACAACACAACCAAGATCACACAAATCAAACCACAAGAATTAATCATACCACCATTTACATAATTAACAATACTATCTTATAAAAATGATCACACTTAATTATGACAAGATGATGTTTAAAACTATCTCAACTCCACCTTTGTATTTTTGAAAAAGGTTTTGAGCAAGACAAAATATGTGGGGTAATATATTTCCCACGTGTGTGTTTTTTTAAAATGAAGTGATAAATAGAGGTTCATAAAATAGGAGTGGTAAACACACGCAAAATATCAAGGTTGAATAATAGATAGGAGATAGCATATAGATCTCCATACTTTTAGAAACACATAATTTTGATAATACTTTTACTTTCTCAAATACTGGTATTAGCTTTGGTTGTTGATAAACCAAGTATCATTGAAATGGAGTTGGCCAAAATAAGAATGGAAAAGATACATGGAATGTTTCCTTGTCATAACATGATCACCGAGGTTAAATATATTTTTATATTGGTTGGGTCTTTATATTTACTAGTCAAACAGCTTAAACAACAGTCACTCAAGTTCAAACATAGCAATGGGAAGGAAAACACAATCATCAATGAAACATTTCAAAAAGATTTTGTTGGTTCTGAATTTTGGGTCTTGTAAAACTAGGTTTTTTCTTAGTTCCGAAATTTGGAATGTGACAGCTCTTCCCCCTTAAAAATAAATCTCGTCCTCGAGATTTGTCCGGTGGTAACAGGGGAGTACGAGGGCACGGGTTTTGGGCTGGCTATACTTCTGAGGTCGATGCTTCTTCAGTGAGGTCGCCATGTGAGATCTTGACAAATTGATGTTGCGAGGCTTTCTTTGTCGATAAACTTCTGTGCTGAGTCCAGATCCCTGATGATGGGGTTGACTTGACGATCAACACTGATGGATAGTCTTGGTTGATTGCTTCCAGATACTACAATGTTAAAGCACAAGGAACTAATTATTAATATGTTCTAGGATACCTACTTCAGGTCTTCCCCCCTTAAAAAGGGGTTTTGAAGGTTCATCCTGAAGGTTGCGGCTGGAGTTGACTTGGAGGCATCGTTCTTCTGGGTAGCTTGATGGCCTTCGTCTTGGGTGTCACTCCTCGGTGCTTGGGGTTGGTGCAGATATCACTTCCTGATATTTTCGCCTTACGAGGGTCGTAGATGGAGACGTGTTGCTCTCAGGATGCGTCGAGTCGGCGTACTCAACTCTCTCCGATTTTTAGTTAGAAGAAGGATGTTATAAGCTTCTAAGGGCGTCTGAACTTGCTTGGTGATTGATGTTGTCCACAGCAGGTGCTTCCGTCGTTTGATTCTTCTAGCCCTTCTTAAGCTGAGTAGAGGAGGAACTTCATTGTTGACTTCCTTAGTTCTTGAGCTTCACGCAGCTTTGGTAAGAATCTTAAGACGTACAGTCTAGGGTATCGAGCTTCCAGAGGAGTCTAAAAATCAGTTCAAGGATTCTAGAGGTAGGTGGTTTGGGGTGTGGATCGATGATCGTTCAAAAGTCACGGCTCAATGGACCTTAGAAAAAGTTATTGAAGAACCTTCACACCAGTTGTTTTTCCACACGGGTACCTTTTTCTTTTCTTGTTCTGGAAATAATATCCTTGGGAAAACACTATAACTCTCCATGTGACTTTCTTATTTAGAACTTGAATATTTCTAAAGTTATACACTTGATTTAAGAAAATTATTATTGTCCTTTATTTGGGTTTTAACATCATTTGCCTCACCCCTGTGGTGATGACATCCACTAGTCCTAGCAAAGCTTTCTATTAGTTAGTTGTATAAGAATGTGGGTGTATTTTATGACATCGAATTGCCTTAGTCATACAAGAAGAATTTGTTAACAAGGTAGCTAGTCTTGTCATCAAACTACTTTTCATATTCCAGAGGCTGAGATGTACTGGATTATCCGACGTTCCGTTTATTTGTATATGACATTCAATTGTTGGAGCATACAAAAGTGATTTGTTAACAAATTCATGAGGCTTGTTACCAAACTACTTTTATATAACACAAGCATTGGAATATCACACTATTTCTAGAGAGATTAATAATAATGGATTCTTATATAAGAGTTTCCAAATATTCCATGATAGTCTGGTATATTACTCCTTTGCCAAAATAAGAAATCTCTCTTCAATGTCCTCTTGTCGTAGTTCCTCCTTCTTGTGGGTGGCTTCTCCCGCAGAATGACTTCGAGAAGGTTTGGGAGATAAGAAGATAAGATGGCCATGATAACGTAAGACGATCTAGATTAAGATTTAGGTTAGGCTTTTATCATCCTTTCTTGAATTTTTCATTCTTCCTTCCTTTAAGATTTATACTTATTCCATAAATGAAGGTTCTTACCTATCTTTTGATCTAAATCCTCTTATAAAGGTTGTATCTTACTATTGTATCTAAAGATACTTTAATTGCTGAATGTTCAATTTGTATTAGAGGTCAGAAAACCCGCGGCAGACTAGGGTTCTCATCCGTCTTTCCCAAGTTTGTGGTGATAGGTAGTAGTTACTCGAGGTTTTTCTTTGGTTCTCCTCATGATTATCGCGTAGGTAAAAATTAGTAAAGTTAGCTCAAGGGATTAAAATGCCACGAACTGCTCGTCATGCGAGTAGGTACATGATCCCTTTGAAACACATCATTATCTTCATAGCAACTCTTATACGCTCCTTGAGTTCCTCTAGTTACAAATCCTAGATGAGTCTCCTTATGTCCTCGTTTCTTGTCAAGGCTTGTAGTCCTAGAAGATTAGTTGGCACTATCGTGGACTTGAGTCAGATGTTAACCCAGAGTTAGATACGATACATTAGTGTGGTATTCTTGTAATTTTCACAAGTTAATTTTGCGAGGTGAGGCTCGTGTCTTCACGAGGTTGGCGAAAAATTGCACTTTCCTTCGAGATCCTGACACACTTGCTCCAGATGGTGCATGAAGGCTATTATCTGATTTGCCGGTTAGGTTGCAAAATCTCAGGCTATTTGGTTAAAGATCGGGGTCTTTTGTATCTTGCGGAACTATCAGTTCTTATGGGGAGATGGTTTAGATGAGAGGAAAAATATCTTAGAAAGATTTTTCCTAGGCGGGTTTACATCTGCAACAAGGTGCAACTATGGCGAAGAGGTCAAAAATGGTTTTTGTTAGGTGGCAAAAGGAGTTTTATAAAAAGAGAAATTTGGAGGTTACTTTGTGTTGACGTCAAGGCGTGATTGTGAAACACACAGGAAAAACAACACACAAGCAGAGGACTCACTAACAAAAAATACACAAGCAGAGTACACCCAAGCAAAGAGCACACAAACAAACAACACACAAGGTACATTTAGTACCAAAGGACGTCTAATACTCGTGGTAGTCGGGTAGTCCAACCCGGGTTCCTATTAGGTTTATCCTATGGTCTCGGTTAAACATGGTTGGTGAAGTCTTCACTTTGTCGCCTTAGTCCTCAGCTGGAGAAATTGAGATTGTCGAAGTTGTAACTTGAGTAGAGTTGTTGATGTTGAGTTGAGGTCTTCGAGGTCTCTTGCTTTAGTGATACTGACGATCTTGGTATTTGCAGATCAATCACCTTGATGTTGAATGTTGAATATTCGAGATGGAAGCTTCTTCTTGTAGGTGCTAGCTAATTAGGTCTGACTTGGGTTCATCGTCAAGTATTTTGAACGGGTAAGAGGGAGTAGAGAAATCCTTGAAAAATCTTAAATAGAGAGATACGACTCCGAAATATTTGAGAAAGTGAGAAGAGTGGAAGCTATTTTCTTGGACTTCCCTAGATGAAAATATATTTTGGTAGTAATATATTTTTAACAAAACATTTTCTCTCCTAACTAACGTCCATGCTAACTAAGGTCTCCTATAGTCAGGATGGCTCTGATACCAAGTCTTGTGGGCACCCCGGACTAGCTGTCCGAAATACCCTTGTGCCTACAACATCAGCGATCCCATGATCAGTGTGTCGCTGGGCACAATCGAACTGGTATCAAAAGAACATCCATAAATACCGAGTGAATATACTTACTTGATTGAAGCCGTAACTTCGACATGTACTTGCAGCGGAAATCACCAAACAACGTGGAGCCCAAGTCATTTGCCACAACCCCCACATGCAGCTGACTGGGAAGCGCCCTAGTTCACATTGACGTCATTAACAACTTCTCCTTCGAACTGCTCCTCTTCAGAATCTGGCTAAGACAATAGCCAGGGACGAAACCAATATGAGTACATTTGATTGTACTTGCAAATTACCCCCAGAATGAGCATGCACTATTCTTTTTATTGTTTAAATAAAACTTCATTTGCTTTGAAAACTCTATACCTTTGTTGAAAAAGAGAAGGGTAGACTTTTGTTTAATAAAACTTGGTTTGAAAACACTGTAACTTTAATTGAAAAAAGTAAATAAGAATTTTATAACTTTTCCCATAAATCTGTCTTTGTAAGAATTCTCTTTTTAAAACATTTTCCAAAAATACATCTTTGTTAAAAAGGTAAGAAGTCTCTTTTAAAACATTTTCCCGGAAAATCACCGTTTTGTTTATTTCTCCAAAACTCCTCCTTTTTCGACCATAAACCTTTGTGGTCAAATCATTTTCCAACAACCTTATACCAGCCCTTTGGTATAGTTGCATAAAACATTTTCCACTTTCAAATCACAAAACTTTGCTCGTCTCGACCATAGCCCGTCATGGTCCTCCTCTTTTCCAGCAACCTCATACCAGCCCGTCGGTATAGTTGCAGGTACAACACATCTCCATTTTAGTTTCAAATCTCAAAACTTTGCAAAACTTGCACATGGTCAGAGGACAGCCTCCCAACTGTCCATATCCGAGGACTCGGCTATTCGAATAGTTTTACCCTCTGCAGAGGTAGCACGCTTTTCCCACACCCATCCGGTAACTCATCGTGTCAGCCACGTCCCGCCATACAAGGTGTATGCGAAGTTGAGTCACCGACCATAGCCTGTCCTTTTCTCATGCTAGTATAGGACCCTGCCGCTATGACACTATCCATCAACACTTAACCCAGCTCGTCGGAATCTAAGTGTGAGGACTCATAGTTCTGCCCGGCGGTGTATAGTGAACATCCTTGTGGCGCCCCGACCCGACTGCTATACAGTGATGCTGTGTGTCACCGGTTAAGCGATACAACCGGAGGTTACGGGTTTACCAATCCCCGGCCAAAACCTTTGGCAGGCGTTGCTCGGAATGGATCATCGGCAACGCAACACCCCGATTGATGCCTTAACACAGGCACAACCCTCAATGCATGATAGAGAGATCAAGACTTGTGGAACAACTGGCACATCACAGACTCTACGACACAAAGCATTATTGTCAACTCTTATAATAGAGAAAGATAACAAATATTACAACCAGAGGTCACAGACCCAACAGTACATCATGCGGAAGCGAATTAAGTTGTTCTAAACAACAAGAACCAAATTATGGCCTAAGAGGCCTACAAATAAACATTTCTGCGTCAGCTGTTCCGGGATGTCCCAAGCTGCCACCTGGGAACCCCAGACTACTCGTCGACGTCCACAAAGAACCCACCTTCGAGTCGGTGAAGCTCTCCTCTGAAACAAAACAAACGACGTTGAGTTCAACAAACTGGCAAGATTAAATATAGAGCTTTAGCTTGATGAGGCTTCCAAGGTTTTATGGCTGTTTTGCATAAAGCTGATTTTATTTATGAAAACATAACTCCATGGCATCGACTAATCAGAATATTTTCAGAAGGGGTAAGAAGTAACTCTTCTCTTTTGACCACCTTTCTCATTATCAACCACCATCATCATAGTACCTTTTCTACAAAGGCACCTCCCCAAATCACCCTCGAGGAAGCTAACCTTGCATTCTTGAGTAGTACCATTAGTACTCAGGTTTTAAGCATTCCGTTCAAGTTCTCTATGATCTTATCGTCTGTTCCCAAGTCGTCCATAACCGCGGACACAGCTTTTCGAAAAGATTTACCCTGCAGGGGTGTACAATGTTTGCCACGCGTACCGTCTGGCCCATTGCCTAGCTCTTAGCTCTCTTCCGGGGAAAGCCGGCTGGGTGGAAGCGGTGACGACTTCTCCCTCGCTTGAGACTTTCCAGGATCATCAGTGGCGGTAGGACAGGTTCAGTGCCTCCAACACCCAGCCCCACGACCACTTATTTTCCTAACACCACCATCCTCATCCCATTCTCAACCACCATGTTCATGCATGCGCAAATGGAAGCTCGAACTAGAGGACCCTGGCTAGCCCCTCACAAGTTATTTAGTCGAATAAGGGTTCCTGCAATTGCATAGGCCTCACGCATGGTTGTACGCTCAGTCTTGGTTCAAGAGGTAAAGAACTCGCACCTAGGCGGCGAGAACGAGACAAAGCACCACAACCACAGTGGCCTCTCATCCCCACCTTTAAGCATTTTATTACCTGTCACCACAATTCCTCCACCATCATCCGAACATTTCAACATCTGTTTCCAACATGAAATATCCATCGGACGAATAAACATTTAACTAAGCATGACTAAGCATCAACATAGCATAGTTAAGTATCTCAGGTCCACAATACAAACCTATGGATAATAGGAGGGAAACAGGTAATGGCATCGGAAACTTAATGCAACTATAGGATACTCTAATCCGATGAAATTGGCATTTGGAACCGCATGCAATATTATAGTGGAGAAAATATTTGCGGAAACATAGGAGGAGACATGCTCAGAGGGGGATTACGCTTGCCTTGCTCAACGTGCTGGTAGTACGGATCTTCGGGGTATTGTGCCGCAACCCAGGCTGCTTGATCTATCGAAGCATAACACATCTGAAGAAACAATCAATCACCACATATGCTTTAACAAATGCAATGCGCAAACACATGATGGCATGACATTTAAAATCCCCGAGATGAGGATGATTCAAGCTATTCAACTTAAACGGAGTTCGGATGCGTAAAGGGCACATCTCGAATACACCGTGGAGTTAAGTGAGGTAGCATCTTTACTTGTTAATTGGAATAGATGAAACCCTATGTTTAACTTGCATATGAATGACATGAACATGTGAAGATGCATGGTTTGGGTGTTTAAACACTTCCGTGCAACAAGTACAAAGAGTGAGCTAAAAACGGGTTCGTAAAAATAAAGCTGAAACAAGTTAACCGAATTATCCGGTGAAATTGCAATCGGAATATCCGGGGTATTCGGATTATCCGATGGAGTTGGAATCGGATTATCCGATACAACTGGTTCAAAAAATGGCTAAGGACCTGAAGGCAAACGGTGTTCTATCGTACTGATTGTCACATCCCAAATTTTGGAACTAAGAAAAACTTAGTTTCACAAGACCCAAATTTCAGAACCAACAAAAACTTTTTGAATTACTTCACTAATGATTGTGTTTCCTTCCCATTGCTATGTTTGACTTGGTGTGACTTGTTGTTTAAGTTGGGTGACTAGTAAATATTAAACTGAGAACTCAACCAAGATAAAAATATATTTAAACTTGGGTGATCATGTCATGACAAGATGTAACAATCCATATACTTTTCTAATCTTAGTTTGGTCAAATTCCATTTCAGTATACTTGGTTTAGCAACCACCAAAGTACCCGCTCTTGAGAAAGTAAAAGTATTTCCAAAACTATGTGTTCCCAAAAATATGGAGATCTATATGCTATCTCCTATCTATCTTTTAACCTTGATATTTTGCATGTGTATGCAACTCCCATTTTATAAACTCTTATATTCACTCCATTTGAAAATAACCCTAGTGGGAAAAATATTACCCCACATATTTCATTTCTCAAATCTTTTTGAAAACTATTGAGTTATGAGTGGAGATATTTCCTAAACATCATCTAGTCATAATTAAGTGTGATCATTTTTATAAGATAGTATTGTTAAGTATGTAAATGGTGGTATGATTAATTCTTGTGGTTTGATTTGTGTGATCTTGGTTGTGATGTTGATCTTGTTGTGTTTGTTGCTTGTGAGGATAATTCCTCAGTTGTGCTTAATACTAAAATAAAACACACTTGACAACAAATTTGGAATGTGACTTGAATAAAAACAAACCTCTAAAGATATTCAAGGACTTGAATTAAAGGCCCAATTTAAAATAAGTACTCTGGTTCAATTTCCCTCTCTACCTATTTCTCTATTTTGTTATAACAATTATTTTATCTTATAAAATCCAAGAATGAGATGATAACCATCTCATTATCATATTACTCTCTCCTCAAAATATATAATCTCCAATTACAAAGATATTTCAACTTGTCAAATCGGTTTTATCCAAAAATGACATATTTAAACTCTATGAACAAATATGGTTCAAAACATTTTATTTTGCAACACCAATTTTTGTGGAGATTCTACATGTTATGGGGAGGCTACACACATATTTTCGTGATTTTTGAAATAGTTTAAATGCCTCAATTAAATCCCCAAATTGCTTCTGGCTTTAAAACGAAAAATGAAACAGAGGATTTTGGAGAAGTCCAGGGGGTTTTCTGCAATTTGTTCTTCTTCTTCTTCTTCTTCCTGTAGCTCGACAGCATGGCATGGCGCCAGTGCCGTGGTCGCCGTGCTTCGCGCCTCTCTGCCCCGCCCCCCTCCTGCCGCGCCAACCCTCGACCCTTCTCCTCCGCAGCCGCTGTCCCGCAGGAGAGAACACGGGTCGCCCCCTCCCTCGTTGTCCCCAGCTCACCCATCCGCGCGGACAGAGCAGCGCCGACGCCGGTCTCGATCTCCGCCCCCTCTGCACCCCAGCACACACCACTCGACCCAGCCTCTCCTGGACCTCGCCCGGACTCGGCAGACACGCCCGCGTCACACCTGCTAGCCCGCAGCGACGCCTGTACTGCATCGATCACCGTCCGTGCACCCAGAGCACCGTGGACCGGCACCAGCACGGATAAGTAGCCACAGCCCATCTCCCGTTCTCCCACCTTGCCCATTCCACTCCCTCCTCACCTCTCTAGCACCCTGTGCAAGGAATCGATCTCCCTCGTCCTCTGCCGGCGAGGAACCCGTGAAGTCCATCTCAGTCCTGAGATGTTTCCGTGAGGATTGCAAGCGGCTCCTTCCTCCATTCCTCTCCATTTTCACACCTCTGTGTTCCATTTGTTCTGCTCTTCCTCATGCCCCCTTTCCCTTGTCCAGGAAACCACGGGACCGTCGCCGCCGTCCCATGGCCGTCACGGAAGACCTCGACACCACCGTCCCCCAGGAGAACGCCGGCAAGAACTTCCGCCACCCTCGCCTCTCCCGAGCTCTCCGCAACCCAAATCCATCATCTCCATCGCTCTGAAGCCTTCCTAGGTGAGCCGTCACGAGCTCACCGTCTCTGCTGCGTTTTCTATCTCTGTTCTTCGTCGGCAGGAAGAAGACGAGCAGCAGTGCGCTCCGTGAGATTTTGGGCCAGCCCAGCACTGTGCTGTTTGGTCCAACTCCAGATCCAGCCCGCTGACCTTTTTTTTTAGTTCACCTTATTCTATTTCCTCAGATCAATTTCTGGCCCTTTAGTTTAAATCCTTTTAAAATAGTTTAAATACAAATTTGGCCAAACCAAAAATCACACAAGTGTCCTAATGAGTTTGGAGTCATGTCTAATTTGCAGATCTGAAATATATTAAATTGTGTGGCTTTGAAAAATACAGTTCTGTAACTTGTCAGAATCAGTGTTTTGTGCATAACTTAATTTATGTTGATCTAAAAATTATGAATCCAATTGTTTTGGAAATCTCTTCACATTACCTTTCAACAGAATTTTACCCCATGTGATTTGGATTCTTAGAACAAAAGTGGCATGTATTTCTAGTTTAGGCCAGTAAGCACTTTGTGCATTTTTTATAATTTCTGTAGATAAACTTTTGGACCAAACTCAATTAGAGTAGTTTCTAATAGTAACAGAGAACACAAATCCAAGTTTGCATGATTGTTTGATTAACAGAACATTTTAGGTGTAATATTTAGCAAAAGTGTTGTTTTCTGCCTCTAATAAAAAGAAAGGATTTAAGTGCCTTTATTATGAAGATGTTGTTTGTGTTTATTGATGATTGTTTTGGTACTGTTACATGCTTGTTACTGTTGTTTAGCATGTTAGTACTGTTAGTGGCTTGTGTTAGGTTTGATTTGAGTTAAACATGTGTTGTTAAGTGGTGATTGAAAACTTTAACCATTGTTTAATTATGGTTGCGTTGTTTGATAACTTATATGAGCTAAATAACCACTTCCAACCAAAAATGTTAGCTACTGGTTGTTCAAGTTTATTAGCAATGCTTAGCCTTGCAAGTTGAAAGTGAACCCTAAAGGATGCTTAATCACTATTTTAAACCATGTCTTTATAAACAGGAGTAGTGTGGTGATTGCCAAACTTGTTTGTTTAGCAATAATCTTCCCTCATGATTGTTGCTTGGTAGTATTGCTTGATGTTTGTTGTTGGAGTGTCCTACTGTATGTTGATTGTGTTCTTTTCCTTTTTGCGACGCTAGATATAAACGCTACCGGAGTGGTATTTGGAGAGGATTTATTGAAGAGGAATCAGAGTTTATTTCTTTGATCAGTGAGGAGAAGTCCAGGGACATTATGCTGGAATCAGGCAAGCTATTCTCTGAGCTTGCATCTATATACATCTATTTTGGTTCACATGTTTTACTTATAAAGAGCATAAGTGACTTATGTGGTGTTTGCCACTAAAGCTATGATTTTGAAAACCCTTTGTTTTAAAAATACAAGTATATTATTTTGACACCCTATATGGAGATATTAGAGGGAAATTCTTTTCCAAACTATAGGATGGGAAAAATATTGTTTACTCAAAACTCCTTTGAAAATACTTGTGTGGACATGGAATACCGAGATGTCGGTGTGGAAGTGAAGAAAATGGAGAATGGTGATGT
This sequence comes from Poa pratensis, assembly GCA_947311845.1. NCBI lineage: Eukaryota > Viridiplantae > Streptophyta > Magnoliopsida > Poales > Poaceae > Poa > Poa pratensis. The sequence goes on along the minus strand of CAMZMU010000128.1, from coordinate 61,417,146 downwards.
TTATGAAAAATGCACATTGTGTCTTTGCACTATGACTACCAGCCGATATTCTATGCGACCACATTTACCCACATATGGGAAAGGGCGTAGTCATACAATTTGCTCATATTAGTATGGGAGACCTCATCGACGGAGACGACTCCATTATGCATGGAGGGATGGTCTGAGGACCTACCTTGACCCGGGTCCTCGCTCAAATTCTATGGAAAGATAAGGAGGAGGATTGAAGGTTCCACCATAAATCGCTGGGCAAAACTATGAGTCCTCACACTTAGATTCCGATGGGCTGGGTTAAGTGTGGTGGGAAATATCATAAGGGCAGGGTCCTATACTAGCATGAGCAAAGGACATGCTATGGTTGGTGACTCAACTTCGCATACACCTTGTATGGCGGGACGTGGCTGACATGATGAGTTACCAGATGGGCGTGGGAAAAGCGTGCTACCTCTGCAGAGGGTAAAACTATTCGAATAGCCGAGTCCTCGGATATGGACAGTTGGGAGGCTGTCCTCTGACCATGTGCAAGTTTTACAAAGTTGAGATTGAAACTAAAATGGAGATGTGATGTATCTGCGGCTATACCGACGGGCTGGTATGAGATTGTTGGAAAATGATTTGACCATGAAGGGCTATGGTCGAAAAAGGAGGAGTTTTGGAGAAATAAACCAAATGGTGAGTTTTCGGGAAAAGGTTTATAAAAGAGACTACTTACCTACTTCAACAGAGATGTATTTTCAGGAAAAAGTTTTAAACGAGACTTCTTACAAAAACAGATTTATGGGAAAAAGTCCTAAAGCCTTCTTTCCTATTTCAAATAAAGTTATAGGAATTTCAAACAAAGGTTTATTAAACAAAAGTCTATCCTTCTCTTTTCCACAAGGATATAGAGTTTTCAAAGCAAACAAGGTTTCAATTAAACAATAAAAAGAGTAGTGCATGCTTATTTCGGGGGTAGTTTGCGAGTACAATCAAATTTACTCATATTGGTTTCGTCCCTGGCTATTGTCTTAGCCAGACTTTGAAGAAGAGCAGTTCGAAGAAGAAGACTTCAATAACGTCGATGCGAACTAGGGTGCTTCCCAGTCAGCTGCCTGTAGGGTTAAGGCGAATGACTTGGGCTCCACGTTGCTTGGTGATTTCCGCTGCAAGTACCTGTTGAATCTATGGCTTCAAACAAGTAAGTAAATTCATTCGGTATTTATGGGTGTTCTGTAATGCCAATTCGAGTTATGTACAACAACAGACTGATCATGGGATTGTTGCAGGAAACATAACGAGTATCTCGGATAGCTAATCCGGGGTCCTCACACTGATGTTATTCGGATTATCAGAATTTGGGCTCACTCGGAATATCCGATCGCCACGGAGGGCCTGAAATCTGCTAAGGACTAAAAGCGAACTCGCACTGGGGTTGCTCGGATTATCCGATTTCGTTGAAATCGGATTATCCGCTTCGTGTCACAGGACGACGGGCTTCTGCGATTCTACTGCAACGGAACGCGCACGAGACGAACGGGGGCACTGGGAGGTTCGCAAGCTCACCCTAGGCGCGTGGGGAGGCTCGGCGAATATGGGGAAGGCCGGAGTCAACGGCGGACTTGCTCGGTGTACGGCGGACGGAGCGGAGGAAAAACTCAAATTCCCGGGAATGTACAGCGTCTCGGCTCGATTCCTCTGGCGAGGACGGAGAGGAGGACACGGCGGAGCTTCCTGTGGTCTTCGATTCGCTCGAGGATGCTTCAATCGACGGCGGCGAGCTCGGTGGCCATGGCTAGGGTTCGGGTTTCGTGGGGAGAAAGAAATATGGAGCGAGGGAGAAGGTGAGCGAGTGGATAGGGTAGGAGGAGCAGGGCGGCCTCGTGGTGCTCTTCTTCTCCTCACGGCGTGGCAGGAGGGCGCTGGCCCAGTAGCGAGCTGGTGCGGCGCGAGCGCGAGCTACGCGGTCGCTACAGGAGGAAGAAGATGATTTTGCGAAAACCCCCTGGCAGTTTTGTTTCCATCATGAATAGGTCCTTTTCAGTTTTCTTTTTAAAACCTGTGGCTTTAGGGATTTTATTAAGGCTCTTAGACTATTTCAGAAATTCTGGTAAAATTCATGTAGCCTCTCCCTAGCATGTAGAAGCTCCACAAAAATTGGGGTTGCAAAATAAAATAGTTTGGACAACATTTGTTCATAGGGTTCGAATATGGCATTTTTGCTAAATTCAAAATGTTGCTCCTTTAGTATTTTTGAGCAAGTGCAAAATATGATTTTTGAACTCTTAGAACTTCCTTGACAAATATAAGATGTCAAAGTAATTTTGTTTTGCAAGTTTGAGTGCCTTCATTGTTTTGAGATTGGTTAAAGCAAGTTTGGCATTTTGTTTTTAAATGGTGCCAAACCAATTAGTGTGTGGTTTAGCAAATTAATATGGATGCCATGATGCAATGAAACACAAAAGTGGAAATTTTACTCAGGTTTTTAGGTTCTCAAACTTTGGGCTGTTACAATCCTTCAATCCTCTTTCTCCAATAACTCATACCGGTCTCCGGTAGACTTCTCTTAAGAGGACCCATGTCAGGGGTAGGTCACCAAACCATCCCCTCATGGAACGGAGTCATCTCCGTTGTTGAGACATCACATACTAATACGAGCAAATAATATGACTACGCCCTTACCCATATGTGGGTAAATGTGGTCGCACAGGTTATCGGCTGGTCGTCATAGTACAAAGACACAATGTGCATTTTTCATAAACACCACCATTCTCCATTTCGCCACTTCAACACCGACATCTCGGTATTCCATATCCACACAAGTATTTTCAAAGGAGTTTTGAGTAAACAATATTTTTCCCATCCTATAGTTTGAAAAAGAATTTCCATCTAATATCTCCATATAGGGTGTCAAAATAATATACTTGTATTTTTAAACAAAGGGTTTTCAAAATCATATCTTTAGTGGCAAACACCACATAAGTCACTTATGCTCTTTATAAGTAAAACATGTGAACCAAAATAGATGTATATAGATGCAAGCTCAGAGAATAGCTTGCCTGATTTCAGCATAATGTCCCTGGACTTCTTCTTACTGATCAAAGAAATAAACTCCCATCCTTCTTCGATAAATCCTCTCCAAATATCACTCCAGTAGCGTTTATATCTAGCGTCGCGAACATAAAAATAAAACAACACACAATAAGCAAACCAAACCACAAGTGGTATACAAACAAGTAATCAAACCACAACATAGCACTAGTTTAATCAAGCAACAAACTAAAAGCTACTCTAAGAACACTTCAAGGAAAACTGCTTTAATAACAAGCCTAGCACAACTTATTTACTAAAACTACAGCACTCATAAATAAAGGGTACAAGTTAACCTAATAAAAAACACTTAACAACAATCATCACACTTAGCTAGATGCTAACACGTAATTAATCCAATCAAGCAAAACAACACATAACCACACGTTTAACTCTATGCTTAACAAAACAATTTACTTAACAAGCCAATTTACTCAGACAAAATTATAAAGGCATTATACTAGCAGGAGTATAACACCATACACATGCCAAAACAAGAGGGCACAAAGACAATCTCAATTAAAGGTACTTAACAAACATTTTTTCCTAAACAGGAAATACTTCAGACAAAAGTTAAGTCACCAATTAATCTCTGTAATTCAAAATATTTCACCAAGCTGAGGTAGAGACATTAACAAGACACTCAAGCTATTACTCAACTTACAGACAACCAACTTTAAAAAGCAAAGCAAACATATTAATCACACACAATATTCTCACATCAAAATGAATAAGCATAGCAATTCCTTATTACTAGGTGAAAAGTTATATAGGGAATAAAACCCTAACAAATACATGACTCACAAGTAGCTCTCCTAACATGCTAGTAAAAATAAGGAAACACGTCACAACAGTGGGTTACCACCCTACACATGCTAGGAAACACATTTATAACAATAGAGTTATAACACAACACTTTATAAAGGCCTAATAAAAATAGGCAGAAAAGGCAGAGAGTTTATAATTATCACCACAGTTAATCAGTGACTCATAAATTCAAACCAAGCTAGGGATATGTTCTCCTACACATATAGAAGACAAGCCAATTGGATTTACTCCAAAAATCATCTCACAAAAATCTACAAAAATCACCAAAGTGCCACTGGTGTGTTTACAAGAATGAATAGAACTTTTGTTTAAGTTTCATTTGCAAGCAAGGCCAACAGATCTGGAAAGGTATCACTTCAGGCTTTCCATAGAATTTTAGTTTGCAAATTTTGGAGTTATAAAACTCTAGATATTAAATATTTAGTGGAAAAGATACTTTTTACAATATTTAAGCTAGACAACAGTTGAAAATATATTTTTGCAAGACACCAGTTCTCGATGTTTATCAAAACACATGAGAATACTACAAAATTTAAATCGCTTAATTATCTATCCCAGATCTACCACAAAAGAATTAAAGCTACACTGTAGAAATAACAGGAAACTAAAAGCATATATTAGATCTACTGGAAAAAACACGGATGGGCCAGATCTGGCCGTGCGGCGCAGATCACGGCCCAACCAGCGGCCCATGAGCGAAACGAGCAGGGAGCAGGCGAGGACGGCGTCGGCGACTCCGGGGTTCCTAAGAGAAAGGATGATGTCCATGAGGTAGAGTAGAAGAAGGGGATTGCGAGGGTGAAAAAATGGCAAAGAAAGGTAGACGGTACTGCTCGCGAGCTTCCTGGAAAGGTGGTGGCCGGAGCGGAAGAGGATGAACTCGGAGGAGACGAATCCCGGGCGCCCCTCCTCGATTCCTTGGACGGGGATGTAGGGGACGACGAGGCGGTGTCGATGGCTGTCTTTGATTTGCTCGGGGAGGCTCCAATCGCCGGCGATGCGTGACGGCATCCTTGGATGGGGTTCGGGTCACAGAGAGGAGCAAAGAGAGAGAGAGAGAGATAGAGAGAGAGCAGGAGGGCAAGTGAGCGCAGGAGGGAGAGTAGAGCGTCGAGGCGCTCTTATCCTACTCGCAGGGCAGCAGAGAGAGGGGGGGGTCCGGTACGGTGCGAGCTGGAGTGCAGGGATGGCCGCGGTCGGTGTCGGCGTGCTCTGGTCGCGCGGTCTGGGCGAGCTGGGGGACAGCGAGGGAGAAGAGACCCGCTCGCGGAGGAGCAGGGCTGAGGGCAGGCTTGGCGTCGTGCTCCCCTCGACGCGGCAGGAGGGGGCGGGGGCAAAGTAGCGCGACGCACAGCGAGCACTGGCGCCATGCCGTGCTGCTGCTACAGGAACGAGACGACCTATTTACAGAAACCCCTGCCTCTTTCTTCCTTTGCAGTTTCTTTTATTTTTTTTAAAACCAGAAGCATTTGGGGATTTAATTGAGGCATTTAAACTATTTCAAAAATTCTGAAATTATTTGGGTAGGCTCCCCTTACCAAGTAGAGCCTCCACAAAAATTGGGGTGTCAAAATAAAATGTTTTGAACAACTTTTGTTCATAGGGTTTAAATAAGGCATTTTTCTTAAAAACAAATTTATAATCCTTTAGAAATTTTAAAGCAAGTTCAAAGTATTATTTTTGAACTCTTGGAACTTCCTTGACAAATATATTAACTTCAAATAGTTTTTATTTTCATAGAGAAAATATTTGTTTGAAGGACATAGATAGTTAAGTAGGGAAAGTAATTTATTAAGATCATTTCTTTAATTCATGATCTTGATTTCCATTTGTTGAATAATTTGAGGAGTTTGTTTTAAATTTAAGTCACATTCCAAATTTGTGACCAGTGGGTTTCCAACTTAACACTCAAGTATATTGGTGTAATTATTCACCCAAGCAAACAATAAAATAAGAATTAACAATCAATACAACCATAAGTCCAACAAGCAAACAATCACAACAAGATCACCACAATCACAAGGATGATGCATTCAAGACAAACAAGTCACATACACAAAAAGATGAACAACACAACCAAGATCACACAAATCAAACCACGAGAATTAATCATACCACCATTTACATAATTAACAATACTATCTTATAAAAATGATCACACTTAATTATGACAAGATGTTATTTAAAACTATCTCAACTCCACATTTGTATTTTTGAAAAAGGTTTTGATCAAGACAAAATATGTGGGGTAATATATTTCCCACTTGTGTTCTTTTTTTTAAATGAAGTGATAAATAGAGGTTCATAAAATAGGAGTGGTAAACACACGCAAAATATCAAGGTTGAATAATCGATAGGAGATAGCATATAGATCTCCATACTTTTAGAAACACATAATTTTGATAATACTTTTACTTTCTCAAATACTGGTATTAGGTTTGGTTGTTGATAAACCAAGTATCATTGAAATGGAGTTGGCCAAAATAAGAATAGAAAAGATACATGGAATATTTCCTTGTCATAACATGATCACCAATGTTAAATATATTTTTATATTGGTTGGGTCTTTATATTTACTAGTTAAACAGCTTAAACAACAGTCACACAAGTTCAAACATAGCAATGGGAAGGAAAACACAATCATCAATTAAACATTTCAAAAAGTTTTTGTTGGTTCTGAATTTTGGGTCTTGTAAAACTAGGTTTTTCTTAGTTTCGAAATTTGGAATGTGACAGAGTGCGCGGGAGAGAGCCTTCTGTTCTCACAAGCACACCAAGTAGCACAACACTGCACCTTATAAAGTGGTGCAACTCTCTCCAAACTAGCAATGTGAGACTAAATTTTAGTCCTTAATCCAGCCATATAAATGGGCCATGAGATTTTCAGAATTTAATTAGGCCATGTGCAATGTTTGATGATATTTTGTACTAATAATGTCAAACAAATACGTGAGGCACGTCCACGTTCATAGTGGAAAATATATCTAATTTCAGCGTCGAAATGTTCCTTCATGCATCTGTATTTTAGACGGCAAAATAGCTGGAGCTTAGTTCACACAATTGTCTAATGTTTATTTAGGCTACTCGTGCATGATACTAGTTGAATTTGGCGCGGCGGCACGCCGCACCCGTGGTAATTCAAAATGTTGAAATCCGTCGGAATTTATCGTCTAGAATACATCTACATACTTGGTGAATTAAAATGTTCAAATATGGTTGTATTTTGCCATAAATTTTTAATTTAACTTCATAGTTAGAGAATGCATAATATGAGAATTTATTAATTTTAACTCCATAGTTAAATAAAGTTCATTTAGATTGTATCTAGATATTCACAAAATTGGAATGTTCAAATATGTTTGCATTATGCCATAAGTAGTTAGCATATATTTTTATGAGCATGTTGATATATTTTAGAGTATCTCCACCACCACTACTATGTCGTCGCTGGGGCCGTCCACGGCGTGCAGTCCGACGCCATCTCCATCTCCACGACGATGTCGGATAGCTGGCGTGCTGCCCGCCGCCGCCTCCACCAGCATGACCGTGAGGTCGCCGTCTCCAAGTCGGGGCTGCACGGCAGCCCAACGCCGTCTACATCACCGCGAGAAGATGACATCTGGCTGCCGGCGTGTAGCAACCAGCGTCTCCACCACAACGATGCCGTCATCAGGGTTGCCGATGCGTAGCCCGGTGCATCCTACACCTCCACGGCGACGACACCGTGGCTGCTGGCGTGCCGCCTACGTCTTCTACAACCCCGTGATGATGTCGTCGGGCCGCCGGCGTACGGCCCGGCACCATCTCCATCTCAGCGACGATGTCGTTGGGCCGCCGGCGTACAGTCCGGCACCATATCCACCTCCGCGACGGCGTAGGTGCGGTTGCCGGGTACAGCCCAGCGGCGTATCCAGCTCCACGTACATCGTGGACGAAGTTGGGGCCGACGCCAGGTGTCTCTGCCGTCTCCATCTTCACCTACGCGACAACATCACCGGGCTGCACAGCAGCTCGGCGTCTTCCCCATCTCCATGGCAACGTGGTTGGGCTGCCAACGGGGCAGCTCTGGCATGATGGCATCAAGACAGCCAGAGCGCAGCACGTCGTGATCTGCATCACACCAGGAATCCGGCCCTATCTCGTCGACTCCGTCTTCGGCTTTGATGGCCATGGATCAGCTAGCTGGGCACGTACTAGCTAGCTGAGCTGCCACACTTGATCACGCCCGTGCCAGTTTGCAAGTACGAGATACAGTCCTGGACGTGTCTCGGACGCTCGTGGTCCGTCGGCCGGGGGCAAAGCTCAGCCGGCTACCACAACCGAGACCACACCGACTCGCTCCCGCGCGCCCCATGACGGGCGAGGCTCTGATGGCAGCGTCGCCATTGCCAACGGCTGTGCTACGACCAAGGAAAAAAATAGCGTGCTATCAAAAATAGCGTGACTCTCCTCCAAAAGCTATACAAGATATAGCGAAGTTACATATAAAATAGCGTGATGAAAAAGTTGTAAGAAATAACCCAAATATTAAAGATTTTAGCACTAATTTTTTTTCCAGAAACAATATATACATAACCAGGTAACCATATTCAAATGTAAAGGCCAAATCCATGGCACGAATACAAATATGAGGGTTAAAACCATGAAAAAGTAATAAACTAAAAGATAAATATTTTAAACTTTAATCAGAATCATTGACATCATTTTCAGAATAACTAGAAGAATCACCAGATTGTCCGCCATCATCATCACCTAACGTTATATTCAGACTTTTGTTAGCGTAGCTATAACGTTACCACGTTTAGTGTGGTTTCGAGCGTATAAGACGAAAATAGCGTCGTAGCGTCAACTTTAGGCTAAATATAGCGTAGCCTATCAAAATAGGCTATATCGTGCTATTAATCGGAAAATAGCGTGCTATTTTTTTCGTTAGCTCAGAAGCCGGTCGGACCGTCCTCTGACCGAGCGGCACGCCGTTTGAACGCACCGGGACTACCCGGTCGTAGTATGCATGCATGTATGGGCCATGCAACTTACGCGCATGCATGTACCAGGCTTGTGCTATTTAGCACGTGAGCATGTTGGATATGTGCATGCCCGATTCAAGACTTGTGTACGTATGTATACGCGTGCCGGTGTACATCGTGCATGGTGGGCGCATACACCGCCCAACCTCTCTATGTCATCATCTACGAGCCATGGTGCCGCTTATAACAGTGGCAGTCTACTTCGACATCCACTCCAACCATCATCATCGAACATTGTCCATGCGCCGACGAGGCGGAGTCATACTCCATCGACAAGTCTTTTTCCGATGACACAAACCATCTCTTGCCGGGCACCGACGAGGCGAAGGCAAGCCATCAAGTCCGACCGACGAGGCGGACACCACCAGGCCGGGCACCGACGAGGCGAAGGCCGCATATATGTCTGAGCTGACGAAACCAGACATCTTCATCATCGGACATCGACAAGTCGGAGGGATGCGACTAAGCATCACCGGAGCGACGGACGTACCGCTCCACCTTCACTCCCCCCCTCTTTCACATCATCACCATCTATCTGAAGAAGACAAGACTCGAAGACGATGCCCATTTCAGCAGCTTAATCAAAGGTGGTCTGTGGGCTTGACCTGCGGACATAATTAAGCGGGAACTTTCCGAGGCCCCGTGAATCAGAACTTCACATCGCAGAAGTCATATTGGCCGCGCTAACAGGCCATCGAGCGCATATTGTAAAGGGATCATGTAATTTTGTTTCTCCATTTGAGAGATTAATAAAATGCAAGCTTCCCTATATGTTTTATTTGTGTATTTAGATACACTGGCACGCCCGCGTTTTTACTTACTTGTTGTGTCAAACAAAATGGCACGCCCGGTGGGACATGGTTCTCCTCCCATCTTTGCTGCGCAACAATGGTTGTCGCTTTCGTCTTCATACTCTTCTTCGACACACAAGACACACTAGTGGAAAACGGGCAATATATTTCGACCATTAGTCCCCAATTTGTTACAAACCGGTACTAATGGGGGCACCCCACCTGGCCAGCTCGCCGCCCAGCCCCGTCCCGGTTCGTGAGGGACCTTTAGTCCCGGTTCGGGGCACAAACCGGGACTAAACGGTCACCACATGCGGCCGCAGAGGCGGGGCCCAGCGTGAGAACCTTTAGTCCCGGTTCGTGTCACGAACCGGGACTAAAGATGGACCTTTAGTCCCGGTTCGTGACACGAACCGGGACTAACATTTTCTACTACATCATCTCCCACCCCGAGCCAGCCACTCCATTTTTCCAGCTCGAGTTCATCTCCATTTTCTCCTCCATTTCTTCTCCCCGAGGTTGATTTCGTCCCCATTTTTTTTCACCATTTGTCAAGATTGATGGCGCCCCATCATCTCCAAGGGTTAGCAACTGCATCTCTGCTTCCGGCGCTCATTCCATTGCTTGTTTAACTCATTTAGCTCATTTCATTTTTGTAGTGCTAGCTAGATGTTTGATGAAATTCTTAAGTAGTTGATTTCATTTTTGTAGTGCTAGCTAGGGTTAGCAACTGCATCTCTGCTTCTGCTGTATCGCCCGCACCGCCCCGTCACCGACACCACCTCGTGAGCCTCTTGTTTTTATCTTTTATTTAAAAATCTTAGTTGTATGATTTAGAGCATAATTATTACTTGTATAATTTTTTATTTGTATAATTGTTTGTTATACATAGTGCCATGGTTTTGACATCTGTCCACACGGTTCTCGTCCGCTCTATTATTCAGATGTGGTATGATTTTTTGTTATAACTATATATTTGTTTCATTTCGTGTTTATGACAATTATGCCGACCAACTTGACATAGATATATTTTTATCTAGGAGGTAGTTGAACCGGAAATTCCAACCGACCCTATTTCGAGTTTTTTAAGAAAGAAAACAATGATTTGAAAGCAAAATTGAAAAGAAGTGAAGATCTTCGTCTCCAATGCTTAGAAGAGAAGATGAAATTGGAGTTCAAGTTTGCCGACGTCGTCGATGATCACGAGATCAAGATGGAGGCAATGCGCTTGGATCACGAGATCAAGATGAATGCAATGCGCTTGAAGCTTAAAAAGATTAGAAAATATGCCATTAGTCAAGAGGCTTGGTATCATTATGCTGTTGGTTCAATAATTACTTAGTTGCGATTTTGATCGCATTTGTTGTTGGATTTAAATTCTTTAGATAGTTCTATGTTAGTTTCAATTAATGTATGTTTTATGAGAACTATGTATTACATTTGGTCGATCAGTACTCTACTTTGCTTTTAATGTGTTGAACTTGTATTAATTAATTTGGTCACGTATCTATTCATAATGTAGCTAGTGTAATGGTTTTTGATATACTTGTATAATGCAGATGAACCGACAATGGATGTACGGTGACCGACGCAGTCCCGAGTTCATTAGTGGCATGCATAATTTTCTCCATGCGGCTGAGGCAAACAAGCGGACGAATGGTTTTATTTGTTGTCCATGTAGTGTCTGTAAGAATAGGAGTGATCACTCTACCTCAAAAATCCTTCACATCCACCTGTTGCAGAATGGTTTCATGGATGGTTACTATTGTTGGACCAAGCACGGAGAAAGCGGGGTTATAATGGAAGAAAATGAAGAAGAAGAGGATAATGACAACTATCCTATGTTCAATGAACACGGTGATACTACAATGGGGGAAGACGAAGCTGAAAAAGATCCCATTGTTGATGAGCCCGACGATGATCTTCGTCGGGCCATTCGTGATGCACAAATGGACTGTGGAAGTGAAAACGAGAAGTTGAAGTTGGAGAGAATGTTAGAGGATCACAACAAATTGTTGTACCCAAATTGCGAAGATGGCCAGAAAAAGCTGGGTACCACACTGGAATTGCTAATGGAAGGCACAGAATGGTCTATCTGACAAGGGATTTGAAAATTTGCTGAAAATATTAAAAAGATGCTTCCAAGGATAACGTATTGCCCCCAGTACGTACGAAGCAAAGAAGGTTGTCTGCCCTCTAGGATTAGAGGTGCAGAAGATACATGCATGCATCAATGACTGCATCCTCTACCGCGGTGAGCACGAGAATTTGAATGCATGCCCGATATGCGGTGCATTGCGGTATAAGATCAGACGAGATGACCCTGGTGATGTTGAGGGCGAGCCCGCCCCAGGAAGAGGGTTCCTGCCAAGGTTATGTGGTATGCTCCTATAATACCACGGTTGAAACGTTTGTTCCAAAATAAAGAGCATGCCAAGTTGTTGCGATGGCACAAAGAAGACCGTAAGAAAGACCTGATGATGAGACACCCCGCTGATGGGTCGCAGTGGAGAAAAATCGACAGAGAGTTCCCGACTTTTTCAGATGACGCAAGGAACTTAAGATTTGGTCTAAGTACAGATGGCTTTAATCCTTTTGGGAGCAGAGCTCCAGTCATAGCACTTGGCCTGTGACTCTATATTTATAACCTTCCTCCTTGGCTGTGCATGAAGCGGAAGTTCATTATGATGCCAGTGCTCATCCAAGGACCGAAGCAACCTGGCAACGATATTGATGTGTACCTGAGGCCATTGGTTGAAGAACTTTTACAGTTGTGGCGTGAAGAAGGTGTACGTGTGTGGGATGAGCACGGACAAATAGAATTTGACCTACGAGCGTTGTTGTTTGTAACCATCAATGATTGGCCTGCTCTTAGTAACATTTCAGGACAGTCAAACAAGGGATACAATGCATGCACGCACTGTTTAGGTGAGACTGAAAGTATACATTTAGGTAACAAGAATGTGTACCTGGGCCATCGTCGATTTCTTCCACCCAAGCATCCCTTAAGAAAGAAAGGCAAACATTTCAAAGGTGAGGCAGATCCTCGGCCGCCGAAGCCTACCCGCCCTTCTAGTTCTGATATATATGATATGGTCAAGGATTTAAAAGTAATCTTTGGAAGGGTCCTGGCGGACTATCTGTTCCGAATGACGCTGACAACCACGTACCCATGTGGAAGAAGAAATCTATATTTTGGGAGCTGCCCTATTGGATAATCCTTGAGGTTCACTCTGCAATCGACGTGATGCACGTGACAAAAAATCTTTGCTTGAACCTGCTAAACTTCTTGGGGTGTATGGGAAGTCAAAAGATACACCGGAAGCAAGGCATGACCATCAACGTATGCACGAACGAGACGACGTGCACTCAGATAATCATAAAGGTCCTGCAAGCTACGCTCTTACGAAAGAAGAGAAGACAATATTTTTTGAATGTCTTAGCAGTATAAAGGTTCCATCTGGCTTCTCGTCGAATATAAAGGGAATAATAAATATGGCAGAGAAAAAATTCCAAAACCTAAAGTCTCATGATTGCCACGTGATTATGACACAATTACTTCCGATTGCATTGAGGGGGCTTCTACCGGAAAATGTTCGAGTACCCATTGTGAAGCTATGTGCATTCCTCAATGCAATTTCTCAGAAGGTCATCAATCCACTAACTCTACCAAGTTTACAGAAAGATGTGGTCCAATGTCTTGTCAGCTTCGAGTTGGTGTTCCCACCAACCTTTTCAATATTATGACGCACCTCATAGTTCACCTAGTCGAAGAGATTTCATTCTCGGTCCTGTATTTCTACACAACATGTTCCCCTTTGAGAGGTTCATGGGAGTCTTAAAGAAATATGTTCATAACCGTGCTAGGCCAGAAGGAAGCATCTCAAAGGGGTATGGAACGGAGGAGGTCATTGAGTTTTGTGTTGACTTTATTCCTGACATTCAGCCGATCGGTGTTCCTCAATCGCGCCATGAAGGGAGACTGTGTGGAAAAGGCACGCTAGGAAAGAAAGCAACAATATGTCAAGACGGGCATTCTTTCACTCGAGCACACTACACAGTTCTACATAATTCCAGCTTGGTGGCTCCATATATCGAGGAACACAAGAATTTTTTACGCTCTAAATACCCGGAGAAACCTGAAGATTGGATTGATGGACAACACATGAAGACTTTCGGCGGTTGGTTGCAAACACGTCTCATTAATGACACCAATGTTGGAGAACAGCTATACTTGTTGGCCAAGCAACCATCTTCGACTATATTGACTTTTCAAGGGTACGAGATAAATGGGAATACATTTTACACGGCCGACCAAGATAAAAAGAGCACCAACCAAAACAGTGGTGTCCGCTTTGGTTACATAGAGCAGATATGGGAACTTGACTATAGACCTTCTTTTAAGGTCCCTTTGTTCAAGTGCAAATGGTTGAACCTAGAAGGTGGGGTAGAGGTAGACACACGGTACAAAATGACTATAGTGGATTTTAAGAATCTTAGGTACGACACCGAACCATTCGTCCTAGCCAGTGAAGTGGCTCAGGTTTTCTATGTGAAGGACATGTCTAGCAGATCGAAAAAAAGAAAAGATAAGCAAGCGAATACATCATACGATGAGCCAAAGCGCCATATAGTTCTTTCAGGGAAAATAATCATCGTGTGAGTGGAGGACAAGACAGACATGTTAGAAGATTATGATAAGTTTCATGAAATTCCGACCTTCAAAGTGAACACTGACCCAAGGATCAAGTTAAATGAAGAAGATTGTCCATGGTTACGGCGCAATCAGAAGAACAAGTGAACACTAGATAGGTATGTTGTTGGTGATGTGTAATAATGTATTAAACCTTTTATGTAACTGTGTTCTGAAAACTCAGAAGAAAACTCTAAACACTGATTTTTGGTTCTAAAAACTCCAACGGCTTACAAGCGCTCAAAAAGTGGAACAAAACACACGGTTTCCCCTGCATACAGCCCGACGGTGACTCGTGAGTGCCCGCATATCAAATGCACCGTCGCACGTATGTAGGGAATCCGAATGATTTGTATTCGGTCGATGAACTGAAGTATTTTGTAGATAGAACAAAACACACGGTTTCCCCTACATACAGCCCAACGGTGGCTCTTGAGTGCCCGCATATCAAATGCACCGTTGGACGTATGCAGGGAATCTGAATGCTTTGTATATCAAATGAACTACACTGAGTGCCGAACATGTTCGAGAGGGGGCTATATATAGGGTCATGTGACAGATCCAACACTGATTTTGCCCTCAAACACCCCTGATCCGATGGCTCACAAACGCTTGAAAGAAACACACCCCTGATCCAACGGCTCACAAGCGCCTGAAAGAAACACATGATCGGTGTGCTTCTTTAGTCCCGGTTGGTGTTACCAACCGGGACTAAAGACAGGCTTTGCGGTCACGTGTCCTCCCCCAGCGCTGCCTGGAGGTCTATATGTATTATCGTCGACGGGGTAAACCCTAATCCACCATTCCTAGCAACCAACCCATCGTATCCACGAGATGGATCCACCACGCCCGCCGCAGCGCCTTCTGGACGAGTTCGAGCATGCTCGGCAGAGCGCGCTTGGGCGCTACCGCGGGAGCCTATCCCATCGTATGCCCACGAGCCCGGCGTGGAGAGGAAAGCCCAACTACCGGCCTCCTGCTGCGGTGCTGGAGGAGGTACCTCCACCAGTCGCCGCCCCTCCCGACGACGATGACAACTTCGACTGGAGCGACCATGGGGAAGAGGGTGGCGGGCCGCAGATG
Source organism: Poa pratensis (assembly GCA_947311845.1). Classification (NCBI taxonomy): domain Eukaryota; kingdom Viridiplantae; phylum Streptophyta; class Magnoliopsida; order Poales; family Poaceae; genus Poa; species Poa pratensis. The sequence goes on along the minus strand of CAMZMU010000128.1, from coordinate 61,401,658 downwards.
CAGGAGACCATTGAAGCCTCCTTCCTATCCATCCACGGCGACCGTGTACAGCGAGCCAGAACTGCCTGCTAGCTCAAGGCGAAGGAGGCTTCCGAGCTGGATTGGGCGCTGAAAGACTCATCCTCCATGGATCCTGCCCTCCGCCGCAAACGTGCGCGCGAGAACCGGGTGACCGCGAACGGGGCTGGCTCCTCCCGCCGTTCCCCCTAATCCAACGGCCTCCGAGCCAGCAAGTCCGTTTATGTAGAAATGTAACTATGTTATGAAATCTGTTAGTGATGTGTAATAATGTATTAAACCTTTTATGTAACTGTGTGGGGATGTTGTTAAGGATGTTTTAAAATAAAGAGATAATTATTAAGAATTTTTAGACAATTAAATCAATGGATAAATGGGATATAAAAGAAATAAGAAAAAGATATGATTTTTAGACAATTAAATCAATGGATATATATTTAGACACATTTTTAGACAATGGATAAATGGGATATAAAAGAAGTAAAAAAAGATATGATTTTCAGAAATATTGAAACATTTAAATTAAATATATATAAAAGAAACTAGAGCAAAAAAAATTCAAAAAGCTTGTAAATCAAAGTATATAAAAGAAACAGAAAAAGAAACTAGAAACAAAAATAATTCAAAAAGAAAGTAAATCAAAGTATATAAAAGAAAACAGAAACAAAAACCATTGAAAACAGATAAAGAAAAAGAAACTAGGAAAAAAATTAAAAAGCCCATTTAGCCTCGGTTGGTAACACCAACCGGAGGTAACACCAACTGGGACTAAAGGTCCGCTGGGCTTCGCGCCCAAATTTTGGTGGCCTAGGGAGACCTTTAGTCTCGGTTGGTGGCTAGAACCGAGACTAAAAGTCATTTTAGCGGTGTTTTGGGTGGTTCTGCCCCAATTTTTTTCACAACTTCGAATTTCTCCGCCTCTTTGTCTCTTCTCCGCCTTCGACGCCGCCGACGCCCCGAGACGGTGAAGCCCTGCTCTGCCGTACCGTCCGCTCCTCCGCCGCCCGAGGCCGCCTCCTCCTCCGCCGTTGCCGCCCCGCCGCCCGAGGCCCTCCTCCTCCGCCGCGTCGTGTTCGAGGCCCCCGCCTCCGGGCGCCACCCGAGGCCCTCCTCCTACACCGTCGCCGCCCGCCGCCTCCATGGGCCGGCGCCGCCCCTAGCCTCCCTCTCCCACGGGCCGCCGCTGCCCTAGCCTCCTCCTCCTACTCCGGCCGTCCATCTCCTCTAGGTGAGAGATGCAAAAAAAATTATTCTAGCAAATTTTAGCAATATAGGTAGGTTTTTTAGGTAGTTTGTAGTTAATTTGTATTAGAAAATTTAGCAAATTTAGACAATGTGTTAGAAAATTTAGCAAATTTAGACAGTTTAGCAAATTTTAGCAAATTTAACAATGTGTTAGCAATTTTTAGATGCAATTTTTATAGATGCAATTTTATAGATGCAAATTTTATTGATGCAATTTTATAGATGCAATTTTTAGCAAATTCTTATTTTTTTCGTAGTTTAGCTAGGTTAGTAAAATTGGATAAGTTAGCAAAGTTAATTTAGATGCGAATTTGCTATTTAAATTGTTGCTATTTAAGTTAGCAAATTTGCTATTTAAGTTAGCAAATTTGCTATGAGTTAGTTGTAGATGTTAATTTTAGATAGTTTTTGTAGATGTTAATTTTGTGGATGCAATTTTGTTAGTTGTTAATTTTAGAGTTAGAAAATTAGATGTTAGAAATTTAGGGTTAGAAATTTAGTGTTTTTTAGTTTTGTAATTTTAGTAAATGTTATTAGGAAATTTAGTATTAGATGCATTGTTAGAAAATGTATTAGATGCATTGTTAGAAAATTTAGTATTAGATGCATTGTTAGAAATTTAGTATTAGAAAATGTATTAGAAAATTTGTTGTTTAAAATAAGTACGATTTTTTTTAGAAAAAATGGTTGTTTAACATTGTTGCTATTAATTTAGATGCAAATTTAAGATGCAATTTATAGATGCAAATTTTATAGATGCAAATTTTATTGATGCAATTTTATAGATGTAAATTTTATTGATTGCAGGGACATTGAGCTATGGAAGCCAACTATGTGCGAGACGAGGAGAATGAAGACCAAATTCAACAGATGATATATGAGGATGCCCATAGAGAAGATCCCGATGGAGAAGCTGATGATGAATTCGCCTCACAATTTCTGATGGACTCTGGTGAGAGACTTGAGTCTGGAGAATTGCTCTTAACAAACTCCGGCGAGGTATATATATTAAGGCGATATGTTGTTGATCACTAGATGCATTAATTGATTTGTATTGCACTTATTAACGACTCATTTTTCTTTTAGCCCTCCGGATCGAGCAAATCTGCTAAAAACCAAGCTCCTCGAGGCCGGACGAAAAGGATGACGAGCGAGGATGCAAGGTTACCGATCGAGGAAATTGCTGATGACGGCAACCGCTGGAACCCAAACAGAACCGCAGTAAATTTATAAGTCAAGCTGGAACTATTGTTAGGGACATTCTCCCGATCACCATACCAGAATGGAATAAGCCGGCGGCCGCAAACGACGATGACCCCTGTTATGTCCACCAAGTTACAAAAGATTTGCTATGGGACACGCTCTTGACACATTTTAACCTCCCGCAAAATCTCTCTGAAATCAAGAAGGAAAAATGCAAACAGTGGACTCTTAAGAAGATGGCCACACAATTCCGGAACTGGAAGAAAACATTATGGAAAAAATATGAAAATAAAGATCCAGATTTTAGTGGAACACTAGAGAAGATACAAAATGACTGGCCAGCGTTTGTGGCGTATAAGAAATCATCTAAGGCTGTGACTCGATTGGCCACAAATAAGTTAAATGCTGCGAAGAAGATATACCACCATAGGTTGGGGGCAGGTGGCTACAGGACCGCCATTCCTAAGTGGTTAGCCTTTGAAGCAGAACTGCTTGCTAAAGGGATCCGTCCACAGACATATGACTGGCCCGAGAGGTCCAAATTCTGGTTGTTCACGCATGGGGCAGGCTTGGACCCACAGACAGGGCAGATTGTTGGAAAAGGAAGATGGAAGGAAAAAGTAGAAACAATCACAAAGAAGCTTATAGTCGCAATAGATGAAGTTTGCCGGGGTGTGTTCCAACCCGATAGAGAGAACGACGAGCTGACACGGGCCCTGGGGAATCCTGAACACGTTGGACGAGCTCGAGGCCATCCCGGCGGTGTTACGTTTAAGAATGCGTGGCCGGAGTGCGCTGACAGTTATAGAAGCCGTAGCAGAAATAAGAAGAAGGAGTCCGAACGGTTATCGGAATTGGAACGTGTGGTGAAGCGGCAGCAGGAGCAACTGGATGCTATTAGTCAGCAAAGGGCAGCTCAGCAGCAGCTAGAAGATCCTCCAGCCGATGCCGCCCCATCTCAGCGTAAAAGCAGCGTGGGTTCCACGCAAGCCGATGGTCACTACCCCGTGGATGATGTCACGGAGAGGACAGATTGTGAGCTACATATACCAACGAGGAATATATCCTTGAAGGTGGCGGTCGGCTATGCTTTACCAAATGAACCTGGAGCAAGCTACCATCTTGGTGACATTCCAGCTGGCTATGCTCGTGTCGGGGTGGATGAAATTATGCCGGGATTTGAAACGATGGACCTTGAGATTCCTGGAGGTGACGAGGAGAAGACATTGGGAGAAGTCAAGCATGGTTTTGCCCTGTGGAACAAGAAATACATCCTTTTCCAGACTCCTTGCCAAGGCCACCGACTCCTCCTTGTAGCAGTCCACCTCATCAGCAAAGCCCATCCCTCCCACCTCATCAGCAAAGCCCATCCCTCCCCGAGAGGGACCCCAACGCGAGTCCATCTCGATCTCCCGCGTGAGGAAGCGCCCGTTAAGTTGCTCCCGAGGAAGCGCAAGCCCGGTTCGCCGATTAGGAAGAAACCTAGAAAGGAGAACACACCGCCGCCTCCTGAGAAGTTACCTTGGGATAAAACTGTCGAGGAAAACGCCGCCGCCGTGAAGGCCAACTGGATGCCTTTCTTGCAGGGAAAGTGAAAGTGCCCGAGCCAAAATTTACCGCTGCAATATCTCCGGAGCGCCTGGCACTTACCATCGATAACCTATATAACCCTCCACCAAAGCCGCCATCAGACTATGAGCGTTCTATTGATAAGTCATATGGCGATGAGTTGGACAAGCCAAAAAAAGGGAAACAAGTTCCCCAGCTCGGAGAAAAAGCCGCACAATCGGTCCCCCGCTCAAGGTGTTTGACGACAAGGTCGTGCAAGGTTATCAACAACAAATAGGTTCGACAACTGATTACCCCATCGCTGATGTAGTATCTCAATATGTTCCCGGGGAAGATTTGGTCAAGGGCAGGTTAACAACAAAAATGCGTCTGTTGCATAACTGGTACAAGAAAGCCGCAAAGGAGGGGTTTATCAGTATCATGGTGAGAGTTACGGAAGAGCACTATTTCCAAGAATACGCTGTGTCCGTTGAGTTTAGGGAACTTTTTCAGTTATACAATCTCCGGGCCCTCGACAAATCTAACATCAGTTGCTATTGTCTGTAAGTGATTTATTTCTGTAATTTAAGTCTTTAGCTCAGCTCGTTCATTGTCTGTAATTATCCTCACTATAATCTTTTGTGCGCTATATTATGCAGAATGAAGATGCTCGAATGCAAAAGGGATGAAATCAAGGACATTGGGTTCATTGACCCGGATAAACTTCATGAAGTCACCATAGAAGATCCCATTCATAACAGGGATACACCGGCGACTTTGCTAAGGTTTTTGAAGCGACAAACTGACAAAACACAAATATTATGGCCTTACAACTTCAAGTGAGTGTCATTGTCTTTTACACATTCTATTTTTCTCACCTGATGTTAAGTTTAATTGATGAGTTATGCATGACTGTGTATAAACGTGCGCAGGTTCCACTTTATTCTTATCGTCATTAAAATGCACACTGGAGATGTTCATGTCCTTGACTCGTTAAGGAAACATCCTAAAGAGTACAAGACATGTTTTGATATGCTCGCAAAGTAATTTCATTTCTTATCGCCTCTTTCGTTCATTTCCTGATATCAAAAAATTTATAACTCCTTTGTTCATTTTCTTTGTCGGCAGCGTTTGGAAAACGTTCATCGAGGAAGATCCAGCCGGTGGATGGCCACCGAAGCTGACATGGCATTTGAACAAGGTAAGTAGTACGTACTACCTAGGTCCACGCACCATTATCATACTTGATTATTATTTGATTGAATTCTATTCTTGTGTAGTATTGCCTTGAACAGCCACCGGGGACTAATTTATGTGGATACTACGTTTGCGAGTACATGCACGTTCTGACCAGCGAGAAATTGAATGGCAAAAGAAGTAAAGAAGTACGTAAACATTATTCACAACGTTATTTTTTTACCATCAGTTGTGCTGAGTTTCATTCATTTGATATATATACACACAACTCATGTACTCATTTTGATCTCATTCTTTTAAAGTTGGCAAGAAAGCGCAACGCGATACCAATAGAGGCCCGCTTCAAAGCAATTGGGGAGGAATTGGCGGGATTTTTCCTTGCGGATGTCATACCTACATTCGGAGAGTATCACTATGCTACAGATCAATAGTATGCTTCCATGTAATTAAGTACTTGGGACCGGGAAAACGTGATCTTCATGTACTACTTAATTTGTATGTGTCATCAACGTGATCTTCATGTAATTGTATGTGTTATATATATATGCATCAACTTGATCTAATTTATATGTACCAGAACGCGTTTTTGGCGCATCGACGTGATCCCTGTACGATGGAAACCATCCGAAACCCCTCCTAAAACCCTAAAATCCTGAAAATTAATCGAAAGAAAAAAATGCAAAACCCTAGTCCCGGTTCTTGTTAGGAACCGGGAATAAAGGTTCCCAGCCCCGCGGGCTACCACACTGGAATTGCTATAATGGAAGACACAGAATGGTCTATCTGACAAGGATTTGAAAATTTGCTGAAATATTAAAAAAGATGCTTCCAAGCGATAACGTATTTCCCCCCAGTACGTACGAAGCATAGAAGGTTGTCTGCCCTCTAGAATTAGAGGTGCAGAAGATACATGCATGCATCAATGACTGCATCCTCTACCGCGGTGAGCACGAGAATTTGAATGCATGCCCGATATGCGGTGCATTGCGGTATAAGATCAGACGAGATGACCCTGATGATGTTGAGGGCGAGCCTCGCCCCAGGAAGAGGGTTCCTGCCAAGGTTATGTGGTATGCTCCTATAATACCACGGTTGAAACGTTTGTTCCAAAATAAAGAGCATGCCAAGTTGTTGCAATGGCACAAAGAAGACCGTAAGAAAGACCTGATGATGAGACACCCCGCTGATGGGTCGCAGTGAAGAAAAATCGACAGAGAGTTCCCGACTTTTTCAGATGACGCAAGGAAGTTAATATTTGGTCTAAGTACAGATGGCTTTAATCCTTTTGGAGAGCAGAGCTCCAGTCATAGCACTTGGCCTGTGACAGTATATATTATAACCTTCCTCCTTGGCTATGCATGAAGCGGAAGTTCATTATGATGCCAGTGCTCATCCAAGGACCGAAGCAACCTGGCAACGATATTGATGTGTACCTGAGGCCATTGGTTGAAGAACTTTTACAGTTGTGGCGTGAAGAAGGTGTACGTGTGTGGGATGAGCACGGACAAATAGAATTTGACCTACGAGCGTTGTTGCTTGTAACCATCAATGATTGGCCTGCTCTTAGTAACATTTCAGGACAGTCAAACAAGGGATACAATGCATGCACGCACTGTTTAGGTGAGACTGAAAGTATACATTTAGGTAACAAGAATGTGTACCTGGGCCATCGTCGATTTCTTCCACCCAAGCATCCCTTAAGAAAGAAAGGCAAACATTTCAAAGGTGAGGCAGATCCTCGGCCGAAGCCGAAGCCTACCCACCCTTCTAGTTCTGATATATATGATATGGTCAAGGATTTAAAAGTAATCTTTGGAAAGGGTCCTGGCGGACTATCTGTTCCGAATGACGCTGACAACCACGTACCCATGTGGAAGAAGAAATCTATATTTTGGGAGCTGCCCTATTGGATAATCCTTGAGGTTCACTCTACAATCGATGTGATGCACGTGACAAAAAATCTTTGCTTGAACCTGCTAAACTTCTTGGGTGTGTATGGGAAGTCAAAAGATACACCGGAAGCAAGGCATGACCATCAACGTATGCACGAACGAGACGACGTGAACTCAGATAATCATAAAGGTCCTGCAAGCTACGCTCTTACGAAAGAAGAGAAGACAATATTTTTTGAATGTCTTAGCAGTATAAAGGTTCCATCTGGCTTCTCGTCGAATATAAAGGGAATAATAAATATGGCAGAGAAAAAATTCCAAAACCTAAAGTCTCATGATTGCCACGTGATTATGACACAATTACTTCCGATTGCATTGAGGGGGCTTCTACCGGAAAATTTTCGAGTACCCATTGTGAAGCTATGTGCATTCATCAATGCAATTTCTCAGAAGGTCATCAATCCACTAACTCTACCAAGTTTACAGAAAGATGTGGTCCAATGTCTTGTCACTTTCGAGTTGGTGTTCCCACCAACCTTTCAATATTATGACGCACCACATAGTTCACCTAGTCGAAGAGATTTTCATTCACGGTCCTGTATTTCTACACAACATGTTCCCCTTTGAGAGGTTCATGGGAGTCTTAAAGAAATATGTTCATAACCTTGCTAGGCCAGAAGGAAGCATCTCAAAGGGGTATGGAACGGAGGAGGTCATTGAGTTTTATGTTGACTTTATTCCTGACATTCAGCCGATCGGTGTTCCTCAATCGCGCCATGAAGGGAGATTGTGTGGAAAATGCACGTTAGGAAAGAAAGCAACAATATTTCAAGACGGGCATTCTTTCACTCGAGCACACTACAGAGTTCTACATAATTCCAGCTTGGTGGCTCCATATATCGAGGAACACAAGAATTTTTTACGCTCTAAATACCCGGAGAAACCTGAAGATTGGATTGATGGACAACACATGAAGACTTTCGGCGGTTGGTTGCAAACACGTCTCATTAATGACACCAATGTTGGAGAACAGCTATACTTGTTGGCCAAGCAACCATCTTCGACTATATTGACTTTTCAAGGGTACGAGATAAATGGGAATACATTTTACACGGCCGACCAAGATAAAAAGAGCACCAACCAAAACAGTGGTGTCCGCTTTGGTTACATAGAGCAGATATGGGAACTTGACTATAGACCTTCTTTTAAGGTCCCTTTGTTCAAGTGCAAATGGTTGAACCTAGAAGGTGGGGTAGAGGTAGACACACGGTACAAAATGACTATAGTGGATTTTAAGAATCTTAGGTACGACACCGAACCATTCGTCCTAGCCAGTGAAGTGGCTCAGGTTTTCTATGTGAAGGACATGTCTAGCAGATCGAAAAAAAGAAAAGATAAGCAAGCGAATACATCATACGATGAGCCAAAGCGCCATATAGTTCTTTCAGGGAAAATAATCATCGTGTGAGTGGAGGACAAGACAGACATGTTAGAAGATTATGATAAGTTTCATGAAATTCCGACCTTCAAAGTGAACACTGACCCAAGGATCAAGTTAAATGAAGAAGATTGTCCATGGTTACGGCGCAATCAGAAGAACAAGTGAACACTAGATAGGTATGTTGTTGGTGATGTGTAATAATGTATTAAACCTTTTATGTAACTGTGTTCTGAAAACTCAGAAGAAAACTCTAAACACTGATTTTTGGTTCTAAAAACTCCAACGGCTTACAAGCGCTCAAAAAAGTGGAACAAAACACACGGTTTCCCCTGCATACAGCCCGACGGTGACTCGTGAGTGCCCGCATATCAAATGCACCGTCGCACGTATGTAGGGAATCCGAATGATTTGTATTCGGTCGATGAACTGAAGTATTTTGTAGATAGAACAAAACACACGGTTTCCCCTACATACAGCCCAACGGTGGCTCTTGAGTGCCCGCATATCAAATGCACCGTTGGACGTATGCAGGGAATCTGAATGCTTTGTATATCAAATGAACTACACTGAGTGCCGAACATGTTCGAGAGGGGGCTATATATAGGGTCATGTGACAGATCCAACACTGATTTTGCCCTCAAACACCCCTGATCCGATGGCTCACAAACGCTTGAAAGAAACACACCCCTGATCCAACGGCTCACAAGCGCCTGAAAGAAACACATGATCGGTGTGCTTCTTTAGTCCCGGTTGGTGTTACCAACCGGGACTAAAGACAGGCTTTGCGGTCACGTGTCCTCCCCCAGCGCTGCCTGGAGGTCTATATGTATTATCGTCGACGGGGTAAACCCTAATCCACCATTCCTAGCAACCAACCCATCGTATCCACGAGATGGATCCACCACGCCCGCCGCAGCGCCTTCTGGACGAGTTCGAGCATGCTCGGCAGAGCGCGCTTGGGCGCTACCGCGGGAGCCTATCCCATCGTATGCCCACGAGCCCGGCGTGGAGAGGAAAGCCCAACTACCGGCCTCCTGCTGCGGTGCTGGAGGAGGTACCTCCACCAGTCGCCGCCCCTCCCGACGACGATGACAACTTCGACTGGAGCGACCATGGGGAAGAGGGTGGCGGGCCGCAGATGCAGGAGACCATTGAAGCCTCCTTCCTATCCATCCACGGCGACCGTGTACAGCGAGCCAGAACTGCCTGCTAGCTCAAGGCGAAGGAGGCTTCCGAGCTGGATTGGGCGCTGAAAGACTCATCCTCCATGGATCCTGCCCTCCGCCGCAAACGTGCGCGCGAGAACCGGGTGACCGCGAACGGGGCTGGCTCCTCCCGCCGTTCCCCCTAATCCAACGGCCTCCGAGCCAGCAAGTCCGTTTATGTAGAAATGTAACTATGTTATGAAATCTGTTAGTGATGTGTAATAATGTATTAAACCTTTTATGTAACTGTGTGGGGATGTTGTTAAGGATGTTTTAAAATAAAGAGATAATTATTAAGAATTTTTAGACAATTAAATCAATGGATAAATGGGATATAAAAGAAATAAGAAAAAGATATGATTTTTAGACAATTAAATCAATGGATATATATTTAGACACATTTTTAGACAATGGATAAATGGGATATAAAAGAAGTAAAAAAAGATATGATTTTCAGAAATATTGAAACATTTAAATTAAATATATATAAAAGAAACTAGAGCAAAAAAAATTCAAAAAGCTTGTAAATCAAAGTATATAAAAGAAACAGAAAAAGAAACTAGAAACAAAAATAATTCAAAAAGAAAGTAAATCAAAGTATATAAAAGAAAACAGAAACAAAAACCATTGAAAACAGATAAAGAAAAAGAAACTAGGAAAAAAATTAAAAAGCCCATTTAGCCTCGGTTGGTAACACCAACCGGAGGTAACACCAACTGGGACTAAAGGTCCGCTGGGCTTCGCGCCCAAATTTTGGTGGCCTAGGGAGACCTTTAGTCTCGGTTGGTGGCTAGAACCGAGACTAAAAGTCATTTTAGCGGTGTTTTGGGTGGTTCTGCCCCAATTTTTTTCACAACTTCGAATTTCTCCGCCTCTTTGTCTCTTCTCCGCCTTCGACGCCGCCGACGCCCCCGAGACGGTGAAGCCCTGCTCTGCCGTACCGTCCGCTCCTCCGCCGCCCGAGGCCGCCTCCTCCTCCGCCGTTGCCGCCCCGCCGCCCGAGGCCCTCCTCCTCCGCCGCGTCGTGTTCGAGGCCCCCGCCTCCGGGCGCCACCCGAGGCCCTCCTCCTACACCGTCGCCGCCCGCCGCCTCCATGGGCCGGCGCCGCCCCTAGCCTCCCTCTCCCACGGGCCGCCGCTGCCCTAGCCTCCTCCTCCTACTCCGGCCGTCCATCTCCTCTAGGTGAGAGATGCAAAAAAAATTATTCTAGCAAATTTTAGCAATATAGGTAGGTTTTTTAGGTAGTTTGTAGTTAATTTGTATTAGAAAATTTAGCAAATTTAGACAATGTGTTAGAAAATTTAGCAAATTTAGACAGTTTAGCAAATTTTAGCAAATTTAACAATGTGTTAGCAATTTTTAGATGCAATTTTTATAGATGCAATTTTATAGATGCAAATTTTATTGATGCAATTTTATAGATGCAATTTTTAGCAAATTCTTATTTTTTTCGTAGTTTAGCTAGGTTAGTAAAATTGGATAAGTTAGCAAAGTTAATTTAGATGCGAATTTGCTATTTAAATTGTTGCTATTTAAGTTAGCAAATTTGCTATTTAAGTTAGCAAATTTGCTATGAGTTAGTTGTAGATGTTAATTTTAGATAGTTTTTGTAGATGTTAATTTTGTGGATGCAATTTTGTTAGTTGTTAATTTTAGAGTTAGAAAATTAGATGTTAGAAATTTAGGGTTAGAAATTTAGTGTTTTTTAGTTTTGTAATTTTAGTAAATGTTATTAGGAAATTTAGTATTAGATGCATTGTTAGAAAATGTATTAGATGCATTGTTAGAAAATTTAGTATTAGATGCATTGTTAGAAATTTAGTATTAGAAAATGTATTAGAAAATTTGTTGTTTAAAATAAGTACGATTTTTTTTAGAAAAAATGGTTGTTTAACATTGTTGCTATTAATTTAGATGCAAATTTAAGATGCAATTTATAGATGCAAATTTTATAGATGCAAATTTTATTGATGCAATTTTATAGATGTAAATTTTATTGATTGCAGGGACATTGAGCTATGGAAGCCAACTATGTGCGAGACGAGGAGAATGAAGACCAAATTCAACAGATGATATATGAGGATGCCCATAGAGAAGATCCCGATGGAGAAGCTGATGATGAATTCGCCTCACAATTTCTGATGGACTCTGGTGAGAGACTTGAGTCTGGAGAATTGCTCTTAACAAACTCCGGCGAGGTATATATATTAAGGCGATATGTTGTTGATCACTAGATGCATTAATTGATTTGTATTGCACTTATTAACGACTCATTTTTCTTTTAGCCCTCCGGATCGAGCAAATCTGCTAAAAACCAAGCTCCTCGAGGCCGGACGAAAAGGATGACGAGCGAGGATGCAAGGTTACCGATCGAGGAAATTGCTGATGACGGCGAACCGCTGGAACCCAAACAGAACCGCAGTAAATTTATAAGTCAAGCTGGAACTATTGTTAGGGACATTCTCCCGATCACCATACCAGAATGGAATAAGCCGGCGGCCGCAAACGACGATGACCCCTGTTATGTCCACCAAGTTACAAAAGATTTGCTATGGGACACGCTCTTGACACATTTTAACCTCCCGCAAAATCTCTCTGAAATCAAGAAGGAAAAATGCAAGCAGTGGACTCTTAAGAAGATGGCCACACAATTCCGAAACTGGAAGAAAACATTATGGAAAAAATATGAAAATAAAGATCCAGATTTTAGTGGAACACTAGAGAAGATACAAAATGACTGGCCAGCGTTTGTGGCGTATAAGAAATCGTCTAAGGCTGTGACTCGATCGGCCACAAATAAGTTAAATGCTGCGAAGAAGATATACCACCATAGGTTGGGGGCAGGTGGCTACAGGACCGCCATTCCTAAGTGGTTAGCCTTTGAAGCAGAACTGCTTGCTAAAGGGATCCGTCCACAGACATATGACTGGCCCGAGAGGTCCAAATTCTGGTTGTTCGCGCATGGGGCAGGCTTGGACCCACAGACAGGGCAGATTGTTGGAAAAGGAAGATGGAAGGAAAAAGTAGAAACAATCACAAAGAAGCTTATAGTCGCAATAGATGAAGTTTGCCGGGGTGTGTTCCAACCCGATAGAGAGAACGACGAGCTGACACGGGCCCTGGGGAATCCTGAACACGTTGGACGAGCTCGAGGCCATCCCGGCGGTGTTACGTTTAAGAATGCGTGGCCGGAGTGCGCTAACAGTTATAGAAGCCGTAGCAGAAATAAGAAGAAGGAGTCCGAACGGTTATCGGAATTGGAACGTGTGGTGAAGCGGCAGCAAGAGCAACTGGACGCTATTAGTCAGCAAAGGGCAGCTCAGCAGCAGCTAGAAGATCCTCCAGCCGATGCCGCCCCATCTCAGCGTAGAAGCAGCGTGGGTTCCACGCAAGCCGATGGTCACTACCCCGTGGATGATGTCACGGAGAGGACAGATTGTGAGCTACATATACCAACGAGGAACATATCCTTGAAGGTGGCGGTCGGCTATGCTTTACCAAATGAACCTGGAGCAAGCTACCATCTTGGTGACATTCCAGCTGGCTATGCTCGTGTCGGGGTGGATGAAATTATGCCGGGATTTGAAACGATGGACCTTGAGATTCCTGGAGGTGACGAGGAGAAGACATTGGGAGAAGTCAAGCGTGGTTTCGCCCTGTGGAACAAGAAATACATCCTTTTCCAGACTCCTTGCCAAGGCCACCGACTCCTCCTTGTAGCAGTCCACCTCATCAGCAAAGCCCATCCCTCCCACCTCATCAGCAAAGCCCATCCCTCCCCGAGAGGGACCCCAGCGCGAGTCCATCTCGATCTCCCGCGTGAGGAAGCGCCCGTTAAGTTGCTCCCGAGGAAGCGCAAGCCCGGTTCGCCGATTAGGAAGAAACCTAGAAAGGAGAACACACCGCCGCCTCCTGAGAAGTTACCTTGGGATAAACTGTCGAGGAAAACGCCGCCGCCGTGAAGGCCCAACTGGATGCCTTTCTTGCAGGGAAAGTGAAAGTGCCCGAGCCAAAATTTACCGCTGCAATATCTCCGGAGCGCCTGGCACTTACCATCGATAACCTATATAACCCTCCACCAAAGCCGCCATCAGACTATGAGCGTTCTATTGATAAGTCATATGGCGATGAGTTGGACAAGCCAAAAAAAGGGAAACAAGTTCCCCAGCTCGGAGAACAAGCCGCACAATCGGTCCCCCGCTCAAGGTGTTTGACGACAAGGCCGTGCAAGGTTATCAACAACAAATAGGTTCGACAACTGATTACCCCATCGCTGATGTAGTATCTCAATATGTTCCCGGGGAAGATTTGGTCAAGGGCAGGTTAACAATAAAAATGCGTCTGTTGCATAACTGGTACAAGAAAGCCGCAAAGGAGGGGTTTATCAGTATCATGGTGAGAGTTACGGAAGAGCACTATTTCCAAGAATACGCTGTGTCCGTTGAGTTTAGGGAACTTTTTCAGTTATACAATCTCCGGGCCCTCGACAAATCTATCATCAGTTGCTATTGTCTGTAAGTGATTTATTTCTGTAATTTAAGTCTTTAGCTCAGCTCGTTCATTGTCTGTAATTATCCTCACTATAATCTTTTGTGCGCTATATTATGCAGAATGAAGATGCTCGAATGCAAAAGGGATGAAATCAAGGACATTGAGTTCATTGACCCGGATAAACTTCATGAAGTCACCATAGAAGATCCCATTCATAACAGGGATACACCGGCGACTTTGCTAAGGTTTTTGAAGCGACAAACTGACAAAACACAAATATTATGGCCTTACAACTTCAAGTGAGTGGCATTGTCTTTTACACATTCTATTTTTCTCACCTGATGTTAAGTTTAATTGATGAGTTATGCATGACTGTGTATAAACGTGCGCAGGTTCCACTTTATTCTTATCGTCATTAAAATGCACACTGGAGATGTTCATGTCCTTGACTCGTTAAGGAAACATCCTAAAGAGTACAAGACATGTTTTGATATGCTCGCAAAGTAATTTCATTTCTTATCGCCTCTTTCGTTCATTTCCTGATATAAAAAATTTATAACTCCTTTGTTCATTTTCTTTGTCGGCAGCGTTTGGAAAACGTTCATCGAGGAAGATCCAGCCGGTGGATGGCCACCGAAGCTGACATGGCATTTGAACAAGGTAAGTAGTACGTACTACCTAGGTCCACGCACCATTATCATACTTGATTATTATTTGATTGAATTCTATTCTTGTGTAGTATTGCCTTGAACAGCCACCGGGGACTAATTTATGTGGATACTACGTTTGCGAGTACATGCACGTTCTGACCAGCGAGAAATTGAATGGCAAAAGATGTAAAGAAGTACGTAAACATTATTCACAACGTTATTTTTTTACCATCAGTTGTGCTGAGTTTCATTCATTTGATATATATACACACAACTCATGTACTCATTTTGATCTTATTCTATTAAAGTTGGCAAGAAAGCGCAACGCGATACCAATAGAGGCCCGCTTCAAAGCAATTGGGGAGGAATTGGCGGGATTTTTCCTTGCGGATGTCATACCTACATTCGGAGAGTATCACTATGCTACAGATCAATAGTATGCTTCCATGTAATTAAGTACTTGGGACCGGGAAAACGTGATCTTCATGTACTACTTAATTTGTATGTGTCATCAACGTGATCTTCATGTAATTGTATGTGTTATATATATATATGCATCAACTTGATCTAATTTATATGTACCAGAACGCGTTTTTGGCGCATCGACGTGATCCCTGTACGATGGAAACCATCCGAAACCCCTCCTAAAACCCTAAAATCCTGAAAATTAATCGAAAGAAAAAAATGCAAAACCCTAGTCCCGGTTCTTGTTAGGAACCGGGAATAAAGGTTCCCAGCCCCGCGGGCTATGCCGTGGCCACGTGGGAGGGCCTCTAGTCTCGGTTCGTAGACAACCGGGACTAAAGGATGGGTGGCTTCAGACCCGCTTTGCTAGTCCCGGTTGCCTAACCGGGACTAGAAGCCCTCTGAAACCGGGACTAAAGCCCCGATTTCCACTAGTGACGGTGGTATGGGGGCACCTCCTAATGAGGGAGGTGCCATCTATGCACCAAGGTGAGCTTCATCAACCTTGAATAGAAGCTCACTATTCCGGGGGCATCCTCTGAACAAGGTCATGGATGAAGTCGAGTTTATTTGACCTCGACCACGAGCCTCGCTTCACCATGTGCCCCAAACACACCTTCTCGCGAAGTATATTGCAAGGACTGTCAGGGCGTGGTTCCTGGATATGCCCTTGTTAGGCTATGCCATATCCAAACGGCAAGCCGGCCAAAACATGGCTCGGAGTCCGCATAGTGGCGCCATGGATGGAGGCGCCATTGATATGTGCTAGCTCACCGATGCGCGCACAGGCCCACCCGTGTCTATGCTTGTGGCACCACCTCGACCATGCCACCGGCTTGTCACGCTTCCTGCTGGAAGCGACCACCACTGCCACGAAGCTGGCTCATCATGCTCGGCACCGGGGGCGACCGCCACGGCTGTGGTCTCCGCTCGCCGCCAGAGGAAACCACCGCTGCCACACCGCTGGCTCATCACGCCGGGGGCGACCGCCCCGACTGTGGTCTCCGCTCGCCGCCAGAGGTAACCACCGCGGCTCATCACGCTCGGAACCGGAGGCAACCACCACGACTATGGTCTTCACTCGCCGCCAGAGGCAACCCCGCGGCTCGACACGCTCACCACTGGAGGCAAACCCTCGCTGTCACGCCCCCAGATAGTCACGCTCGCTGACGCAGATAGTCGGGGCTGCCGGCATTCAGCCCGGTGGCATGCCTCCTCCACCTCTGCAACAATGTCACAGAGGTTGTCGGCGTACAACCCAGCGCATCTACACCAACGAATAGCCGGGGGCTGCCCGACACTACCTTCACTTCCACAAGACATGCCAAAGGAGATGGCTTGAGGGGTGTCGGCGTGCAGCCCGATGCCACTTCCCCTTCCCCCAATTGCGGGACAAAGGCGATGACCATTGCCGGCGTGTAGCCCGACGCCACCTCCACTTTTGCCAACCGCGTCGCGTCGGGGCTGCCGGTGCTATAGCCTGGCGCAATCTAAGCTTCTTCCCGCGCCACCGCCACCATCACCCGACGTGGATTATACTGGAGATGACCGGCATTGAGGCACTGTCAGCAGCCCTCTGATATCAAGGCGCAGCCAGCTGCCTTTGGTCGCCGCCAACCATCCCGAAGATCAGGGGCGGAGCTTCAGCCCGGCATGCCCGGGCAGCTGCCTGGGCTTTGCTTCGTCCGGCAAGCCTGCAAAGATCGAGTCATTAGGCTTTAATTAGCGATTAATTAGCGATTGGGTAGCTGTTTGCCCGGGCAACTTCAATCGACATGGCCGTTTTCACATTTTCTTGTCCAGCCGGCCCACAATAAGCTGGCCCGTATGGATAAAAGGCCTAGCATCTATCCACGTACGAACGTGCTCAAGTCAGTTCCATCGATCCGTCCGTCGTCTCCTCGACTCCCTCGTACAAGCCTATCTACAGAAAGAGGCTTGAATCACCAAACTGGTCTTGATAGACCGGGAGATACTAGATGGGGTTCACATCATAAAACCTTGCTTCGTTTGGACGAAATGTGGGCTCGAGTGATAAAAGTTCTTAGCACAGTTGATGCAAATGGGCGTAATCCGAGTAGTGCAGCAGGCTGCATCGAGAAGATGGAGTGCTTTAAATTTGCTCTCGTTTTGAAGCTTATGCTGAAATTGTTTGGTATTACAAATGAGCTTTCAAATCTCTTGCCGAAAAAAGATACAAATATTGTGCTTGCAATGGAATTAATTGACGATGTCAAACTCCGGTTGGCCTCCATGAGAGATAGTGGTTGGGATAGTCTTTTTGAAGAGGTCCAACAGTTCTGTAGTGCCAAAGGTATTCCGGTGCCAACATGGATGATGAAATACCGGTTCGAGGTTGCTCGAGGCTAGAGGGAAGGACCATCACCAATCTTCATTATTATCAAGCTGAAATTTTCTATGTGGTTATTGACAAAATATGTGTTGAGATGACTCAAAGCAGGAGGTAATTGGTTGTTTCTCATGTCTCGATCCAAAGAATTCTTTCTCCAGATTCAATGTAGAGAAGCTTTGCCGCCTTGCTGAAATTTATGATGCTGATTTTTCTAATGCTGATCGTACAATACTAAGGGATCAACTTGAGACTTATGTTCTTCATCTCAGAAATCATGTTGCATTTTCTACTTGCAATGATCTTGAAAGTTTGGCTACAAAAATGGTTGAAACAGAGAAGCACTTGGTATTTCCATTAGTTTACAAGTTCATTGAGTTGGCGTTATTGTTGCCGGTGTCAACAACGTCTGTTGAGAGAGCTTTCTCGGCAATGAAAATTATCAAGTCTAAATTGCGTAACAAGATAAATGATTTATGATTGGTTTAATCACTTGATGATATGCTACACCGAGCGGGAGATATTTAAATTAATTGATGAGGTCGTTATTATTCGACGGTTTCAAGCCTACAAGAATCGTAAAGGGATTTTGCCGAGGCATTATTAGTATTTGAAGGGTAAGTGTCATATATCCCAATGTGACAAAGTCTGTACAACTCTTTGAATTGCTAGTTCTTACTCCGTTTTTAATCTTGCAGGTTCCGTTTCAAGTGTTTGGATGGATATTTGGTTATCTAGACTTGTGAGATGTCTCGTATTGTCTAGTGGGCTATTACTATGATATTTAATTTTAGTTTTTGTGCTTACAAACTATTATGAATGCACGATTGTCCAATTTAATATTTATATTTAGATTATATGTATCGAAATATGTGGTTGCCATTCTCGATTTTTCGCTTAGCTTATGGTCCGCCCAGGCTTCTATTTTTTCCTAGCTCCGCCACTGCCGAAGATGATGACGCCGACGCTATCATCACCTCCATGATGCTGCCATGTCTTCATCGGCATGCAGACGCCGCTAACGAGCGACGTGTGCAGCCCATCTTTTGGAGGCGAGACACCGTCGTTGCCATGACTGATATCACCTGACTCCCGGCCTGGTCGTCTGTCCAGGCGCTACGCTTCAGCCCAGGAAGGACGCGCTGCTAGGCCATGGATGGATGCACCGGTTGCTAGCTATACTAGCGACCCTTGTACGTATAAGCATGGCTTGCATGGGTGCTCTCCTTGAGCCTTTGTAGGTACATGTACATGCATACATACATGTATACTTGTACATGCACTCCTTTACACGTACGCAAGGAGCACACGGGCGTCGTGTGCCGGTGAACAGACACAGATCAAGCATACAATGCTGATCACGTATTCCAATGGATGAAGCTGACTTGCCACTCTAGGCGCCGGTGTCGATTGCGCCACGCTCTGTCCACGACGAGGCCGGCAACCTTTCCGCGACAAGGCCTCTCCCTCCACACTTGATGCTGGAGTCGACGGCTCCACGCTCGGTGCCTCGGCCATGATGAGGCCTACCGGAGTGGGCCGGGTCCCGACGAGGCCTCTTCGGCATCCTCCCTCTCCACCTTGCCGCCGGAGTAGACGGCAGCAGGCCAGGGCATGGCGAGGCCTCTTCAGCTTCCTCCATGCTCGACACCAGAGTAGAAGGTGTCCGTCTGGGCTACGATTGGTCTGACGACAATCTCTCCGCGCGCTTGCCGTCGAAGTTGATGACCGTGGGCTGGGCCACGACGAGGCCTCTGTGAAAGTTGTGGAACCTTGTGTATTGATTTGATCCTCACGGGAGCTATCTATAGAAGTACATGGGGTAGGTGGAGACTTGGAATACAAGAAGGTCATTAACCTAATTCTATCTCTAATCTCAGCCGTAAATGTAGTCTAACATTCCCCCTCAGTCGTAGCGGGAGTGAAGCGGACGATTGCGACTGGATTTGAAGTCTTGCGCATTCGTCGTTCCTCCTCTCCGTCATCATCAACTACGTCTCTGATGCTCTTCCTCTCTTCCCTCCCGCAGTCACAGCGGGAGTGGCGTGGACGCAAGTGATGGCGCGGACGCTGCTGACTGGAGCTCTTGAGTTGCTGTAGACGTGTGTATGATGTTGATGTCGAGGTAGCCGAGCATGATGTAGCCGTGGTCGAGGTTGTCGCGGTCGGTGTAGCCGATAGAGCCGAAGGCGCAAAAAAATTGTGCGGTTTTGGGTTTTGAGGCGGCGGCGGCGGGTTTTTGGGTGGCGGCGGCAGGTTTTCTGCGGCGGCGGCAGGGTTTTTACCAGGCGTGCGAGGCGATCGTGCGATCGCCCTAGCAGAGCGCCGGCGAAGTTTTTGGCGGCATGCGGCTCGACTCGCGTAATGTAGACCTTGGCGTTGATTTGTGTTGGCGGTGTAGAACTCGACGAAGATCTTGGTGTAGTCGTACAGCTTGATGTAGTTGTTCGCGTCGGCGTAGATCGGCGGTGATGTTGAAGACGTGTACATGTGCAGCAGCATGTCGGTGTAGATCGGCGGTGATGTTGATGTAGTCTGTCCGGCCCGGACTGATTTCATGTAGCAGGATGGCATGCATACATCTACCAGCAGTTGTCTAACAGTGCATGAGATCTCTTGGTTAATACCTGCATGGCATGGATGTTGCTGCAACCCACGTGGTGATGCCGGGCCGTGGGAATCTGAGTCCTGGAGACGGATGCTGGGCGTGCGTGATGTGGCCGGCGCTGGGTTGCAAAGGCCGGCGCCACCATAGTCACAGACGCGTGCTCGTGGTGCACGAGGTGGCCCGTCCGTCGATCTTGTAGTCGGCGCTGCCCGACGTTGCTTTTTTGTGAGGCGGATGTTGCCGCCGGGTTGTGCGTCACCGTGTGCGATCTTGCACCGATTTTCACCGGAGGATGAGGGTATCAATCTAGGGATTTTATTCGTGGCTAGTTGAATCTAATCTGTGGAATTGGAAATTTCGAAATTGGCTAAGATCTAACCTAAGAACCGATCCGATCTTCGATCGAAACCAGGTGCCGCGCCCCCGAGGAGAAGAGATCAATCTCCCCGGGGGCGGCGCGCTGCGGAAGTGGTTTAGAACACTAGGATCGGCGTCGTGAGACTAACCGCTCTGATACCATGTGAAAGTTGTGGAACCCTAATTTCTGTTGTGTATTGATTTGACCCTCACGGGGGCTATATATAGAAGTACATGGGGTAGGTAGAGACTTGGAATACAAGAAGGTCATTAACCTAATTCTATCTATAATCTCAGCCTACATGTAGTCTAACAGCCTCTTCCTCCACACTGATGTTGGAGTCGACGGCGACGCTGGGCGCCTCGGCAACGACAAGGCCCACGGCCTCTCCCCGCTTGTCTCCGGAGAAGACGGCAGCATGCTCGACCAAGACGAGGCCTCTTCGGCTTCTCCACTTTCGGCACCGGAATAGAAGGTGTCGGTCTTGGCCACGACGCGGCCAACAGCCTCTCCACGCTTGCCGCCTGAGCAGATGGCGGTGGGCTCAGCCACCATGAGGCTTCTCTCTCCGCCGTAGACCTTATATTAGCTGTGCGGCCGTTCGGTTGCCAAGTACCGGCGCCATGGCTCAACCCGCAGCCCTACCAGGCAATGCACCAGAAACATGTACGTGCATGCACTAGAGTACCGTGCTAACATGCGTTCAAGCATGGTGGCAGATCTATTACCTTGTAATAATCCACACACTCAGCCGTCCAGCGCATCTTCAATGCGCGAGAGGACGAGTTCTCCATCACCACCAACGGCGGCATATTAGGTGATGTTTGGATGTGCACTTCAAAATGATGCGCATTCATTCTCCACTTTTCTCCTCCTACATCACTCCCCCACAAGCATGTGAGACTGCGCCTTACTACGTCGGTAGCCATGAACTTGATGTCAAAGACAAGAGGGAGGCACCTACCAGCTGGTTGATCCTCAAGAGCCCGGCCAATGCCTCCAATCAAGGCCTGATTTTTTTTCCTCTCTCTCTTTCTTCTTGCGTTTTTCTCTTTGATTTGTCACTTCGCAAGAAGAAGATTTTTTTTGGGTTGCCTATCGAAGTCTACAGTGCACCTTCAATTGATTTGATGTTTTTTCTCCCCTTTTTATGGACTGCAAAGTCCTACACCAAAAATTGGCTTTTTCCAATCACACTAAGCTCGTGGCAGACGAATTGGCTGCCTTAGGACTTGTCTAGCGGAAGCACTGTGTATCTTGTGGTAAGTGGAGCAGCACCTACACCCACATCACACAACACACACCGCATACATGCTCCGAGAGGCGGCGGAGAAAACTACTTGGGTGACTTTCTAAGCAATGAGGTCCCATACCCCCATGCTTCCGGATGTGTCTCAAGTTCACAGAGACACCACGCTCCAGGAAAGACGCTAGGAAAAAGATCAAGAAAGGGCTGCCCTTCCTCACAAAAGTTGGGTCTGGTGTGTAGCCACTTGGCAACCCTGGGGCGTGCCACCAAAAGACCCACATAATATGCCTGAGAGTTTTAGTACCACGGTGGATGGCTGTCTTCCAAATTCTCAAGGTGGTTCCTGAAGGAAACATCAATTTTTCAAGCAAGTTCCACAAACATTGTCGCGTCCCATGGAAGATTGACAACTCCGCTAGCCTATGAAGGATCTACTCAGAGTTTATTCTCAGATTTCGGCTATGAGTTGATGAAACATGTGTAACAGAAATGTTATGATGGGTAAAAGTATCAATTTTCTCATTTGTGTTTATCTATGCAAAGATGGACACTCAAGAAACCCTCACAAGCGAAAATGTCCATCAACTCCAGAAGCAAATATAGTAGTTTTAAGCAGTAAGGGAACCACTGAAAAGAAGGCGGTTGGTAGTCGTTCACCACCCCTCAACAAAGGCATGACAATATTTTACAAGCCGTTGTCCCAAAACCACCTACCCTTATTTCCCCTCACCTATGTTTCTGGGTTCTTGAGGCACGGAAGGGAGCATGGTGGAGCTGTGGGGTTTCTCATTGCCCTGATGGGCTAGGGTACGATTCTCTGTTGCCTCTCAGGATCATCCCAAAACACATCACCTTCATCACACACATACACGCATAGCAAAGGATAAGTTGTTGATCTACAATCGTCATGGTTTTTCGACGGTTCCCAACGACTGAGGCCTTTGGCAGCCTTTTCCGATGTCACACTCGTAGCTAGTGCCTACCGGAAAAGCCAACATTTTTCTCAACAAAAACAACAACCATTTGTTCTCCTTTCTTGTTCGTTTCCTTTGTCGTTTTTTATTTGGCTTTCCTAGTTGCTGTGTTGTTCTAATTCTATGCAGCTGTAGCCAAGATCAAGGAAAAGCAAGTAAGCGGATATCGGCGTTCGTTGCCTTCCACCACCATTGGTGCCGAGCTTCACCACGACGCCCACAACTTGGCGTTGTCTCTCGGCAATGGAGGCAGAGGGACAATATATGCATTGCCATCGTTACCGCGCCACCTCTACAACGACAACACTGGGAGCACCGTTATCGGCCCCCGAAGAATCCATGATGGTGAAGGCGTTCCACCACACGACCATCTTCATTACCCGGCTGACATTAGTCGGGATGGCATGATGCACAAACAAGCTGAGTTATCGATGGAAGTTCTGATATCTCATCCATTTTGGCTCCACCAAGACTCATAGTGGGCAGTGGCGGCGCCAGTAGGGGGTCGAGCCGGGTCGGGTTTTTATAGAAAAAAAATTAGGTACAAAACAGGTACGAAGAAAAGGAGACGACGAGTGGATCGACCCGACCCCGACGGCCCGACCTAACCTTCTCTGCCCCTACCTCGTCTCCCCGCGCGCCGCCACACTCCGCCACTGCCTCGTCTCCCCGCATCGCGCCGGCGCCGGCGACCGCCCTGCCCACCCCGGCCGCCCTGCCCCGCCCCGACCTCCGTCTCCCGCCCCATCCCGGCCTCGTCTCCTCGCGCGCCGCCACACTCCGCCCCTGCCTCGTCTCCCCGCATCGCGCCGGCGCCGGCGACCGCCCTGCCCCGCACGGCGCTGTCCACCGCCCTGCCCACCCCGGCCGCCCTGCCCCGCCCCGGCCCTCTGTCTACCGTCTTATTACACTTGTGTTGACATTACCTGTGGCAACAACACAAGTTGAGAGAGTTTTCTCGGCCATGCATATTATAAAGACAGATCTTCGAAACAAGATAGGAGATGATTGGCTCAATAATTTGATGATTTGCTATGTTGAGAAAGAGATATTTACAAAAATTGATGACAAGAAGATTATGCTGCGTTTCCATTTCTACAGTGATCGTAGAGGTCATCTTCCTCGACACTTTCGCCTTGCCAACATGGATTCAACTTAATGGTACTATCTTCTTATCAAAATGTAGCACTATTTTTTATGTAGTTTTTTTTCTTTGTAGTCAGTTTATACTTGTGCTTCATGAAATATGAAATTGAATCTGTTTGAACCTTTTTTGTGTTAAATACACTTGCTTACATTGTTATAATATTGTGAGACTTTGACTTATTTACATTGTTCTTTCCGTACAATCGTGGATTACATGTGTTGTCAAAAAAAAAAATCGCCGGTGGCACACCTTTTACTGTTCGCCCCCCCCGTCTCAATTTCTGGCTCTGCCACTGATAGTGGGAACAGTGTACTGCGCCAGTGCGGCTAGCGCGAAGCTGCGAAACCCTTCAATCTTGTCGGTTGGCACCGTAGCAGTTAAACGGTCGCGGCTTGATCGATAAATGCCTTCGAGGATCGGCATGGTGTTCGCCGCAAATTGAGGATGACCCGAGGATACTTGGTTGTTAGGCGTCGTGGCAGTTATACGACCCAACTAAGTTCTGGACTACTCTTTTGGGCTCCAGCATGGTGTTCGCCAAGTCCAAAAGAATGTTCCTCTACACACATTACACACGTGAGCCTTCAGCTAAAGTTTCATGCTCGGAAGCTGCAATGATAATATTGCGCCACCGGTACCGCGCTTTTTCTCACCAAGCCGGGCTTGATTTGCTTCGCGCTCAAGCCCGACTCGGTGGGGGGCATTTGCTTGATGATATTTTGTACTAATAATGTCAAACAAATACGTGAGGCACGTCCACGTTCAGAGTGGAAAATATATCTAATTTCAGCTTCGAAATGTTCTTTCATGCAGCTATTTTAGACGGCAAAATAGCTGGAGCTTAGTTCACACAATTGTCTAATGTTTATTTAGGCTACTCGTGCATGATATATGCTTGTATGGGCTGGCCGTACTTGTCCAGGGCATTTACTTGTACGTGAGTAGATCATGGGCTTCAAAGAGTCGGTCCATCAGCAGCTGATAGCCTGATACACGCCCGAAGTGCGCCTGAAAGTTTGGCCGTATACGTATCGTGCAAGTTTTACAGTTTAGATCGATCCAATCTAAACAGATTTTTGACGCGGCGCCGTGTCGTGCGGCACCCAAAACTCCACCAACCCACTTAGGGTTTGCTGCCTATATAAACAAGGCGCAGGGGAGCTCTCGAGGGGAGGAGGAGACCCATTATCCACGCATACACACCCAGCCGGAGGAGAGGCCTAGCTCTGGCTTCGTGTCGCACGGTGCTGCACCGGTGGCCGGCGGGCTCAGCCGGAGCTGCGCCCGGCCGGCACCATTGACAAGCATACGTCCAGAAGCAAGTGCCCCGCCCCACCACGGTCAGGCGGCCGGAGGAGAGAGCGATTTGGTGTGCGTCGTGAGGAGCACACGCGCATTTTAGGCTTGTCGTACAGATCGACGAGGCCATGAAACTTCCCCAATGGTGAGAACAGTGCTAATCAATCTTGTTGTTTTTTGTTTACATCTAGCGGTGTCCGGGCTGCCGGCGTGTAGCCGCGGCCATCTCCACCTCCACGGCGACAATGTTGTGGGTGCTACCGGCGCCATCTCCATCTCCGCCAAGAGAACGGCTGGTGGCGTGTATCCGCCACCGTCTCCACCACCACGACCATGATGTTGTCGGGGCTGCTCACGTGTGGCCGCCGCCATATCCATCATGTGTCGCGACGTCGCGGCCGCAGGCGTGCAGCCGCCGCTGTCTCCACCGCCACTACGATGTCGTCGCTGGGGCCGTCGACGGCGTGCAGTCCGACGCCATTTCCATCTCCACGATGATGTCGGATAGCTGGCGTGCTGCCCGACGCCGCCTCCACCAGCATGACCGTGAGGTCGCCGTCTCCAAGTCGGGGCTGCCGACGTGCAGCCCAACGCCGTCTACATCACCGCGAGATGATGACATCTGGCTGCCGGCGTGTAGCAACCAGCGTCTCCACCACAACGATGCCGTCATCAGGGTTGCCGATGAGCAGCCCGGTGCATCCTACACCTCCACGGCGACGACACCATGGCTGCTGGCGTGCCGCCTACGTCTTCTACAACCCCGTGATGATGTCGTCGGACCGCCGGCGTACGGCCCGGCACCATCTCCATCTCAGCGACGATGTCGTTGGGCCGCCGGCGTACAGTCCGGCACCATATCCACCTCCGCGACGGCGTAGGTGCGGTTGCCGGGGTACAGCCCAGCGGCGTATCCAGCTCCACCTACATCGTCAGAAGTTGGGGCCGACGCCAGGTGTCCCTGCCGTCTCCATCTTCACCTACGCGACAACACAACGCGGTTGGGCTGCCAACGGGGCAGCTCTGGCATGATGGCATCAAGACGGCCAGAGCGCAGCACGTCGTGATCTGCATCACACCAGGAATCCGGCCCTATCTCGTCGACTCCGTCTTCGGCTTTGATGGCCATGGATCAGCTAGCTGGGCACGTACTAGCTAGCTGAGCTGCCACACTTGATCACGCTCGTGCCAGTTTGCAAGTACGAGATACAGTCCTGGACGTGTCTCGGACGCTCGTGGTCCGTCGGCCGGGGGCAAAGCTCAGCCGGCTACCACAACCGAGACCACACCGACTCGCTCCCGCGCTTAGCCCCATGACGGGCGAGGCTCTGATGGCAGCGTCGCCATTGCCAACGGCTGTGCTACGACAGAAGCCGGTCGGACCGTCCTCTGACCGAGCGGCACGCCGTTTGAACGCACCGGGACTACCCGGTCCCAGTATGCATGCATGTATGGGCCATGCAACTTACGTGCATGCATGTACCAGGCTTGTGCTATTTAGCACGTGAGCATGTTGGATATGTGCATGCCCGATTCAAGACTTGTGTACGTATGTATACCCGTGCCGGTGTACATCGTGCATGGTGGGCGCATACACCGCCCAACCTCTCTAGGTCATCATCTACGAGCTATGGTGCCGCTTATAACAGTGGCAGTCTACTTCGACATCCACTCCAACCATCATCATCGAACATTGTCCATGCGCCGACGAGGCGGAGTCATACTACATCGACAAGTCTTTTTCCGATGACGCAAACCATCTCTTGCCGGGCACCGACGAGGCGAAGGCAAGCCATCAAGTCCGACCGACGAGGCGGACACCACCAGGCCGGGCACCGACGTGGTGAAGGCCACATATATGTCTGAGCTGACGAAGCCAGACATCTTCATCATCGGACATCGACAAGTCGGAGGGATGCGACTAAGCATCACCGGAGCGACGGACGTACCGCTCCACCTTCACTCCCCCCTTTCACATCATCACCATCTATCTGAAGAAGACAAGACTCGAAGACGACGACCATTGCAACAGCTTAATCGGAAGTGGTCTGTGGGCTTGACCTGCGGACGTAATTAATCGGGAGCTTTCCGAGGCCCCGTGAATCAGAACTTCACATCGCAGAAGTCATATTGGCCGCGCTAGCAGGCCATCGAGCGCATATTGTAAAGGGATCATGTAATTTTGTTTCTCCATTTGGGAGATTAATAAAATGCAAGCTTCCCTATATTTTTTATTTGTGTATTTAGATACACTGGCACGCCCGCGTTTTTACTTACTTTTCGTGTCAAACATGCAAAATCTGGAATTTAATTGGGCCATGGACAAAAGCCCATAAAATTTCAACAATCCCCCACAAAGTCTCTTTGGCACACATCTCATCATTCGGTTCCAAAACATTGTTTTATATACCGGTGCTTAGTGGAGACTGTTAAGTTGAACTTCCATTTAAAAACTTATGCTACACTAGATCACAACTTGGATAGTGGACTATGTCTTGAACTACAAGTTTGCTGCGACCTAGTTTCACACAAATCCTTGACCGATACTGGGCTGCCGCAAGGCTTCCCCGCGGTCATACTCCAAGACCTTTCATGAGTTTATTAAAGAGCACCCAACTCTCATAGACTACGACGTTTAATAGTCAGACTCATATAGGTGTATTCCTCAAGAGATTCTCTGCAGGACAACATCACCGTTTATAAAAGTAAGCCACTTGAAATACATTAAGATAAATATCAACCTGCCATGCAGATCAGGAGAGTATTGCATCTTCACGGAGTGGGAAAATAATGTATGGGTACTCTCCTCCCAGCTGACCAACAGCTTGTCACCCACTTCTAATTCACGGGATCTCCGATCACATAGAGTGGTCTACCACCGTGGACAACTCATACCGTGGGTCTCAAACCCATCTCACTCGATGCACTATCTATCACATTACGTGATAAACCCTTTGTGAAGGGATCTGCCAAATTCTTAGATGTTTGGATATAATCCAACGCAATAACTCCGGAATTTCTCATTTTTCTGACAGATTTCAATCTCCTCTTCACATGCCTTGATTACTTCAAATTATCCTTAGAATTTTTAATCTTAACTATCACAGTTTGATTATCACAGTTCATAAGGATGGCGGGTATTGGATTTTAACCACAGGTAAGTCCATCAAGAGCTCACAAAGCCACTCTGCTTCAACAGTGGATGTGTCTAATGCTGTGAGTTCTGCTTCCATAGTTGACCTCGTTAAGATGGTCTGCTTGCAAGACTTTCAGGAAACCGCACCACCACCTAGTGTAAACACGTAACCACTCGTGACCTTAATCTCATCAGCATCAGATATCCATTTAGAATCACTATAACCCGCCAGTACCCTCGGATACCCGGAGTAGTGAATTCCATAGCTCGCAGTGCCTTTTAAATAACGCATAACTCTCTTAAGAGCATGCCAATAATCATCTCCCGGATTAGAAACAAACCGGCTCAACTTGCTCACAGCAAAAGAGATGTCAGGCCTCGTGGCACAAGCCAAATACATAAGCGAGCCAATAATCTGAGAATATCTCATCTGATCTCTAGCACTCTGTTGATTCTTTTGAAGCAACACACTAGGATCATATGGTATCGGAGAAGGCTTGCAGTCGTCATACCCGAAGCGACTCAAAACCTTATCCACATAGTGAGACTGAAGCAGTGTAATCCCACCATTACCATCTCTCAGCAGCTTGATGTTCAAGATAACATCAGCCACTCCTAGATCCTTCATCTCAAAACAGCGAGATAAGAAATCCTTAACCTCCTTAATCAATTCAAGGTTGGTTCCAAAGAACTGTATGTCATTCAAGGTTGGTTCCAAAGATCAGTATGTCATCGACATACAGACAGAGAATAACTCCATCGCCCCCACCATGGCGATAGTACACACACTTGTCAGATTCGTTTACAACGAAACCTGCAGCAGTTAAAGTTCTTTCAAACTTTTCATGCCATTGCTTAGGAGCTTGCTTCAGGCCATATAAAGACTTTAACAACTTGCACACCTTTGCTTCCTGACCAGGTACTATAAAACCATCGGGTTGATCCATGTAAATTTTCTCGTCTAACTCTCTATTTAGGAAAGTTGTCTTAACGTCCATTTGATGAACGAGAAGACCATGCGAGGCAGCCAACGAAAGTAGCACACGAATCGTGGTCAGTCTAGCCTCAGGTGAGTAAGTATCAAAGAAGTCTTCACCTTCTTTCTGGGTATAACCCTTGGCCACAAGCCGCGCCTTGTACTTCCCAATAGTACCATCAGGGCTAAGCTTTTTCTTGAACACCCACTTACATCCTACAGGTTTACACCCATAAGGACGATCAGTCTCTTCCCATGTTCCATTAGCCAAGATGGAATCCATCTCGCTACGGTCAGCTTCCTTCCAGTAGTCAGCATCAAGAGATGCATAGGCTTCTGAAATAGTACTGGGTGTGTCATCCACAAGGCACACAATGAAATCATCACCAAAGGACTTTGCAGTCCTCTGTCTCTTGCTCCTAACAGGAACTTCATTGTCATCCTCTATAGGATTATTAGTGTGTCCTATCGAAATGGTAGGATCAGGAATATCAACCAATTCCTGACTAGATGTATTAGGTATGTCCTGATTTGATGAGCTAGGCATATCCTTCATCAGAAAGATTTCCTCAAAGAAAGTCGCATCCTTCGACTCCATAATCATACCAACGTTAACGTCGGATACCTCATATTTTACTACCAAAAATCTATAACCAACGCTATGAAAAGCGTAGCCCAGAAGAACACAATCCACGGTTTTTGGTCCAAGCTTGCGCTTATTGGGAATTGGTATATTGACTTTCGCCAAACAACCCCAAGTACGAAAGAAAGAGAGTCTCGTATTTTTCCTTTCCCATTCCTCAAATGGAGAAATAGTTTTTGTCTTTGTGGGAACTCGGTTTTGAACATGACAAGCTGTCAATAAAGCCTCCCCCACCATGCCTTGGAGAGACCCGAAGTGTCTAACATGGCGTTAACCAAATCAGTTAGAGTTCGGTTCTTTCTTTCAGCCACCCCATTTGACTGAGGCGAGTAGGGAGGCGTCCTCTCATGGATTAAACCATGTTCCGCACAAAACGAATCAAACTCATTGGAAAAATACTCTCCACCATGATCAGACCTTAGCCGTTTAATTTTCCGATCAAATTGGTTCTCTGCTTCAGCTTTATAGATTTTAATGTAGTTTAAAGCTTCATCTTTTAATTTCAGAAGATACACATAACAATATCTAGTGGAGTCATCAATAAGTGTCATGAAATATTTCTTTTCGTCTTTTGTCAACACGCCATTCATCTTACAGAGATCCGAATGTATAAGTTCCAGTGGTGCCAAGTCTCTTGCCTCAGCAGTCGTATGGGACTTGCGAGGTTGCTTAGCTTGCACACATACTTGACACTTGGAACCTTTGACAGTAGTGAATTTCGGAATTAAATCCAAACTAGCTAGCTGCGTCATGCAACCAAAATTAATATGACAAAGTCGTGAATGCCAAATATTGGACTCAACCTCATGACAAATATGATTAATAACTTTAGTGCAAATATCCGACAAAGATAGGCGGAACAAGCCTCCGCACTCATAGCCTTTTCCAACGAATTGTCCATACTAAGATATTACAACTTTATTGGACTCGAAAACCAACTTATAATCATCTCGACACAGAAGAAATCCGCTGATGAGATTTTTATTGATGGAGGGCACATGATGCACGTTCTTCAGCCGCACGATCTTTCTCGAAGTAAACTTCAGATCGACCGTGCCAACACCACTGACGAGGGGTTAACTCATCAAATCCCATGGTTAAGGACCTAGGATTGAGATTACGAGGGAGAGAATGTGGTAGAGCTGGTAGTTTCATCGGCTGACAAGCAAAAGCAAGGATTTACCAGGTTCAGGCCTCCGGAGAGTAACACCCTACTTCCTGCTTGTCTGGTATTGATTTGAGGGTATATGCGAGCTACAATGGAGTCCCAGCGAGACGTTGATCTCGCTAGGGTTTTGGTGGTTCAAGTATTGCGTGTCCTGGATCGGCGGCCCCCCAGCCTTTATATAGTAGGCTGGGTCTCGGGAGTTCGCAACCGACTCAGATTACATGTAAGGAAAGTCTAAACCCACTATGTCTATGTCTAATCTTGGAGGATACTCCATCTTCTTGGGCCTTCTGTTATGGGCTTCATGTAGGCTCTTGATAGTTGGGCCTTAGTCGATACGTGCACCAGGTACCCTCATGATAGGGTACCCGAGAGGTATATCCCCATCAACCACGAATAGAAGCATGTGACCCGTTCCCCATCAGCACGGGTGAAGTCCCTGTGAACTGGTAAGAAGAAAACATGGAGACATCAGCACAAACATGTACATTGGCACCAGTGTCAATCAACCATTCAGGAGAATGACAAACTGAAAGTATGGTAGGAAATATACCGTACCCAGAATCCTTCATCTCAGTTTTGCCAATGACAACATTGGCAGTCTTATCGTTGTTGTCCAGTGCGCGTAGCTCATGGCGGTTGGGACAGCGAGGTGCCCAGTGAGTTGGATCACCGCAAACATGGCATGATCCCTTCCTCGGCTTGTTGTTGTTCTTCTTGAAGTTGGTAGGCTGTTTTGGCTTGTGCCTATCATCAGACTTGACTTTACCCTCAGATTTGCCCTTGTTATATTTGGGCTTGTGGGACTGCTGGAAATTCTTCTTCTGTACCATGTGGGCACTAGAACCAGCCTCAACAACTTGAGCATGAGTGTCCTTTGCTCTCGCCTTCTCTTCCACGTCAAGAGACCCAATAAGATCTCAAACGGAAAACTCTTTTCTCTTGTGTTTCAGAGCAGTAGTAAAGTTGCTCCATGAAGATGGAAGCTGAGCGATAATGCCACCGGCAACAAACTTGTCCGGCAGGTTACACTTAAAATGCTCAAGTTGTTTTGCGAGTGACTGTATTTCATGAGCCTGTTGTACAACAGAATGCTCATCAGTCATTTTGTAGTCATAGAATTGCTCTATGACGTACAACTCGCATCCGAGGCCCCAAACTTGGCCTCGAGCGCATCCCACATATCCTTGCCATTATCAAACGACATGTTATGATCCCTAGGCCTTGTTTCTAAGCATTGGAGTCCACAATGGAGTCGTCAAAGATACTAATTAAGGAGGGCACTCTTGAAAAGAGTGTCGAGCCTCATATGCCTCCAATTGTTCAGCATTAAGCTCGCCCTCAGGCTTGCCTTTGGTGGCGGCATAGTAGTTACTGTTTTGGAACCAGTAAACTGCTCTCATGCGCCATCGTTTGTAAAGCACCCCTTTAAAGGGAAACGGCTTCGTTGACGCGAGAAAGCCAGACGATGCAAATTGCCTATAATCAAGTTTTTGGATTGATAAATATATAAGCAATTTAGCATATGATTTAATTCGTGAAAACAGTAAACAAAACATGACTAGAATAATAAGAATTAAACTAATCATGCGATCTACCAGTACAACAGATAAACAGATGCGATCTACCAATACCGTAAACAAACAGAACAAATCTACAACATATACTACTAGTAGAAATTGTAATAGTAACTCGAACAGAAAGGTCATACAGTATGGCAGCAGCGGCAGCAGAAGCAGAAGCGGAAGCGTCGGCGTTCCCGTTGTCACCCATGTCGTTGATGAAGAGGCTGCCGATGTCGGGGAAGACATCTTTGTTGGGGAAGAACTCGAAGCCAGTAGTCGTGCGAGTGCGCTCCCCAAAAACCTGATCGCCCTCTCCCATACATGATCGCAAGAGGCGGGGTTTCGGAGGCCTACTGTCCCTTCAACCGGTGCACGCCGGAAGACGGGATGGAGAAGACTTGGAAGACGGCGGCGCAAGGTTCTGGAACTAGGACGGCGAGCGAAGCCGCACGATCGAGTATCCAAAGGAATCGGAAACGGCTGAGTATTTAACGCGTCCGTTAATTATCAATCAATGACTCGTTTAATTTTCCCGAACAGCAAAAATATAAGCTCGGCTCGGCGAGATTCCCGCAACCGCGGCGCGACGCGGCGTGTCGTGACGAGACGAGCGAGCGGCGGCGGAGGAGGAGGAGTGCGCGGGAGAGAGCCTTCTGTTCTCACAAGCACACCAAGTAGCACAACACTCCACCTTATAAAGTGGTGCAACTCTCTCCCAACTAGCAATGTGGGACTATACTTTAGTCCCCAAACCAGCCATATAAATGGGCCATGAGATTTTTGGAATTTAATTGGGCCATGTGCAAAATGAACGGATCACTTGCGCGCCTCCGGGACAGAACACCTCCGCGCCGCGTCAGAAGGATACACTGCGCCGCCGCCGGAAAGCTCCCCTGCTCGTCGCCGCTGTCGCAGCGCTTCACCACCTCGCGAGCGCGGGCAGCAGCACCGTGGACGAGTAGGCCTCATCCTCATCGTCCCTGGAAGCCCCGCGCTCTTTCACGGGGCTCCTCGCGACGGAGCCCGCCGCCGCCCTGGACGAGGTGTCGCGCCACCGCCGACCTGCGAGAGGCCCGCACGAGGTTGGAGAAGGGGGCGCTCGGGCCGGAGGAAGGTGTACACCATGTCCCATGGGGAGAAGCAGGCACGCGGGCCAGCGACGGCCGCGGAGCCGCTGCTGGTAGCGGAGGTGGACAGAGAGCGGGCCACGGCGGAGGTGGAGCTGCGTCGGCTCGACCGTGGGCAACCCCGGCCGACATGGCCATGGTTCGGCGCCCGGATCGTGCGTAACGAGGGCGTGTGCAGCCTTTGGCGCGAGGTCCTGCGCGTGCAGGTCTGAGAGAATTGTTTCTTCTTTTTTTTGCTACACGGTGCAAATTCTTGTAAGGATTGTAACAAACATTTTCTCTCTTTAATACAAATCCAAAAAAGATTAGCAATTTCTGTGCAAATTCTTATTTGATTTGTAGCAGAAAACTTCCCGTGTTGATGTAAATCCGTAGAACAATTGCAGCAATTTTTTGTTTATACGATGCTACTTATCTTCAAGAGATGCAAAATCATTCAAAATTTTGTTGCAAAATTTTTCTCCTTCCATTGCAAATCCACATAAATGTTGTAGCACAGATTTCTAGGACGTTCAATCCATTACGACAATGCTACCGATGGCTCGACGGCACATGACATTGCTACCGATGAGCCGACAATGCTACCAGCGCATGGGGTTGCTACCGACGGCACGTGGCGATGCTACTGTTGGAGCGCGCCGTTGCTACTGACGAGCCGACAATGCTACCGGCGTGTGGGGTTGCTACCGACGGCACGTGGTGATGCCACTGATGGCATGCGCCATTGCTACTGATGAGCCGACGAGCCGACAATGCTACCGGCGCGTGGGGTTGCTACCGACGGCACGTGGCGATGCTACTGATGGCGCGGCCGTTGCTACTGACGAGCCGAGGATGCTACCGACGGTATCCAGCAATGCTACGAGCAGATAGTACCGACGAGCCGGCGATGCTACCGGGGGCGTGCGACGGTGCTACCGACATCACACAGCGATGTTGACGGCACGCGTTTTGCTCCCTAATAGCATCTACGATGGTGCAAGTGGGCGATGCTTCGTCGGACGATGGGGGGATGCCCAACCGGGTAGGCCCAGGACCCCGAGTCGGCCTCCAAGGCCAGGTGGCCCAAAGCCCACCCGGTGTACATCTTCCAGGATACCGGGTTCCCGAGGATCCCGGTATGACGGCTCGGGGAGGCGGTAGCAGATATCTCCGAATCAGTCTGCGATTGTGTATCCCGAAGAGTGCGCTCCACGAAGCCGCACTTGTAGGCAGGATAGCTAGCGCCGCCAGCGGAACCCGTCATTCCCTGTAAACCCTAGCCGGCTCCCTATATAAAGCCGGCAAGGAGCAACCCTAGGGAGACTCATCTCATTCCATAGCCTCCGGAGCACCCGCAAGCTCTGGTGCGCACACCATTGTACACCCCATTCAGATCCAAATACATACAAGCAGGAGTAGGTCTTTACCTCATACAGAGGGGCCGAACCTGGGTAAACTCTGCGTGTGCAACCTCTCTGTGAATCCTACGTCGCCTGGCTCACACCCGAGTTAAGCCACCCCGTATGGCATCTGCCGTGATTACCCCACGACAGTTGGCGCCCACCGTGGGGCCAGCGATCGCTGGAATTTACTTCATGGAGAGTCCTGAACCCGGCACTGGCGTCTACTTCAGCCCTCAAGCCATGTCGGGTCGCGGTGACATCGTCACCGGCAGCTACTTCGAGCACGGAGGGATCGGCTACGTCGCCGATCCACACACTTGGGGCAGGCCCAACTACGCCCCGATCACTCGCGCGATGGCTATCCCGTTCGGGACCGCCGTCACCGCCTACGTCGGCTTCTGCGGCTCGGATGAGGAAGGAGTCGCCAACAACTACGATGGTACTTCCTCCCCCGTCGACCCGCTTGACGAAGCCGCTGTCGACACCGCGGCTGCAAACCACTTTGCACCCGCCCCATCCGCCGAGACCGTCCAGATCTCGAACGACGACGACACCGGGTCGATCTTGCCCGTTCTCGACTACGAGTCGGAGGGCTCGACCGATCTGGCCTCGGACGGCACGGCAACACCCGCCCACATCTACATGACGGGCGAGGCGGCAAACTCTGCTGCCGCCAAACCTGCGGCAACAAACGCCGCCACAGCAGAGGCCAACGCGCAGAAGCAGCGCGACCAGGCACGGCGCGAGCAGGAGGCTCGCGAAAAGCAGCAACGCGGAATCTCTCGCCGCCCTGCGAGGACAAGCAGGTCGGGCGGCTGACCCGCTCAGCACCCCGATCACGCCGGCGAACGTCGTCGACCAGGCGACACAGCTCGAGCAGCTGCGCCGGAAGATGGCCCTCCAGCAGGAGGAGATCCGCCAGAAGGAGCTGGAGGTCGATGCTCAGTCGACCGCTCTCTCCGCGGTCACTCGGCATCACAAAAACCGCAAGTCGCGGCTTAATCCTGATGCACCAACTCGCGCGCTCGACAACGCCTTCGCGCGCGAGACAGAGCTGGAAGGCAGCGCGACGAGTGCCGCAGGGCCCAGCCCGGCGGCTCGAGTCAAGTTCCGCCTCAACCTCGCCCGACGATGCCGCCTCCGGCGCCGCGGCCTCCTCCGAACCCGGCTCGTCCTCAACCCCAGCCGCGGAACGACGACGACGCCGACCTCGCGATTTTCGGCACCCCAGTCGATTGCATGACTGCAGCCGCCTCTCTCTTCAAGAGGATCCGGGTCAAGGACAACCCCTATTGGAGCAAGGGGTGCAAGCTGGTGGACAAGGCGCTGGAGCTGCAGGAGAACATGTCGCAATCTGACGGCAAGCTCTACTCCAGATCGCCACCCAGCGAGAAAACGGCCTCGGCACCACACCGAAGCCAGGGAAACAAGGGTTCCCCCAGGCGTGACGCTGCCCCACAGCCGCCACGCAGTCGGCACGAGGAGCCGGCAGTGTCGAGCAACGCGAGGGCTGGAGGCAACCCGCCTCGGCTCGCCCGCAACGACGCCCGGCACACCATCAACAACAACCAGGCGCAGGCGCGCTCCAATCACTCCGCTCCGGATCTGCGCCACCACCTCAACGACAAGCGCGCCGAGGCGACGCGCAACAACAACGACGACGACGACGTCGGCCCTAGATGCTTTGGACCCGCCATCAGAGGCGAGCGTTTCCCTAGCAGCTTCAAAGGACCGAGAGAGGCGCCCAAGTACAACGCTGCCATGAACCCGGAAACTTGGGTCCAGGACTACTTGGCCGCCATGAGCATCCAGAACGCGTCTTCGCTCTGTTGTGCGCGCTATTTTCCTCTCATGCTTGAGGGAACGGCTCGCACTTGGCTCAACAACCTCCCCAGGAACAGCGTCAACTCCTGGGGCGAGTTGAAGAGGCTCTTCATCACCAACTTCGAGGGGACCTGCAAGCGCCCGGCCACGGTCGAGGACCTCAAGCGCTGCGTCCAGAAGGAGGGCGAGTCCACTAGAAAGTGGTATCGCCGAGTCGCCGACCTCATCAACTCGGCAGAACACCTCAGCGTCGACACGGTGCACTCCCACCTTGAGGACAACACCACCTTCGAGTCGCTCAAGCAGAAGCTGCGGCGCTCGCACAAGGGTGACATGACGATGGGCCAGCTACTCGCCATCGTGCACAAGTACGCCGAGTCCGACGTCACCAAGGACGACTCCGAGGAGGACGACGACGAGAAGAAAGGCGGCAAAAACAAGAGCAAGGCCAAGCACTCCAGCGCTCATAAACGCAAGGGTGACGGCGGCTCCGAGCTTGTAGCCGCCACGGCTGCGGGGGGCCGCGGCTTCAAGAGCCAACGCGGCAACTTCCCGCGAAAGAAGCTCACCGCCACGGAGATCTGGCCATGCCGTGTAGGTATCATAGCCTACCCGGCAAGCCAGCCGGCCACACCACTGACGAGTGCAGCTGGACTGCAGAAATCGTCAAGGCCAAGACCGGTGCCAAGAAGCGGGCACCCGACGAGACGGCGTGAGCAGCAGCAGGGCATGCCTCCCACTGCCGGCTTCATGGGCCACACCTTCGTCGGCCTCGATTCCAGGCGGGAGGAGAAGGTCATACGGCGCGCCGTCCACGCGACTCTGCCAGACGTGCCCCAGTGGCTCGACTGGTCAGAGCAGCCGATCACATGGAGCCGTCAAGACCACCCGCCCCGCGTCGATTACCCGGGCAAATTCGCTCTGGTGGTCGCGCCCCAGGTCAAGGGCTACATCTTGACCAAGACATTGATGGACGGGGGTCGAGCATCAACATCCTCTACTACGAGACGTTCCAACGCATGAAATTGCGTGACGAACAGCTAGTCCCCACCATCACCACCTTCCACGGCATCGTCCCGGGAAAGAAGGCCTACCCGCTAGGCAAAATCGCACTCGACGTCGTCTTCGGCACCGCCAAGAACTTCCGGCTCGAGAAGATCTGGTTCGAGGTGGTGAACTTCCGTAGTTCCTACCATGCGATCCTCGGGCGACCCGCCTTTGCCAAATTCATGGCAAGGCCCTGCTACGCCTACCTGAAGATGAAACTGCCGGGTCCGAACGGCATCATCACTGTACACGGCGACGTCGACCGCGCCATCGAGTGTGAAAAGGGCAACGCCGTCTTTGCCGAGTCCGTCATCGCCACGGAGCAGCTGGAGCAACTCAAGCTGCAAGTCGACCCCAACGACATGACCATCGTCAAGAAGCCGACTCTGGACTCACGCGACAAGTTCCAGTCGGCACAGGAGACCAAGCGCATCCCGCTGGTCGAGGGCGACTCCTCCAAGACGGCGGTGATCGGCTCGCACATGGACGTCGCATAGGAAAGCGCGCTCTGCGACTTCCTCCGTGAGAATCGGGACATCTTCGCATGGAAACCATCTGACATGCCAGGCGTCCCGAGGGAGCTCGCAGAGCACAAGCTCAACGTTGACCCCAAGCTGAAGCCAGTGAAGCAGTTCCTGCGTCGCTTCACTGGTGAGAGACAGAAGGCTATTGGCGAAGAAATAGCCCGGCTCCTAGCTGCCGGGTTCATCGCCGAAGTCATACACCCGGAATGGCTTGCCAACCCGGTGCTCGTTCTGAAGAAGAACGGAACATGGCGGATGTGCATCGACTACACCGGCTTGAACAAAGCCTGTCCCAAGGATCCATTCGCATTGCCACGCATCGATCAGCTGATCGACTCGACGGCAGGGTGCGAGGCGCTATGCTTCCTCGACGCCTACTCCGGGTACCACCAGATCAAGATGGCGCCCGAAGATCAGGAGAAGACGTCTTTCATCACGCCCTATGGCGCGTTTTGTTACGTCTCCATGCCCTTCGGCTTGAAAAATGCCGGAGCGACTTACCAGCGGTGCATACAGAACTGTTTGCACGAGCAGATCGGCCGCAACGTCCACGCATATGTGGACGACATCGTCGTCAAGTCCAAGCTGAAGACAGACCTGATTGCCGACCTCACGGAGACATTCACCAACCTCCGCAAGTACAGGATAAAGCTCAACCCGGAAAATGCGTCTTCGGCGTACCCGCGGGCAAGCTCCTGGGCTTCATCGTCTCCGAGCGAGGCATTGAGGCCAACCCAGAGAAGATCAAGGCGATCGAAGCTCTGAAGAAGCCGGAAAACCTCCGGGACGTGCAGCGGCTCACAGGCTGTGTCGCTGCCCTCAGCCGTTTCATCTCACGACTCGGCGAGAAGGCCATGCCCTTGTACCGGCTCCTCAAGAAGTCGGACACGTTCACCTGGAACGACGAGGCAGACGCCGCCTTGACGGCACTCAAGAAGACGTTGGCCGAGGCGCCGATCCTCGCATCTCCACTAGAAAAGGAGCCGATGCTCCTCTACATCGCTGCGACCAACCGAGTCGTCAGCGCGGTGGTCGTCGTCGAGCGCAAGGAGGAAGGCCACGAGCAACTGGTCCAGCGGCCAGTTTACTACGTCAGCGAAGTCCTGACGGATTCGAAGCAACGTTACCCGCACTACCAAAAACTTGTATATGGTGTTTTCTTTGCTTCAAGAAAATTGCGACATTA
This sequence comes from Poa pratensis, assembly GCA_947311845.1. NCBI lineage: Eukaryota > Viridiplantae > Streptophyta > Magnoliopsida > Poales > Poaceae > Poa > Poa pratensis. The sequence goes on along the minus strand of CAMZMU010000128.1, from coordinate 61,361,736 downwards.
CTTCATGGGCCACCCGATGACGGTGGTCAGCTCATCTCCCTTAGCTGAAATAATCCGCAATAGAGAGGCAACTGGGCGCGTCGCCAAATGGGCCTCTGAGCTGCAGCCTTTCGGCCTCAGCTACGCAGCCCGCACTGCGATCAAGTCGCAGTCACTATCCGACTTCCTCGTCGACTGGATGGAGACACAGTTGCCGGCTCCAACCTATGAAGCCGGCAGATGGACCTTGTTCTTTGACGGGTCGAAGATGTATGAGGGCTCGGGGGCTGGAGTCGTCCTCACTTCTCCCCAAGGCGACAAGATGCGATATGTGCTGCAGATACACTTCACGTGCACTAACAACGTCGCCGAGTACGAAGCCCTCCTACATGGCCTACGCGTGGCCAAGGAGATGGGAGTTAGCCGTATCAAATGCTACGGCGATTCCGACCTCGTCGTTCAGCAAACGATGGGGACCTGGGATGCAAATGATCCCAACATGGCGGCTTACCGCCGGCTCGTCGATCAAGTCGGCGGCCACTTCGCCGGCATGGAACTGGAGCACGTCGACCGAAGGAAGAACGAGGCGGCTGACACACTCTCTCGCTTCGGGTCTAAGCGGGACCGAGTCCCACCCGGCGTCTTCCTCGACCACCTGCACAACCCGTCGGTACGCCCACCGGCCGAAGTCGACATCGCCAACCCGCCATCATCAGATGCAATTCTGGTGGCGGTAACCCAAGAAACAAACGACTGGAGGGAACCCTACATCGAGTTCCTCACCACCAAAAAGCTGCCAGCCGACGAGGTCCTAGCACGGCGAGTCGTGCGCCGGGCCTCAGCTTACGCCATCATCAACAGCGAGCTCTACAAACGCAGCACATCGGGAGTTTTCCTCCGCTGCGTCGAGCCGGAAGAGGGAAGGTGCATCCTTCATGAGATCCACTCGGGAGATTGCGGCCACCACGTCGGCGCCCGCAACATCGTCCATCGATGCATCGGGTGCCAGAAGTACGCCCGGCAGGATCACCTACCCGCCGCGGCCCTGAAGACCATCCCTCTGACATGGCCATTCGCAGTCTGGGGAATAGACATGGTGGGCAAGTTCAAGACAGCTCACGGTGGCATGACACATTTGCTCGTCGCAGTCGACAAGTTCACTAAATGGGTCGAAGTTGAACCTATCAAGAAACTCGACGGCAAGACCGCAACCAAGTTCCTCCAGAAGCTCATCTTCCGATTCGGCTACCCGCACAGCATCATCACTGACAACGGTACAAATTTTGCCGAAGGAGAGATGAAGGCCTTCTGCAAACAAAAAGGCATCCGTCTCGACTTGGCGTCCGTAGCCCACCCGCAATCAAACGGGCAGGCGGAAAGAATGAACCAGACAGTGCTAGCCGGGATCAAGCCGCGACTTCAAGTTCCACTGGAGCGAACACCGGGTTGCTGGCTGGACGAGCTACCAGCCGTACTCTGGGGCATCAGAACGACTCCAAACCGTTCCACCGGCTACACGCCATTCTTCATGGTGTACGGGGCGGAAGCCGTCATGCCGACCGACCTCGAGCACGACTCGCCTCGGGTCGCCCTCTACAACGAGGAAGAAAATGAAGAAGCCCGCCTGTCGGCGTCGACCTCCTGGAAGAGGCTCGCGAACTCGCACTCTCCAGGACGGCGATATATCAGCAAAGCCTGCGCCGCTACCACAGCCGCCGGGTTAGAAGTCGCTCTTTCCAGGAAGGCGACTTGGTTCTTCGGCTCATCCAAAAGTCGAAAGGGATGCACAAGCTCTCGGCACCATGGGAAGGACCGTTCGTCGTTAGCAAAGCGATGGGCAACGGCTCCTACCACCTCGTCGACTTGCGTGAGCCGAACAAAAGCTCCAAGTCGGAAGAGGAGACCAAGCGTCCATGGAACATCAGCCTGCTTCGCCCCTATTATACATAGTATCCATTGTAATACTGTGTAATCAATCAAGGAAATAAAGTCGATACACACCCGGCACGCTCGGGGGCTATCGTTTCGATTCAATTATGCTTTCGAGTCTTTATTCTTCCTACTCACACGTTATATGATTGATGGGTTGTCAAAGAGAGCCGGATGCCATGATGCGCGGCTCACCACTGGACCCCCTGCTCACGAAGCAAAATCACAAAAATTGTTGTTTTCTCCCAAGTCGTCAGCTACCCGCACAAAGTGAAGAAGTAGTGCAGCCGGTTCAAACCTAACTTGACAATGAAGCCGCACTCGGACTTTGTCACCATGGGTACCGCGCGCGTCACGAAAAAATCACGCGAAGCACACTTGGCGAGGTCGCACGATCGACTAGCTTACAAAACAAGCGAAAAACAAACAAAGTGACGGAAAGCGCACAAAACAAGCATGGGAGTGCCAAAACAAACATTAATAAGCCGCAGAGGCGCACGCTGAAACGCGACCCGGCACATATCATACTTGTTTCATTACATAATATTTTTCGCCCGCAGGCGACAAACCCTAACTACTTCAAAATAACCCCTCTTTTGAAAGCAGGGGAGCAAACTTCAAGACGGAGGAGCCGCCCGAGCAGAAGACGTCGACGCCTCGTTCGTCGCAGCCGGCGGTGGCAGAGCTGAAGCCCTTTCGAAAAGGGTACTCCGACGCCGGCTCCCTGTCCGCCACCTCGCCAAGGTCGTTGCCCTCAGGCACCACGTCGAAGACGAAGTCGTCGTGGTCGACCATCTTGGCAGCCCGGCAGGCGTAAGGGGCGCAGTACTGGAGCACCGGCTGCAGATCGATCTCCCGGCCGCTGCTATCGGTGGGGATGCTGGCCGTGATCTTGTCCACGTTCGTCTGCCTATACCGGCCTCGCACAAGCCCGAGGGCAATGCACGCGCCGGCTCGGGCCGACGACTCCCGCACCCAGGTGATCACCTGGGGCATCAGCTCCAGAACCCGCAACACCTTGCAGACGGGTGCGGGGACACCTTCCTTGGGCGACAGCATCTGGACGACCTTGCTGGCCCGGCCGTGAACGTCACGGGCGAAGACTCCGAGCCGGTGGACATGCTCCGAAGCCGTCAGGCCAGCCGTCTCCTCGCCTGTTCAACAAAACAAAAATCAACAACAAGGCCACAAGTCAACTAGGCACAAACTGCAAAGGGTCGCATGAAATCTTTACCCCAGATGCCAACGGCGAGGGTGGCAAGTCCTCGGTCAGCTCCTTCATCTCGCGCTCAGCCTCGCCGGATTTGCGCTCGAGCTTCTCGAGGTCCTCGCCGTACCCCTTGGTCGCCTGGGTGAGGGCGGCGTCCGCCTCCTCCTTCTGCTTGCTGAGCCGCTCGCAGGATTCCTGCACCGCGGCAAACGCCTGCGTGTGCCGGCTCTCCTGCGCGGCCAGCAGTTGCTGGTGCTCAGCGACGGAGATGAAGCCGTCGCGCGCCTTCTTCAGCTCCTCCTGCAGGCGGCGGGTCTCCTGCTGTTCGGCTTCGAGGAGCCAGGACAGCTCCTGCAGTTCACAAGACAATAAACAATCAAGAAGAGGCATGGGGGCTACGCCACGGGTTACCTCTACACCAACATTTGCTAACCCGGGGGCTAGCCCCAAAAAAAAAAATTAATAATACGCCGGGTCAGGAACCCGGGGGCTACGTTCCGAGTGGCATACACACCCGCCACCGGCCTGCCTCTACATCGACATTGGCAAACCAAGGACTACACTATTCGCCAAACTTTGCATCCAGAAAACTATGAAGACCCAAGCCGCTTTCTACGAACGCGACTCGGGCCTTGGGGGCTACATATACGCTACGGACGCAACAGGTGCAAGAAGGATTCTACGTACCTGGTGCGCATCCATCGCTGTCTGGATGGCGGCTCGGAAGTCAGGCCGGGGCGCAGATGCACCCGGGACGGAGCTCGGGGGCTGGGCAGTCAGCCCACCCGACGAGGAAGTCGCCGTGGTGGCGCGGGTCGTCGTCACCACCAGCGCCGTCTCCGGCTGAGGCGTGGCATCCACTGTGCCAGCCGGCACGGTGTCATCAATAGTGGCCCCCTCGGGTCGAGGGGGCACAATAACTTCGTCGCCTCCGCCGGTGGAAGGCGGAGGACTCGGCGCTCTCGTGGTCGGCTCCGCGACGTGCGCGGCAGGCTCCGCCCGCTGGGAGTCGCTCTCCAGCGCGTCCTCCATGTCACTGAGGGACGCGTCCTCAGCCCTGCGACACTCGCACGGGTCAAACTCAAGATAGCGTTTCCAGTGGAACTTTGGATGAGGATCAGCAGCAGACCTGTCACCCGCAGGTGGAAGAGTTGAGGTCCGAACTCCTCGGAAGCGAGGCGCAGGCGGCGAGTCGGCGCGAGCCCTCGCAGGGATGTCCCGCAAGGCCTTCTGCCTCCGCTCGGCAACGACGGTGCGCTGCACGGCGGCACCAGCCGATCGCTCCGGTGGTGGCGGCGTCGGGTTCGCCGACTTGGAGCGTTTGGAGTTGGGCCCGGCGTCCTCAGCCGCAGGCCTACGCCTCCGCCGGATGCGGAGCGGCTGATCATCTTCATCATCTTCAGCAGGCGCCGGGTTCCGGCGCGTTCTTCTCTTCCTTCTTCTCCTCCTCATCCTCAGACAGGATGGGGATCGGTTGGCGGGAGGAGAAGGCGGCTTCGTTGCCCATGGTGGCGCTGTCGGCTTCGTCGTCAGAGTCGCGCTCGACGACGTCGTTGGGGCCGGCAAGCACCGTGGGAGCGTCTCGCGGATCGGAGGCAACCCAACAAGCGACCGAAACTCCTGATTCGACAAAGCAGGGAGGATCGGTATAAAAAGACCAAGAAAAGGAAAGTGTTTCGAATCGTCAAGCAAAGGGACTCACCTCAGGAGCCGGATGCTTGGCGGAGTAGGCCTCCAGGCCGCCCACGATCCACTCGGGAGCCGGGTGGACCGTGACACGCTTCATCCGCAGCGTGAATTGCTCTACCGACTCGAACAATGTCGGGTCATGGCGCTGCGGGTCCTTCGTCCCCTTGTACTCGCAGATCAGCGAGGGCCGGTGCTGCAGAGGCGCGATCTTCCTCTTCACCCAAGTGGCGATGAGGTTCAGACCCGTCAGCCCTCCGTTCTTCAGCTCCTGAAGCCGCGCCATCAGCCGGCGCACCATGGGCAAGTCGGCGTCGCGCGGCAGCTCTTGAAGATTGCGAGGCCGGCTCGGCGATGGCGAGAAGCAGGGATCCCGATCTCGCCGTCAGGCGCCGGCTCCCGCATGTAGAAGCCCGACTTCCTCCAATACACTTTGGAGGGGAGGCCGAGATCCAGGTAGTCGACGTCGCCGCGGACCTGGAAGTTGAGGCCGCCGCAGGGCGCCATGTCGCCGCCCTTCCCCAGCTTGCCGTGGAAGATCCACAGCCACAGCGGGAAGAACGGGGCGCACCCGAAGTAGCCCTCGCACAGGGTGACGAAGCAGGCGAGATGAAGGATCGAGTTGGGCGTCAGGTCATGCACCTGAAGCCCGTAGAAGTCCAGAATCGCCGGAAGAACTCCGACGTGGGGAAGCCCAGCCCGCGCTCGAGGAACGCGAGGAAGGCGACGAACTCGCCCGGCGATGGCCGCGGGCGAGGATCCGCGGAGGCGATGCGCCACCGACGCTCCGACGCCGGCGGCAACAAGCCCTCGTTGGCGGCTTGCTCCAGCGCCTGCGCCGTCACCGACGACCTCTCCCACTTGTTCTTGGGCGCCACCATCTTGGCCGGAAAGAGGCGGAGGAGCAAGAGTGTCCAATGGCTGCGGCGGCGATGCGGCGAAGAACTCTGGCGCGAGCTGCTCGAGAGGGTGGCGGCGAGCGCGAGGAAGAAAGAGAGAACTCACCAGCCGCGCTCCCCTGCCGCTTTAATAGGCACGGTGAGTGGAGCCGTTACCGCAGTAAATGGCGCCGCCCACGTCGTCCACGTCGCCCACTATCGCCACGTCGCACGACTCCTCGATTCCCGCGTGACGCCTCGGTTTCCACGGGAGCGTGCCGAAAAATGCGGCTCAGATTCGGCCACGTCGCTCTGTCACGACGTTGTGGACCGATGGATCGGGCGCGTGCGGGTCAAGGAGCGTCATCATTGCCACTGCTCCATCCCGAGGTGGAGGCAGTCGATGCGTCGTCAAGTCCCATCAATCGACTCGGCGCCAGACAGACAAACACTACAGGACAAACGGTCAAAGATGCCGTGACGTCAGACGGAGAAAGCAAGGAGACAACCCGCACCGAGGCGAGTCGGGATGGCAAACGTCCCGACGGGCACAAGCCGGCATCAAACAAAAACTTGAGTTAGACCGGGCGTTAAAAGCCAAAATCCACCACTCCGAGCCGTTGTTTTCTTTTCTCTTTCAGGAGTTCGTTCAACGACACGACCCGGCAATTCGCAAGACGAAGACCAAGCCGGAGACGAGTCCCTGACGAACTCGGGGGCTAATGATGGGGGGATGCCCAACCGGGTAGGCCCAGAACCCCGAGTCGGCCTCCAAGGCCGGGTGGCCCAAAGCCCACCCGGTGTACATCTTCCAGGATACCGGGTTCCCGAGGATCCCGGTATGACGGCTCGGGGAGGCGGCAGCAGATATCTCCGAATCAGTCTGCGATTGTGTATCCCAAAGAGTGCGCTCCACGAAGCCGCACTTGTAGGCAGGATAGCTAGCGCCGCTAGCGGAACCCGTCATTCCCTGTAAACCCTAGCCGGCTCCCTATATAAAGCCGGCAAGGAGCAACCCTAGGGAGACTCATCTCATTCCATAGCCTCCGGAGCACCCGCAAGCTCTGGTGCGCACACCATTGTACACCCCATCCAGATCCAAATACATACAAGCAGGAGTAGGTCTTTACCTCATACAGAGGGGCCGAACCTGGGTAAACTCTGCGTGTGCAACCTCTCTGTGAATCCTACGTCGCCCGGCTCACACCCGAGTTAAGCCACCCCGTATGGCATCTGCCGTGATTACCCCACGACATCGAAACTCTGGAGGAAGATGCTATTGCTACCACGGACCATCCATGTTGCTGCAAAGCGCCTACCATGGTGTTGCTGCATCGGCGACGCCGCGTCGGGGTGTTATCCAATGTTGCCAGCGAGGTCTTATCGGATTTGCTACAATAGCAAAAAATTGCTACAAATAGAACTTTTTTCTCCATAAGGTTTCATTGGATTTGCTACGATAGCAAAAAAAATTATTGCAAATAGAACATTTTTCTCCATAGAAGCATTTGCTATGAGCAGCACAAAAAAATTGCTACGGATGAATTTTTTTTGGCTCTATGGCGAATTTTGTGGGATTTGAGAGGAAATTGGACTTTTGCTACGGTAGTACAAAATTATTATTACGAACGAACCGTTTTTGCATCATAGAATCATTTGCAGGATTTCGATAAAAATTGGACATTTTGCTACAATAGTACAAAAATCTTATTACGCATGAACCTTTTTTGCTTCATAGAAGCAAAAACTGGATTGAACGAATTTTGGGATCAGAGAGGGAGCACGTGTCAGCAATTTTGCTACAATAGCAGAAAAATGCTACCACTGGAATTTTGTTGCTACAATTGTTCTACTGTTTCATAAGTTTCATCGGAGAACCTCATGGAAGATTTTTTGTTGTTACAATGTTAATTAACAATTTTTTGCTTATGTGGTTTTGTTACAATTATACAAAGTTTTTTCTAGGCGAGATTTCCGACAAGGTCGGTTTTTCTACAATAGCATAATGTTTTTGGTACAACGTCTTCCATAATGTCTATGCGTTGTGTCTTTTTTCTATTTTTCTATTTTGTGATCGAATTGTTTTTGCTACAAGAAAAAAAAATGCTGCCGCGAGTATGCTGCGAGTACTCGAGCCAAAAATGACATGAACGATCGATCCTTTTCTTATTATTTTCTTTTTCTAGGAACGACCCAATCAGCTGGGCCGAGCGAGGTTGGTCCCTGGATGACGCGCGCCGAAATATCTGGGCCACGCGCGACACATCCGTGTCGTTTCCTGCGCGCGTGAAAGCGACGTTTTCATCCTTTCTGCATGCGACACGGGCCGGGCAGATCCAATGCCACAGATGTTTCATCGGACGCCTCTCCATCTGGGGGCATCGGACGGAAAGATTCTCGGGACGCCTAGCACGCTCCCTTAAATAACGTACATACCCATTTTTCCAATCTTATGTTTTTTTCGTGCAGCCGTTCTCTTTAATCTCTACCAAAGATAGATATATGAAACTGATGCATGTGTCAAACGCAGCAAGTGCAGAGGCGCAGGCGTGTACAAAAGCAGTCCAGGTTGCTGCAAGTTGAGGAATGACTCGTATCAGTGTTCAAAGCGACGCGCATACCTGATCAGAGCAGTCACATCTTCTGATCTGGATCGAGCTCCATAAGGAGTTGTGTATCTTGCGCCGCAGTCAGCGGATCGACGGGCGGACGAGGACGAGAAATCTGTTGGTGGATAAATGACTAAAATACCCCTGCGTGATTATAGTCAATTTTCTTTTAATACTTGGACGCTGGAATAATTTAGCAGTGCTACATACGGATTAGACGGCTGAAATAATTTTCGACGGGAGCTACCGGAAACTTCCAGCGATAGTTTTCCGAGCACCGTAAAAGAGCTCTTTTTATTCCGGTTTACACAAAAATGTCAAAAGTGTGGATCCGAGTATGCATATTTTCAAATCTTCAAATTTATCAGATTTTGTCATTTTTTACGTAGTGCAGAATACAAAGTATTTGAAGTTAATATTTGCAAATTTGTGGGTAACATCATCGGCTACATCCGGGATTTGTTTCAATTTTTTAAACTTGCAATTTTTCGATTTAAAAAATAGTAAGAGCACTAGTGCTCGGTAGCCGAAAAAACACTTTCCCTGCCTATAGGCCTTACTATTTTGCTTACCATTCAATATCATCATATCCTCTAAGGCATGTCCATCGGTTCTGTTTTTGACTTCTGACGATGTTGCACGTACACCAAATTGATAAATTGTAGTGGCAACTTCTCTCCCCCTCCCCCGCCCTCAAACCTCGTTTTAGACAGAGAAACCCGTCTAATCTAGACATCACATAGTAAATTTGTGCTCTGACAATAACATTCTCATTGGAACTTCCTTTCCAAGAATTGTGTTGCACCCTTTTTGACTAACGGGGTGTTGCGAACCATACACCCCAACCGCTACCACTAGTCATTACCACGGCCAGCCGCACTGGGCTTGTCAAATCGGTGCTTGCCTCCCAAGCAATTTATGGCTTGACGCTTCTCATTGTTCCGTGGCCGTGCTCGCGGCTCCGATGAGCTGGCTGCCATGGCCAAGCTTCTAGAGCAGCACGAGATATGTAGAGAATGAAAGTTCCGAATCGAATGGATTTCTGTGTGGGATGGGTATTTGCATATGTGGCAACAACTGGACAAAGAAAAGATCGCACCATCAAATGTTCTTAGGACCGACATTTGAAAGGAAGCATACAAAGTTGTTACTCGGCCAAAATATTCTTGTAGTCTGGATGTGTCTGAAATGTTCAAACTAAATCAAATTTATTTTACCATCGAACATAAATTTTGTGTAACGCCGAGCTGATGTTTTCGTCTTTAGTTTTCTTGTTGTGCAAAATTATAAATTATTTGCTTGCGAATTGGTTGTTGGGTAGATATTCACATAGTATGTGCAAAGATTTGATTTTTATTTCAGTGAATATATCCATACCCATGTATATCTAAAGCTGTAGTTTTATTATCAAGTTCAATACACCATAATACTTTGCCATCTTAAAAATCCAAGTAACCAGAGGGAATTGGAAAATGAGGGGAAATTAGGAGATTGGATGAAAGTGAGGAATTAACCAAATCTAGTCTCATCCCCAAAACCTGCAAGGGTAGAAACACCCAGGAGTAAACAAGGCCTTAGGTCCAGTTCTTTTGGGGCTTCCTCAACGGCTTACACGAGAAGCTGTCCTACTCCCACTTTTCTAGAGAAGCGGTCTCCAAAATTTAAATAGGATTCCAAGTAAGATTAGTCTAAACTTTGGAAACCTATGCAAATTTAAAAAACAACTTCTCCAGAAAGGGTAGGGCATCTTTTCAGTGAAACCATCCAGCAAGCGCAAAAGAACTGGTCGTTAGTGGTGCGAGTATGGATGTTCACGTGCGTGTACGTGTTGGTCGGAGACAGGTTGGGTGATTGTTGTTGTGGTGCATTTTCTGTGGCAAGATGTTTAGAAGGGTGGTTGTACCCCTAGCCCACTAGAGTTCAAACTCCAGGTTTGACACTGGTGTTTCTCATTTAGGCGGAATATTTTTCAGTGGGAGGCGACGTTCCCGTCGACAGCGAGGCGTCTGTGGTGACTTCATCAATCTCAAGACTCGACCCGCCGGCTCAGTCTCTCGGAGGTGCTCATAGGTGTAGGGTGTGCGTGCGTTCATAGGGGTGAGTGTAGCGTACCTGCACTTAAAATATGGCGAGGTACCTGTATAGTGCAAACCCCTGGATCGTTTCATTTGCACACACAGTTTAAGATGTAGTATCACAACAAAGTATCATTATTACATCGAATGATCCAGACTTAGTAAAATATTCATTACAACTTGCATAGCATATAGCTAGCTTGAAAGAGTAAAGCAGCGGAAATAAATCTTCACGGAGTCCTCATCCTTTGCATGTGCCACAGACGAAAACATGTTGGTTGCAGACTCGATACCCTTAACAAAACTCACTCGTCGTCAGAACAATCTGCAACAAATAAAAAAATTGCAACAGAGTGGGTCAGATACCATTTAAAAATGGATCTGGCAAGTGACACTATGTGGACACTTAATGGAATAACTCTAATAACCTATATGCATATTTGGCTGGTGGATTTCAAGGCTAATTTGCATAAAGCCAATTTTTCCTATTTCTTTATAAACACTTTTCTTTTGTCAAAACAGGTATGGCATGAAAACCACCCTCTTGTCTACCTTTGTCCAACCTTCAAAATTTTAACTTAAGAAATTGGAATGTTGGGAGCCTCCGTTGTCGTCCTTGATCAGCTGCTCAGAATTGTCCGTAACCGGGGACACGGCTAAGTATACTTAGTTTTTACACTCTCGAGAGGTTGTGCACTTTCACCACGAGACCCAACAAACCTAAACTATCCTCAAGCACTCAATTTGTGCTAAGGAAAAGGAGAGAGTTGAGCCGAGACCTTTGGGAAACAGTCCCCTGTTCCACTGGGCAGACCCAAAGATATTCATCTACTGAGACCTACCGGAATCAGGTTCCTAAAACTTACTTAGTCAAGGCAGAGCCATAATACCAAGTGGCTGCACTGGAAGCATCTTCACTTAGAGAAAACTTTAGTCCCTTTAATACCCTGAGTGGCAACCACAAGTGACCATCCCTTAGAGGTCACCCCTAAGAGATGACACTCAACCTTTCCATCGTCTTTTCATAACCAAGTCCACCCAGGTGATAAATTACTTAGTAGAATTAAGCTTTAAAGAAAACACATTTGCGTAGCATCAAATATTCTACTAAGTTATCAAAGGGGTTCTAGACACCACTAGTGTAAAGGTATGGTGGGTTTAGCATATAGCAATAATACTATCCAACACATGCATATAAGGAAATACACTAAGTAATGCATATAAAAATATTTAGGAAATTTCATGGGGGTGTACCACTTGCCTTGGCAAACAGAAGTGTAGTAGTAGCAGTTGCAACCACTTTCGTCTCTCTCCGGAATTTCTAACATGTCAAACAAATCACAAATAAACATACAATCATAAATGCAACACTTAAAAAAAATATGATATGCATGAGATGCAGAATGATACAAAGAAATATGATATGAAAGACATGCAAACAAAATAAGGAAGAGAGACATAAACTAACTTAATCCAAAATGGCTAAGGCAAGGAAGGTTGAGTAAAATAAACTGGATAACGCAACTTGAAAAGTTGTAAGGCTACTCTATGCCTTCACAATTTTGGTCTTTAATTAATCTTCAACTCCTTGGTAGCATAATTGATCTTCAATGGTCTTCATTGATCTTTGTCCAAGGTGAGAGATAGAAATTAGAAAGATGAAAAATAGAAAGAATGGAATAGTTGGTCTTCCAAGCATCTTCTCCAGGCTTTCTTGTAGCTTTCTTCTTGGTTTATTGACTTCATTTAATTTGGTAGGCTTGATGGTTCTGCAGACTTGATGATGTTGGCAGCCTCAAGGTCTTGAATATAACTTAGTCACCATGAAGACTAAGAGAAGAAGGAAGAAAGAGAGAAGGGAAAGAAAGATTTAGCAAATTGTAGGGGTTTTGATCTTTATGAACTTCCTCTTGAGTTCTTCTAAGTACTTTTCTTCTTGGAGATGCTTCTGGAGTCTTGTTTTCTTGCTGAGTCCTTCATTGTTCTTCTAGCTTCATGTTGAAAATTTCCTAAGGATGACAATTGCCTTCTTCATTGGTCCTTCATGATTTCTAACTTAGCCAAAACCTCTAACATGCATCCTCAAAATTTCTAAGGAGGAATATCATGTGTGATGTACAAAATAATACTAAGGACTTAATATGCATGCCATGCCATGAAAATTACTCTAAGGAATGCAAGCAAGTAAGATGGTCCAAAATAACTGAGGACCAAAGGTCAAACAATAAGTCCAAATAATTTCTAAGGAAAAGTTCATAAAATAAGGTGTTGGTATTTTTCTAAGGAAAAATACTTTAAAACAATAGTTGCTAAAATTTCTAAGGACAAACACTTGTCAAAAATAACACTTAGGAAAATATTCTAAAAAAACTAAGTTTTCAAGATGCTAAATTTTTCTAAGGAGAAGATTTAGCACTTTTAAGATGTTGAAATTTTTCTAAGGAAATAGTGTTGTCAAAATAATTATCAAATATTTTCTAAGGAAGAAAAATACTTTGTTTGGAGAGGCAAAAATATTTCTAAGTACTTTTTGAAACTAAAGTGATCAAAATATGACTAAGTCATTTTATTAATCGAATATATGAAGAAAAATAATTTTGATTAATTTTAATTATTAAAATAACACCTAAAAAGCATTTAATCAATATTAATTACAAAAATCATAGAAAATACTTTTACAAAAATAGTAGAGTATTCCTATGGCCAAGTATTAATTAAACAAAGTTAAAGCAATTGGATTTGCCCAAAAATCAATTTTTAAATTTAAGTTAAGTCAAATTTACTTAAACAACCATTTTTAAAATTGAACCAAAATAAGTTTGACAAAACATAAAACTAATTATGCCAAAAGTTTCTACGTGTCATAAGCTTTCCAGAAATATAAAGTTTGCAAAAATTGGCCGAGCCAATAAAAAGTAGCGATAGATCTAATCTACAGGGACCTATCTGCAAAACCGCCATTTAAAAGTAGCGATAGCTTCCCCGCTGGCGCTGACGTGGCTTTGACCGCTTGACGTGGCGCTGACTTGGCGATGACGAGGATGCTGACTGGGCGTCCACGTGGCTTGCTCCGATTCGCCGGTACCGATTCGTGGATGGATCTAATCGTGGCCGTTAAACGCCGATCGGACGGTTCAGATCCCGCTGACCAAAGACGAGCGGCGCGCCGGCCGGAGTTACGCCGGTGACCACATCCCGCGGCGGCGCCATGGCCGGCGTGGGGCAACACGAGCTAGGAGAGTGGAAGGAGAGGGTCGGGTCATACCACGAGGATCGTAAGGTCGTGGCGAGGTCGAGGAAGAGGTCGCGGCAGGCGGGGGCGGTCTGCTTCTCCCCTTGTCGCTCGCTGGAGTTGGTCCCGCGGCGGACGCGGAGGTCGATGAAGCGGGCGTCGATCTGGTGCACGAAAATAATACGGGGCGAAGTCACTCGGATGCGCAACAAAGAGAGAAGGAGGATGGGGAATAGGGAGACTCGGGGTGGCCCATGCTCACCGGAATTTGAAGAAGATGCCGGCGGCAATGGCGGGACGGCGAGGGTCAATGCGCGCAGCCTGGGGGCTCTCGTGGTGCGATTCTTGGGGCAAAAGAGAGAGGGCGGAGAGGGGGTTTATATGGGGGGCTAAACCACGAGAAAATCTCGTTTAAACGGCAAGAATCGATCCGAGATAAACTAGGTTTTCGGGAGAGTTTCTTGCGGGAGAGGTTGAGGATGATGGTGTCATCCATGACGTCATGGGCGGGGCCCGCATGGCGGTGAGAGAAAGGGGAGAGAGGCCGGGGTTGGGCTGCTGGGCTGCTATCTGCTGCGTGTGCGAGAGAGAAAAGGATGGGCTTGGCCCAATTTAGCTAGGCTTCGCATTTTTTTTCCAGAAAACGTTTTTCTTTTCTGTTTTATTCAAAAACAAATAACTTTTAAATTTTAAATCCAAAACCATTCAAACCACTTTCAATAATTTTGTAAAATCAAAACTCCTTAATTTGAAATCTTTAATAACATTTCCCAAAACATTTTGTCAACTAATTTTTTGAAAAGTGTTTAAATGAATTTTGGACATAATAATGTCATTTGAAAACTATAGGGTTTTATAAATTCCTTTTGGAATTATATTTTAAACCAAAGAAAAATATGAGTAATAATATTACATATCACTCAAAAGATAATTTGCTTAAAACTCGTTTTGTTTAAAAGGGGTTTGATAATTCAAAACTCATTTTAAGATCCAAATAACTATTTCTTTCAAAAGCAAAACTATAACTTTGAAAATAGAGAATAGGTAAGTAATAGAATAATTCTCCATACAAACAAACAATTCCCAACCAAACACACCTTTTTAAATAGAAATCATTTTGATTTCCAAACTAAGTTTTTAATGAACAATATGGCACTTGATGTCAAAAATAACATAGGTTTAAAACAAATCAAATGTGGCTTGAATAAAACTTAAATACCACAAGATAAACATTTTGCAAAAATATATTTCAACAAATACAAACAATCCAAGCAAATATTAAAAGAACAATATATAAAAGTCAAAAGAAAATTGGAGCATAATTGCTCTACTAATATATTTTCTTAAATATGTTTTCAAGTGGAAATTTATTTCCCACTTTTGAAATAACCAAATGCAAACAATGCTATATGATGATGAATGCATGCATGAATTTTCTTTTCATAGCAAAATACATAATAGTTTTCAAAAGTTTTAAATTTTTCTGATTTTTCAACTTTTTGAAAAACTTGGGATGTTACAGTGAGTTTGTGCATGTATATGTGAGCGTCTGAGTTTGTACGATATTTCACAAATTTTGTTTTGTTTTTGAGAACGTTCTATTTTGTATTTTTTTTTTGCTGGCATGCTGAGTGGCAGCCAGCCTAGCTGCTCGGGTCGTGGTCCTGTTCTTCCTCTGCAAATGACCGCCCAATAAGCAAAACTGCAATACTAGGAATCTTTTTGTGAGTTTTTTGAATTAAGTATAGATTTCACCCCAAACTTTCACACATTGGAGACATTTCACTCTAAACTCTAAAACCTGATAATTTCAACCCAGAACTTTACAATACCGGACAAATCACCCCCTAAGGTGGTTTTTGTTCGATTTGGGCGGTTTTGTACGATGATGTGGCGATGAGATGGTCATGACGTGGTGCCAGTTGTCCATTGAGAAGATAATGATGCTTTCTGATCATGGGCCCCACCTATCATATGGGGATTTTCTCCCCTGCCGGCGAGCGCCCCTGGAGCAAAACAACCCAAATTTGCCCAAAACCGTCCAAATCGAACAAAAACCACCTTAGGGTGTGATTTGTCCGGTATTGTAATGTTCAGGGTTGAAATTATCCTGTTTTAAAGTTTAGGGTAAAATGTGTCCAATGTGTGAAAGTTTGGGGTGAAATATATACTTAATCCGAGTTTTTTTAAGGGTAACCAATTCGTGTCTTGCATGAAGAATTGAAGACGTCATGAGACTCGCCGAAAACACGACCGAAAAAAAAGTAAATGAACCAATAATTTAGAAATTCGCCTAGAAAAAGTTGGTTTTTGCTGTATCTCACTCGACTGAATCTCATTTCCTCATCAGTCGCATCTCTGGCCCTTCATTTCTGCTTCAAGATTCGTGCTCGCTCGTCCAGCTGTGCGCCTCCGTCTGCGGGTAGGACTGGCGCTATCGGGTTTGGGTTCGGGATGGGCTGTCTCCGTTTCCGGCCCGTTCTCGTGGCCCGGAGTAAATAAGCTTTTATTTTGAATTTCTTTAGTCGTTCTTCGTCGGCGCGTGTCTACGCCTATCTCCACCTACCCCCGTGAACAGATAGATAAGGGGGCGGAAACAGAGGAGCTCCTCGAGGCTCACGGCATGGCTGAGATCCTCGCCGGTGAAGGAGAGCGGAGGCGGTTCAGGTGCCTATGCTTGTTATCTCAGACCCATCCTCAGTTTTTGTGTGCTATCTCGCTTGTTTGGTCGCGCTGCAGCTTTGTATCGTCCTAGAGTTCTTCTGGTTCTTAGGGTTAGCTGAGGTGGGGGAGCGGCAATTGTTTGTTCTCAATCAGTGCCGGCTCCCACGTCTGCAGCGGATTAGGTTTTCTTAGGATTTTTGTGTATTCGGGTTGTCGGAATCGGGCCCGAATCTGATGCGGCCGATTTGCGGTGTGTTTTTCGGTCTAGAATGTGTTGTGATATTAGGGTTAGTTGAGGTTGGCAGCAGCTCTTGTTTGTTCTCAATCCAGGCACCTACCCCGTCTGCAGCGGATGGGTTTTGTTTGTTGAATTACTTCCTTCGTTGTGTCTGAATCGACCCAAATTTGTGTTTGTTGATGCATGCGTGGTTAGGTTTTCCAGTTGTTCGGATCTCGGCGATGATTTTTTGATGTCTATGGGATAGACTCCATCATACGTGTTTAGCTGAGCATCAATATATAGTGCTTCTCTGTTAATTTTGTTCATGCTGCATGTGTTTCTGTATGATGCATGGGAGAGACTGAAGGTTGCATGCAAGTTGTTTTGGACTGTAAGATTGAGCTGTGTAGCAGCCACTCTTTGTTGATTTAACGTAGGTATATTCTTTGTTAATTTTTTGTTCATCCTGTATGTGTTTGTATGATGCGTTGGAGAGACAGAAGGTAGCATGGAAGTTGTTTTTGGACTCTATGGTTGAGCGGTGCAGCAGTGATCACTCTTCGTTGCTTCTATCATCGGTGTGGTTCTCATATTTTTTGGGGCTTTGCTTCTTTTTTGTTGTGGTATGCAGATCACACCTTGGAAGCACTGACGTGTGGCATAGTGAAGGGCACAGCATCTCCAGCGATACTGAACTGAGTTTGTCAGTTTGTTGCATCTTTTCTCTAAATGTCTTTTATCGTTCTGTGTGTGTGTTCTAAGTGTGTTAAGCTATCTTTATTGTTTTAATTGTTTCAGGTGGTAGACAATGGAAGGAGAAATACTGATTTAGAGGATGCATTGTTTGGGTTATTCAGAAATAAGGTTTGCTTTATCTCAAGCGCATTAGGTTGTTTTATTTTGTCGAGTGAATCGTTTTTATGTGTCCTCTTATCATTTCCTTTTTTTATTTGGCAGACTGTGAAAAGTTTAAAGCGTAATTTCACTGACCGCTGCCAGGATTCGATGGCAACCAATGAGGTTAGGGGGAGTTTCTTTTCCACATTCTTCTTATTGCAGCAAGGAGAGCACTGTCTCCTTTTAGGATATGTTAGTTTGGATTATTCTTGGTCTTGGGGCCCTTGTTCTGAATTTCCATCAGATAGGTTTTTTTTTGGCATGGGGTATTGATGTTTCTCCATCAGGTTGTTGAGTATGAGTCATCTGTAGACAAGAAATTTACACAACATTAACATTTTTTTGAATTACAATATCTCTTACATTCTTTTTGTTATTTATTCTTGAAACAATAGCAGAAGCTTACCTCATCAAGCTCCATGTCCTCAAACAAGTTTTGTGTCCATGGGTCATCGTCCCACGCCATGTGTCGACCACTACCACTTGGAGTCGCGTGTAAGTATTCATTGCCATACATAATAATGAAATTTGTTAATATTCTTTTTGAGTTTTGTTTGTTATGTATTATATCATTGAGCATATGTCTTTTTTTCACAAAACTTATGCACTTTTTGTTCTACCTGTCCATAATTTTGGCTTGATTGATTTAGGTCTCCATTGTTTTGTTGTAAGATACTTGATGAATAGTCATTCTCCATCGTATTCTGAATCTGCATTTTTCAAATTCATTTTTGTCAGTAAGTCATATATATATATTGTGTAACTGTATCTTGAGTCATATAAAATTTACCATCATCGAAGATAATGTTTACGGTGAGGAATATGTTGTGTAGAACTCCTCTTTGAGTAATCCTGTGAATGTAAACTCTTTACCTGCATCAGTTTGCGAAATGTTAGTTAACAGCAGCCTGATAATAATTTTAATGATGTGTTTTTTGCATGATCTATTAAAATTACCTTGAAAAACGTGTCATCTCATCTGAATGTAGCTGTGTTCCCATAGCCTTCAATTGTGTATGCATCATCATTTTCCTGCAATACAGATATTATAGAGAAGTATACATTTATAATATATAATTTACTTTTTGTAGAATAATTTGTTTTTTGTAAAGCATTTGTTATCTTTTGTACCGTTTGAATGCAACTTCATATTTTAATGAAATTATGGATTAAATACTTTCAAACCCCCCAATTGCATCCACCATCCCCTTTTTAGTGCTATGGTGCATTTACTTCCCCCGCCTATCTCACTGCCTTTACGTTTAACCTTCTTCCTCTCTCTCAGTTACCATATCGTCCAGTACTCGTGTATAAATAGAGCATAGAGTAGTGGAAGAACTTAGCAGCCTCTCGTGTTCCCTTGCTAGGAGGTAGAAGATTGTAAGGTTGTGGGTGTCTCTCTTTCTCTCTCTCAGTTCATCTATTCTTTTTAGTCATTTTTAGGATCCGGATGCATCACTCTCTCTCTCTCTCTCTCTCTGTTGTTTCATCTCTATCTCAAACTCTCTCTCTTTCTCTCTCTCTATCTTGTTTCATCTCTATCTCAAACTCTCTTTCTCTCTCTATCTTGTTTCATCTCTCTCTCTCTCTCAGGCATTTTCCGGATCTCTCTCTCTCTTTTTCTTTCTCTTTCTCTGTTTCTCTAACTGTAGTTGCATATCTCTCTCTCTATATCAGTTATTGATGTAATTTGTAGTCTCTATTTTCTATTGTCTCTATACTTAGTTTCTCAGTTTCAGCTGCATGTATTCAGTCTCTATGACTAGTGTCTCTATTAATCTCTCTTAATTTTTTAGTGTCTCATTTTCAGTTTAGTGGGCGCCGATGTCTATGTTTGACTGTCTCTTTTGTTGCATATATTCAGTCTATATTTCTAGTGTATCTATTTGTCTCTCTTAATTTTTTTAGTGTCTCATTTTCAGTTTTGTGGGCGACGATGTCTATGTTTGACTGTCTCTTTTGTAATTTTGTCTTGTCTCTATATTTATGAATTAGTTCTTTATTTCAGATGCTCGTTTAGATGCTTGATGATCTATCAGTAGTGGATAAGTTGTATAACATGCCATGCTTTTTACCGTCAGTGGGGATGTATTTTTCTTTTTAGTCTGCTTTGTGTACCATGTTGTAGTCATATTCAGTTACTATAATGTGTGATTTGTTGTGTTTGTTGATGGTTATAGCAGTAGTCATGTTCAGTTCATATGTATGTTTAATTAGTCTGTTAATAATCGTAATGCTTGTTAAATAATTATATTCAGTATCTAATAATGTGTGATTTTATCTAATTCTCAATATTTATGTCCTAATGGTTTTTTATGTTTGCATGTCCAGTGTTTTATATTTTATCAGTCATAGGTTTATCACTATGCCAGATGTGTATGTTGCTTCACACTCCTCCATACCTACTGCTGCGTGTCTTGATATTTCTTTGCCTTTCTTATATTCAGATGTTGTGCGAAACATTTGGATGGCCAGATGGGCCTTGCCAAGAGAAAAAGAGGAAGTGCTCTTTCTTCTATATGTATCTCGGGGGAAAGGTTTCTTGAGTCAATGGTATATTTCTGCTTTTTCTTCTATAGTGTTTTTGTTACATGTCTCATTTTTTCTTCTCACTTGTGATATCCATGTTTCATTTTGTGTGCAGATTATCCCGTGTTTGGAGCAACTATATATGGATATGATTGGAACAACTATGAAGCTTCATACTACACTTGCAAAGACGAGAGGATCTGTTTCAGAGCTGGTTGGCCGCAGTTTGCCGCTCAGCACAATTTAGGCGATGGCTGTTGTGCTGGTGCTCTTCCACAAAAACAATGAAGACCGTCTTTTTGTCTCTTTCGATCGTCTCTAGAGCTCAGCTTTGGAGTTAAGACAGTCCTGATTCTAGAGCTCAGCTTTTGTGCCTGTTTTCAGTCTTCATCATGTGTGTTGCTACCCCTTTTTATTTTTATATCTACGTAATGCTTTAACCATATCTATGTTGTGGTTGGGATCTTTTTTGTCTTTGTTTGTGTGGGTCTATCTACCATAATGCTGGAACAATCTATATATGTTTGTCAGTCTACTTTGGGAAATATATATCAAGTTTTCTGTATGTTTTGATCCAAATGCCCGAACTTTTTATCAGAGAGCATTTTGATGGGGAACATGCCATCTATATGAGAGTGCATATTCACATTTCTGGTTATATATGTTTTTGAAGTGTGCACATCTATATCCTTTTGTTGTTTTTGTTACTACATCTAAAATTCTGAAGAAAATAGGAGGGTCTGTTTTTCTAAAGGTTACCTGCAGGTGGGAGCTGTGCTGCGTCCGCAGTGGTGGATCCCTTTTAACCACTGCGCATCCAGCATGCTGAAACAATCCCAGCTGACCCTGTTTTGATGTTTAAGGTTTAGGAACCTGGGACTCGTTCAATTGGAGTCAGATTTTTCAAGAAGTGAGAACAAACCTGGATGGGGGAGACCAGAAGAGTGCCCAGGTCAGTTCCTTTCGGTGGTTTGAGTATTCTGTTCATTTTCTCTAGATTCTTGCGTGCTATCTCTCTTTCTTCTCAGATTTGAAATCTCCAGATCCTGTCTGGCTTGGGTGTTCTTTGTAGTTCTTTGTTTCGTTGGTCCATCAGGTGACGGCGTCTGGGTTGTTTGCTTCAGGAAGAAGAAGATCGACACCTTCAGCTTTCAGCTGTCTTGTGTTTTCGGTCGGGCCGTACCCATATGGCCTTGATGCTGTCTAGTTCTAGGCCTGGCCGTCAAACACATTGTTTTTTTTTGGTTCGGGTCCGGTTTAATTCTTCAAAACCCGTTAGGGAGGGAAAGCAGGCCGCTTGGTTAGTTTGTCATGCGTTCGTTCTCTCCTGCATTGGCTAGCAGGCCGCTTGGTTTTGTCACGTGGCAGCAAATGGTTCGCTGAAAAATTCGACTGACCGCGAAATGAGAATCAGTCGACTGACAATTAGACACTCCCAAAAAGTTTCAAGAAAGACAATCAATCAACACAACTGAAATAAAGAAAACAAATAGTACACGAGAGCCAACCAATGATCTTTCCAAAACTTAACTAGTAAGGAAATGTTTCCCTAAAAAAACGAATAAGAAAATGTTAATTACAAGCCAAAAATACTCCCGGTGCATATATTTAGCACATAAATCAAATTTTCATACGGCAGGGGTATGCAACTATGCATTAGGAAATTAAATCCGAGGAGGAACAACCACAACCGATCGGCCCGACCGTGTGATTGGTCAGTCGACGATGATGCCGCATGTCCCTCTGATCTCGCCGTCGGTGCCGGTGCGGACGCCGATCCTTCCCATGTTGATCATGGATACGGCGAAGTCGGCGAAGAAGATGTCGAGGGAGGAGGCGTTGTTCATGACGCCGACGTAGGCGGCCGTGAGGCTGTCGTGGCGCAGCGCGTCGTCGGATCCAAGCAGCCCCTTGCCGGCTTGTACAGACTGGTAGTATCCCAGGTCGAAGTCCTCCGTCGTCACCGCGTCCAATGGCACCACCGTGGCCACGTTGGCCATGCTGCCGCAGGACGTGTTCAGGCTCTGTCCGTACGCCGGGTCCAGCGTCGGGTCCATGTCGTTGACGCCGGTGTGGTTGTACACCCGCTTCGAGAAGGAGTTGCAGTGCGACACCCCAAGCGTGTGCGCGCCTGCATGTATATTTCGTTCAGTTCACAGGCCGGCAAGACAGATTTGTGCATGGGAGCAAGCGCGGTGCAGGATGGAGTTGTGAACTGTCACCTGAGAGGACGACAAGGTCCTTCATGGTGAGGTTTTTAGCGTCGAAGAACTTGGTGAGCACGGCGACGGTGCCGTCGGCCGGCGGGAGGTCGCTGAGGGCCTCCGCCATCATGGAGACGTTGCCGTCCCGCCGCCCAGTCTCCACCTGGTAATCTGGCCCTCCGCTCTGCACCACAAACATGTCAGCAAAGCAATAGCATGGCGGAATAAATGGGGCAATGAAGGATTAGAAGCGACGGGAGAATGACGTACGAATTTGACGGCGTCACGCGCGGCCATGGCCATGATGTCGGCGCAGGAGACGAGGAGCGGGCAGGCGGCCTCGACCTTTTCCTTGATGGCCTCGATGACCTCGTAGCCGCGCACCGTCAGGTTGGGGGGCGCGTCCTTCTCGGCGGTGCCGCTTAGGGAGTTGATCATGATGGAGGCGTCGCAGCCCCGGACGAAGCAGTCGTGGAAGTGGAGGCGGAGCAGGCCGGCGCGAATGGTGGAGTCGGCTTTGAAGGTCTCGTTGAGAGCCTCGCGCACGATCGTCTCCACGGTCGGGCAGGACGCGTTGTAGAAGCCGAACTGCAGGTCCGCCCGCGCAAAGCTCGCCAGGAGGCTCGCCGCCACAACAAAGATCAGGAAGCTGTTGGAAGACGCCATTGGTGCGGTCGTTTAATCGAGCTAGGAAGACCAAATGGATGGATCGATGAGGATCAACTAATTGATGAGTATCTTGCTCGATCCTGGCTATATTTATACGATGAGCGCTGAGGGAACGCGGTCGATGAGAATGTCGAGTAGTTGACCTTGGAGGGCAGACTTCGTGCTCGCCATGAACGTCGGATGTGCGATGTTTATGTGCATGTACGTGCGTGCCATTATCAACGCAGCTTGATCTCTACCGTCTTAAGAGAAGATACACGTAGCTAGGGGCGATGAACCGCTTAAATTAGTATTTAGGACATGCCAATTTGAAAAATATAATGCGATGCCGAGCTGCTAAATGGGCGTTTGCTTTGCTGGATACTGTATGTCTAGCAACAAACGAGACTAGTCAACGTCTTTCTTTGCAAAACCGACGAGACTAGTCAACGTTCTGTTTTGGAAGTAGGCAACCAAACGTGGGCCTGTTTGTACGCGCCCCCAGGTTATCTGTCCAGCCCAACTTATCAGTCTCGGGCCGTTTTCTGCACATCGAAGGCCTGCAAAAGACCAACCTAAACTGAGACGGCACGTTCTACTTATCAGTCTCGGGCTTCTCCTTAAAAAAAACAATCAGTCTCGGGCCGTATTCCACGTCTTCGAAGGCCGTATTCTACACTTCTGTCTACACCTTGAGTTTACCCATTCTCTATATCGTTTACCAGTTGTTTTTAGTCTCTGTTTGTTCCGTTTTGAATAACTCTGGTGGAGTTGCGTCCTGCTTTTAGCACATTATAACTTGCTTTCCCTTAATAGAAAAAATGTACGAAAAGGGGGGCAATTGAGAAGGTTCGTTGGTTAACATGCTGACATATCGCATGCTGAGCGCTTTCGAAAGTGCAGCGTGCAGCGCTGATATTTATAAATCTGGAAGTACAAATTTTCAAAAAACACAAATCTTGAAGTACAAAAATTCCCGGAAATACAAAATTCGAACTGAACATGCTAAACTAAATTTATTAGAAATATTATTCCAAATATAATTATGTGATAAATATTATTATAAGAATAATATGATTGAATCTAGATTCATCTAAAAATTATTGTGAGAATAATATTATTATATGATAAATCTTGGCAGCTCGCAAACTATGCCAAGAGCCAGTCGTGCCTCGCCCCCTGTGACTAAATCATGGCTCCGCCCTTGCTCATATATTTTAGGAACTCGAGAACCAACTGGATGTTTTCATTTCTTTAACATATTAGTGGAAGTATACTGATCTCACTGGGTGCCAAAATATATAAATTTTAGTAAAATTTAAATAGGTAGACACTCAGAAATTCAATCTTATGTACCATATATTGTCCATGCCGAGGCGCATGTATCGATCTTGAAATTCTGCTATATAAGTAGTATTTGTGAAGTAATGGATGAAGATTTGCAACCAAACTCGAACGGAAATTTGGACCCTTAGGCCAACGCATAGATAAGTACTCTGAAATTTCCTTGCACAACCAGAAGGAATGACGTTTCGTTTATTCAGGGCAGGGCGTGCTCAATTGACATGATGCATGCATCAATCAGGTACTTACAATCACAAAAATAAATGGAAACAAATTAGAAAACTGAAAGCCTTTACAGTAAAAAAAAGTAGCAAACTGAAGGAATGAAGCGGTTATGCCAAAACAAACCCAAATCAAATCCTGAATCACACAAGTTGCTGCGGTGCCACGCATGCACGGCAGAGAGTTTCTATAGCACACGGGCCAGGGCAAGGACAGCAAGAGAGGTCGCGAGCAGCATGGCGTGCGCACTCATGGTGGTCAGCGTAGCCGAGGAGGAAGAGGCAGACGGCGGGTTGACGGCGGAGCACACCCTCCTTATCTCTCCCTTGTGGTGCGTGATCGTGCCGATCTTGCTAAAGTTGAAGAAGGACACGGCGAAGTCGGCGAAGAACTCGTCAGAGGCGGTGGCATTGGCCTGTCGCAGCACGTAGGCCTTGGTGTCGGCGTCGAGTAGCAGCGCGGCGTCGGTTGAGAGGAGGCCTCTGCTGGCAGCGACATCCTTGTAGTATCCGAGATCGAAGGTGGTCCCGCTGCTGGGATCAAGGTCGACGAGGGTGGCGAGGTCGCCGGCCTTGCACTGGCCTCGGAGAGTCGTCGTGTAGTTGGCGCTGAGCGTGGGGTCGGAAGAGGCGTTGTTGCTGGTGAAGTTGTAGAGGCGGGAGGAGAAGGCGGAGCAGTGCGCCTTGCCGATGGTGTGCGCGCCTGAGAGGACAGCGACGTCCTTGGAGGTGAGGTTGAACTTGGCGAAGAAGGCGATGAGCTCGGTCACGGTGGCGCCCGGCTTAGGGGTGTTGGGGGCCACGTCGGCGGCGGAGGACCTGTTGCCGTCCTCCCTCCCAGTGTTAATCGGGATGTACGGCCCTTTGGTCTAAAAGAGCAGAGATATCAATGCAAGATCGGTGCCGATGATTGACAGACGTGAGGATAGCTAGCTAGCTGAGACGTACGATTCGCACGGAGTCACGCGCGGCGAGGGCGAGGATGTCGGAGCAGGAGACGACGCCGGGGCATGCTTTCTCGAGCTTGGCCTTGATGGAGTCGACGACATCGAAGCCGCGGAGGCCCTTGTTGAGCGGCGAGTCCTTCTCCGCCGTGTTGTTGGCAGTCGAGTTCAGAAGAATCGACCCCTCGCAACCCTGGGGCACGCACAGTTAATCACTTCCCTAGTGCTGTGAACTGGACTTAGCTGGCTTAATTGTAGGAGATTGATTTACTCCGACAAAGCAGTCGACGGAGAAGAGCCTGAGGAGTGCTCCGGCGAGGTCGGGCGACTTGGCGACGACGGCGGTCATCTCCTTGAACACGATCTCCTCCGCCTGGGGGCACGTCTCGTTGTACGCCCCCATGTGCGTGTGGGCATCCGTCGTTGCCGGCCACCCACACAGGAGAATCAGCGCAACCACATTGACGGCGGCAAGAGCTGATGATCTGGACGCCATCTCAGCTGATTGCTGGCTTACCCGTTGCTAGCTAGCTTGAGTTTGAGTATGTAGCTCGTAGAGCGGACGACCTCTATAAATAGGCTGTGGCCTCCGGAACCAATGTTGATTGGGATTGACGATCAATGGTACTCGCGTTTGTGTACTGCTTGTGCCGAATGTGTACTACGTCGACGTACTCAATGTGTACTACACACGCGCGCGAGAGAAGAATGTCAACTGCTAGGCTAGTTGACATATATGGATTGTTTCGACTTGTTTTTTTTTGGAGATAACGTTGTTTAATCCATTTGCTATTAGCTGAAAGCACCATGTCTCAATTGAAACTGATTCATGTATGGATCAATCAATTTCCAGTATGATCGTTGTAGCCACCAGTCGTCCTGCTTTACACATTGTTATGAATTACGAATGTTAGTAAGAGAGATGCAAAATTTTATTATTTTTTTTTTTTTTTTGAGGAAGGATCCGATACAATTAACAAGATACTCAGTACAACTTACAAGGAAACCCAGGAAAGTAAAATAAATACAAACAGGCCCCTGAAACTTGCACAAAGCACCCTAAGCAGCTCGAGAAGAAACAGTCGGACCCAAACGCCGGCGCCCAAGAACTCTAGTCCTCGCCGTCGTCGCCGTACCTCGATCCACCGGGGAAGGAGCACCGCCACATGTCGTAGAGGCTGCAGAAGCCGTCCGCCGCCTCGCAACGGAGCTTAGACACGATGAACGCGAACAGCCACAGCGCCCACACCCCAGATCCGCCCATCTTCCAGCCGACGAAGCTCAGACCAGAGCAGCCACCACGAACACCCATCCACCTTCGGCCGCTGCTCCCCTCACCACCTAGGCCGGCCAAAGCAAACAAGCCGAAGAAGAAAACCAGCACCACCCGAAGCAACAAAAACGGATCATCGCCCACCTCCAGCTTCGCCCCTCGCCGCCACGGCCGGCCAGCAAAGCAAAGGAAGAGCAACTCACCGGAGCACACAACCCCCAGATCCTCCACAGCCAGGCCGTGACGAAGAGAGGAACTAGAAAGAAGAGTTATCCAATTTATGTGGAAACTAAACCCAAAATACTCCCTCCGTATCAAAATATAATACTTTGTACCTACTTTCCACACACATGTATATAGACATGTTTTAGTGCAAGATTCACATGAACCTTGCACTAAAACATGTCTAGATATATTTGTGTGTGCAATACCTAGAAAGTCTTATATTTTGATACGGAGCGAGTATTACAAAAGACTCGGTTAATTAAAGGGAAACCAACAAAGATCACTCCCTAACAAAACCGACAACAAACAACTCAGAAAGCAATAAGGTCGTCTCAGAACTGATGTTGTAAGACTTCGAAGATCGACCATAAATCCAAAATGTTCGGAGCAACGTACCGACCACCCATGCGCGTAGAACAAGTTGGCAAGTCGATGACGTGATCCTACCAGAGATGAAGAAGACATCGCCAAGGAGATGGTGTCATCAACACGCCCCGAATGCCCACGCCTTCGAAGGGGCCAAAACCAACTCCGCCAGCCGCTTCAGGTGACAACATAGGCAACACTTCCAATGAGGGAACAACACCAGGACGTTGTCGCCACATGGTCCGACAAACTGGATCTAGGGTTTCCTCTCATGCTCGCGGAAGGAAAAGCGCAACCCAGGCCGAGACGACGCCTCCAACAAGGGGACAAGAACGACGGGAACCGTTGTTGTCAGCGCGAAGCAAGGATTTCGCCCTGAAGGTTGTGGATTATTCTTAGCAAACTTAACTAGCTCACATACGGAACAATAATTTCCATTCTCATACTCAGCAGCACCATACAAAACCGCTAAGCTTTAAATAATATTCTCAGCATTATTTCAAAGATAAAAATCAATATGAAACTCTCCCTCTGAAAAAGCAACCAAATAGGTAAAAGTTTCCACCGGACCTACCACATGGACTGATATAATTTCAGGTGAAGTCTAAGCCACCAAATAGGTGGTCAAGGATATGCACCAGTAAATCAATGCACAAGTAAATCACTTCTACCATCTACTAGCTTCCAACATCACGGCAAAATGCAAATCATGATTTTGAATACAATCAACAATATAAGAGTGTTTAGCCAATTCTTCGAGAACTCTGCTATTCCAAATTATTCAATTCATTGGGTTGTAGATTTGAATAACTTCACCTTTTTATATGTTTTCTTGCACCTACTGGAGGAGTGCGGTGTAGATTTCCGGCTTGACACTTTTACATCATATAAGGATCCAATTGTAGCCTCGTCTAAACTCACCTCTGAGCCCCCACAAACCAGAGGAATTAGAAGTTAGCCTTCATAACCGGCTGGCTGTGGAGATGAGCTCTCGCGACACGTTGGGCGACGGGGCGGTGCCGCAGTGCACGCGCCCACACATCCTGCCGCCGGCGTGCTCTCCTCGCTCCACCCTTCGGCTCCCGCTTCTGGGCGCTCGCCGACGACCTCTCTGATGATAAGGACTCCCTTCCGGAGGTCGAGACGGCAAGTGCTGCCTCTCCACCCACGAGACCATCGCGTGTCCTGCTAGAGGATTTCGTCTCCAAGGCCCTCAGGGAGGCCATGCAGTCGTCGGGCAAATGGTCTGCGTTCGCTCCCGGTGGTCGTGCTTTCTGCTCTCGCCGTCCCTCTCCTGCCAGCGCGGCGTTGGGGACTAGGACGTCAGATGTAGATCTGAAGAGCCCATATCTGAATCTTGCTCACTTCCCACCTCTGCCGCCCGCCTCGATGGCAACGGTGGATCCTTCTACGGTGGCTATTGTGGAGCAGACCCCAGTCAGGCTCAGGGTTGGCTCCTTGGAGATCCCGGTCTCTTCAGCGGCCGCCGGCGCTGGGGACGACGCCCCTGCTCCTGCTCGAGATTCGATTCCATCAATTCAAAATCTGGTGGGCCCTCTTCGTGCTGAGTCAGCCCAAGGCCCACCATCCAGCGGAGCAGCTCGTGGGTCTGTTGCCCCTGTTGTGGCCCAACTTTCTGCCCGGGCAAACCCAGTTGTGGGCCACCAGGCTCCTCGGACCTACCCAGTAGTAGCCGGCAGATGCCTCGGTCGTACCCATCCAGGGTCCAAGGTCTCCTCCATAAAGGCCCAGCCCATCCGCCCAGGCCCACCACTCAGATATAACTGGCACTGGGTGCGCAAGGAAACCCTAGGTTCTTTCCCCCCTCGCCTCCTTCCTGGCCTCTGACCTAGATCTGAGACGCCGTCACCTTCCTCCACCTCCCACCTCGACATCCATGGACAGCAACCGTGGCGATGGCTGCCAAAACGGCAAGCGCCCTACTCCGACGTCGACCAAGGCGTAGACAGAAGCTAGAGATGGCTCTTCGTCAGAAACTTGAGAAAGAAAGGGAGAGAAATATCCGTCGGGAATGGGAGCAGGAGCGCTCTGCTCCCTACCCTCAGGGCCAGCAACGCCGCCCTTACGATGCAGGGCACTCGGGGGACGGCTCATCATCACGCGACAATGCTCAGGGTGAGGAACATCCGGCACGCCGCAAGCTCATCGTCAAGAAACCAAAGGCGAAGTCACAAGATCCAGTGGCGATCTCGGCTCCAAACTCGATGGGTGGCTCCTCCTAGACCGAGGTGGTGGATCCCGAGCCACCAAAAAACAAAGGAAAGATTACCTGTTATAACTGTGGGACGGCCGGCCACTACCAATCTGGCTGCACTGGCCCGGCTCACTGCACTCTTTGCAGGGTCGATGGGCACATGACAGGGATGTGTCCCTTTGCAAACAAGGTCCCAGAACTCAGGTGCTATGGTTTCGCCATAGAAGGCGCCAAGTTCTTTGCCATGGATTACACGGTGTCGGAAGTTAAGATCTGGACCGACAACTTTGCTCTGGTCATGACCCAAGACACCAGTGTGACGCCACAGCAGATTGAGGTGGGTCTGAAGAAGCTCATAGAAGACGGCTGGAACTGGAAAGTCGTCCAAGTGCGGGAGGGCGAGTTCTCAGTCATCTTCCCCAACTATGCCAGCCTCCGGCTATGCAAGAATGTAACTGGACTTACGCTCCCGATTAGCAACATTAATGTTGCGGTTGTGGAGGCAGTCAAAGAGCCTGTGCCAGTGGATGATCTCAAGCCAGTGTGGCTGCGCCTTCACGGCATCCCCGCTCAGCTCTGTTTTTGAAGATAAGCTCCTAGCCAAGTTGGTCATGGTTGGCAAACCTATTCAGGTTGATGCTCTCCCTGATCAAGGAGGAAGATGTGATGGCTAAGGTGTACACCCCTGCCCCTACTAAGCTCAACACGACAGTGAAGGTGTTCATCAATGGAGAGGGTTTTCCTATCAGGATCTTTCCGGATCTAGGACATGCGGGCAGTGGCTCCAACCGACCCCCTCCTCCGCCACCGCCGCCTAAGCCGGACACCCAGAAGGACCCAAGAGACTTCGATGAAGGCAATGGCGATGATGCCCACTGGAAGAGGACGAAATCAAGCAGTTCTGATCCTACACCAAAGACTTCGGGCAAAGGACCCTCAGACCCTGTGGCTCCCCTCCAAGCGGCCATGCCAGTCTTAATTCCTCCTTTACTGCCGGACACAGAGCTCACAACTCCTCTTAACAAGACTGTCAAGATCAAGAACAAACCTTGAACCAAGCCACCTCGCTCAGCTGTCTCTACCAAGAAGATCAAATCTGCTCCTCCTACAGTTTAGTCTGTCTACCCTCGTGTACTCCTTGATGAGTACGGCTCAAATCTCTCGGAGGCAGTTGAAATCAGTGAGGTCCTCTCCTTGCTACCAAAAAGGTGAACCCGACAGTTTCTATCCACTCCATCTCCTCTCCATCTTCACAGGAGCAGTATTCCTCAAAAGACGGTGAACGTGTGAAGCTCCCTTACTTCTCCCCCTGCAAGGCGACCAAGCTGGATGCAGAGACACGCGAGGAGATGGGCTGTGAGAGCCCTGGCAGCGCTCAGTGCGAAACTCAAGAGCAACAAGATTGCCCGCTCACCGGAGATGGCGTCCTCCACCGTAACCCAAGAGATTCCTAAGTCGACCAAGACCAAGCGTGGTGCGGCCTCTACAACAACTCCCTCCTCCTCCACCCACTACGGTACCCGCAGCAAGGGCAAGGAGGCGGAATCCGTCCTCCAGAAGGCGGTCCGTCGCGCAGCTGCAAGAGATGGATCTGGTACATTGCTTGTCTCCCCCGGATGAAAGTTTTCTACCGCTTGCTAAGGTCCCAGATTCGCATTTTTTTGCCGTTGTCTCTGATTGCGGTTTATTTTTTCCGAGCTCTTCTTCGTTACCACCTACAGACTTGTTCACTCTTATTCGTTCCAAAGAATTAGCACATGCAACCCTAGCCAAAGCAGCGGCAAAAGCGGCACAAGCCATCGAACAAGAACATGCTGAAGACGCTGCTAAGACCCGTGCCGTCCAAAACACCAACCCAGGGTCGGTATCACCGTTGCTTGGAGAGCCGAAGCGACCTGATGCCCAACCTGGCATTCCTAAGCCAAAAGGAGTTAAACTGGCTCCTCTACAGCGTGAAAACCAGTTCTTAGCAACACCCCTGCCCGCCAAGCATGGATGAACATCATAGTTCCCCAATGAGAGCTGGTGGATGGAACATTCGTGGTTTCGGCCAGTGTGGTCGTCGTACCCAACTAAAGGACTATATGAAGAATGAAAACCTGGACATCATATTCTTACAAGAAACCATTAAATAGTCCTTTACTGACCATGAACTTCGTAACCTGGAAAGTGGGGACAAGTTCTTTTGGCACTGGCTTCCAGCAGTAGGGCACTCTGGAGGCCATCTTCTAGGAGTAAGAGATAGCTCTTTAGAAGTGGGTGCTTTTGATCAAGGCGAGTTTTTCATTAGTGCAACCATTTTACACCGTGCCTCAAGATCCATTTTGAGTTCATTGGTGTTTATGGTCCTGCTGATCATAGCCGCTCTGCTGCTTTCCTCGAAGAGCTCGAAAGGAAAGTGGAAGCGTGTCGAGTTCCCCTAATGATTAGTGGAGATTTCAATCTTATCAGGGGCTCGAGGGATAAAAATAACTCAAATATTAATTGGCCTCGTGTCTGCTTGTTTAATGATTGGATTGCACGCCTTGCGCTTCGTGAGATAGAACGCACAGGTGCTTGCTATACTTGGACCAATAAACAACTAAACCCTATTATGAGTGTCCTTGATAGGGTTTTAGTTTCTGCTAACTGGGACGATATCTTCCCTTTGTCTACCCTCAAAGCGGAGACTAGGATAGGCTCTGATCACACCCGACTGATCTTTGACACGGGAGAGGAGAGTCCTCCTCCCAACTCCAATGGGTTTTTCTTTGAGCTGGGCTGGCTTCAAGTCCATGATTTCAAAGAGATGCTGACCCAGAACTGGATGTCTCTATTCAGTGAAAGATCAGGCTGTAGAGATCCTATAGATCTTTGGCAGTTCCTCTCGGCGGGTACTCGTCGCCACCTTAGAGGTTGGGGAGCTAATCAAGGGAGAGATGCCGGTCTCAGGAAAACCTAGCTTCTGACCCAGATACAAGCGTTGGATCTGAGTGCAGATACTGTGGGCCATCAAGATGATGGTTGGGCTCTTCGCTATCATTTAGAAGACCAACTAATTAATCTCCTCAAAAATTGAGGAGGAGTACTGGCGCCAGCGTGGCCGTAGGAGCTAGCTCCTTAAAGGGGATGCAAACACTGCTTTCTTCCATGCCTTTGCTAATGGTAGAAGGAGTAAATGCAACATCTCATGCCTAAGCATTGAGGCTGGTCCGGTGGTTGGAAAACTGGTCATTCAACAACACATTTACTCTTTCTACATTGAGCTTGTTGCCACTGATTCTCCCTGTCTCCTCTCCCTTAGAAGGGTTTTCTAGCCTCAGGAACAACGTGTTACTGAGGCAGAAAATGAAGCACTTTCACTCTCCTTCCTACCTCAAGAACTATATGAAGTTCTAAAGACACCAAGACTAACACAGCTCCGAGACCAGATGGGTTCTCGGTTGCCTTTTATAAATCTTTCTGGCCTCTAGTGAGAGGCCTAGTGCTCCTCATCCTAAACATCTTTGCGTTGGGGATGCTGGATATTGCTAGATTGAATTTTGGAATAATTTCCTTGATACCCAAAACCCCTGGGGCAGACACCAACAAGCAATTCCATCCAATTGCTTTGATTGATGTGATTTTCAAATTGGTATCCAAGGCTTTCGCAGTCAGACTTGCTTCGGTAGCGCATCAGATCATCTCTCACTCGCAAACTGCGTTTCTCAAAGGCAGGCTTATACATGATGGTGCTCTGGCACTACATGAAATTATTCATGAACTAAAGAATAAGGATTTGCCTACAATAGTCTTGAAACTGGACTTTGAGAAGGCTTACGATAGAGTTAGCTGTCATTTCCTTAGAGAGGTGCTCACTAGGAAAGGATTTGCATCAGGGGTGATTCACCGCCTAATGCAACTTGTTATAGCGGGTCAAACTGCTATCTCAATTAATGGAGAGGTGGGCCCCTTTTTAGAAACAAGAGGGGAGTTAGGCAAGGTGATCCTAGATCTCCTATCCTCTTTAATTTTATGGCAGATGCCCTAGCAGGTATGCTAGATGCTGCCAAGGCCTCTGGCCATATTAGAGGTGTTGTGCCCCACCTGATTGATGGCCAGGTCACTCATCTGCAGTATGCAGATGACACCATAATCCTCATCCAAAATTCGGATAGGGATATAGCGAACCTGAAACTACTTCTTCTATGCTTTGAGGTACTTTTAGGCTTAAAAATCAATTTCCTCAAGAGTGAGGTAATTGCCATGGGGGCTCCAGCTACTGAATAGGAAAGAGTGGCAAACCTGCTCAACTGTAAAACTGGAGCTTTCCCTTTTACCTACCTGGGCTTTCCGATTGCTGATAGGAACCTAACTATGACGGACTAGGAATCTCTAGTTGGAAGGGTTGGACACAAAACTGAGCCATGTCAAGGGAGAGGCATGTCTTCCGCTGGGTGTCTAACACTCATGAATGGTTCTTTAGCAAGTCTTCTGACCTTTGTTATGGGTCTGTTTTTGCTAGCGGACGGGACTCATGAAGGTTTTGGGAAACATATGGCCAACTTTTTCTGGGGAGATACCCAAGAGAAGAAAAAATACCACATGGTCAAATGGCCAGAAGTTTGCCGCCCAAAAGACTAGGGTGGTCTAGGGATTACAAATACCAAAGCCTTCAATATTGCGCTGATACGTCTCAAACGTATCTATAATTTCTAATGTTTCATGTTGCTATTATACCATTTGTTACATGTTTTATATACACTTCATAGCATTTTTATGCATTTTCTAGGACTAACCTATTAACAAGATGTCACAGTGCCAGTTCCTGTTTTCTGCTGTTTTTGTATTCCAGAAAAACTAGTCTGGAAATATTATCGGAATTGGACGAAACTTGAACATAACCTCCTATTTTTCCAACACGAAGATGAAGTCCAGAGGAGAGACGGAGGGGGGGCCACGTGGCACCCACATCATGGGGCCACGAGGCCCCCCCTACCGTGTCGTGGGGTGGTGTGGGGCCCTCGTGGCTCTGCAGCCGCCGCCCTTTCGCCTATTTATTCCTCCCGACGCGAAAACCCTAGATACCCGAGCCATTATCCACGAAAAGTTCCAGAGACTCCGCCGCCGTCAACCCTAGCTCGGGAGGGTCCAGAAGCTCTTCCCGGCACCCTGCCAGAGAGGGGAATCATCACCGGAGGGCTCTACATCACCATGCCTGCCTCCGGAGTGATGCGTGAGTAGTTCATCCTTGGACTACGGGTCCATGGCAGTAGCTAGATGGTTGTCTCTCCACTTTATGTTATCATGTTTAGATCTTGTGAGCTGACTATCATGATCAAGATCATCTTATTGTAATGCTACATGTTGTGTTTGCTGGGATCCGATGAATATTGAATACTATGTCAAGTTGATTATCAATCTATCTTATATGTTATTTATGATCTTGCATGCTTTCCGTTACTAGTAGATGCTTTGGCCAAGTAGATGCTTGTAACTCCAAGAGTGAGTATTTATGCTAGATAGTGGGTTCAAGCCTCCGGTAATCTGGGAGAGTGACAATAATTTCTAAGATTGTGGATGTGCTATTGCCACTAGGGATAAAATAGCCGATGCTTAGCTTAAGGGTGCGCCGTTAGGTCTAATGCATTTGTTTACATTACGCACATTACTTAATGCAATTATCCGTTGCTTGCAACTTAATACCAACGGGGAACTCGGTATGACAACCTGGCGGTGGATTATTAGTCATAGACGCTGTTGGATAACGGTCTATATATTTTGTCGTAATGCACACATGAATATCATAGTAATCATCATGTCATATATATGCATTGTCATGCGCTCAATATTTTGTCAATTGTCCAGCTGTAATTTGTTCACCCAGCATGTTAGTTATCTTTTATGGAGAGACACCACTAGTGAATTGTGGACCCCGGTCCATTCTTTTACACAGATAATACAACCAACTGCAAACATTGTTCCTTTTCATTCTCTGCAATTTACTACTGTTTTCCACACCATACATTTAATCCTTTGTTTTCAGCAAGCCGGTGAGATTGACAACCTCACTGTTTCGTTGGGGCAAAGTAGTTTGATTGTGTTGTGTGCAGATTCCACGTCGGCGCCAGATTCCCTGATGTTGCACCGTGCCATATTCCGCCACCAACAACCTTCAGAAGTGATTTCTTGCTCCTACTGGTTCGATTAAATCTTGGTTTCATACTGAGGAAAAACAGCTTCTACACTGCATCATACCTTCCTCTTGGGGTCTCCCAACGAACGTGTGATCCACGCAATCATGCGCTAATGACCAAATGGATTTGGCGTCTCTTCATGGAGGATGACCAAAATTCTCTTTGGCACAAGCTAGTGAGGGCAAAATATCCAGGGGCATACAACCTCTTTACTTCCAAAGGCACGGGAGGGTCCCAGTTTTGGCACAGTATACACAAGATTAAAAGCTACTTCAAGTTATGAGCCAAATTTCACGTTGGATCTGGTTCTAGAACCTACTTTTGGCATGACTGGTGGACAGGGGAGAGCCCCTTGTGCACCAGATTTGAAAGATTGTTCGACATTTCTTCCAAACAAGATATTCTGATCTCTCTGGCCCATTCTGGTGATGGATGGCGCTTAACCTTTAGAAAGGCGTTTGGAGAAGAGGAAAGACTTCAATGGGAGCTTTTAACTCAGGAAATAGAGAGTTTTTACCCTTCTCTAGACACTGATCAAGTTTCTTGGGCCCTTGAGCCGTCGGGGTTGTTTTCGGTTCGTTCTCTTTATCGCAAGATTTTGCATGTGTCGGATTTGGGGGTGCCAAAGTTTTGTTTGGTTGGCTAAGTTCCCGCTAAAAATCAAAAAAAATCTTTGGCAGCTGGCTCGAGGTCGTTTGCCTGCGGGAGACCAATTGGTTATTAGACACGACCCCTCGGATGGTTCTTGCTCCCTTTGTGGAGCTTTCGGAGATACTGACCGCATCTTTTTCTCGTGTTC
This sequence comes from Poa pratensis, assembly GCA_947311845.1. NCBI lineage: Eukaryota > Viridiplantae > Streptophyta > Magnoliopsida > Poales > Poaceae > Poa > Poa pratensis. The sequence goes on along the minus strand of CAMZMU010000128.1, from coordinate 61,325,434 downwards.
CCTTGCCGTTTTTATGTGGAGTGCCCGACGCCAAAGCTTTGGGGTTTCCGGGAACCCCCAATCTTTTGATGAATGGTGGCTAATTGTCAACTCACTCCCTAATAAAATTAAGAAACCGGTGTGGCTTCTTTTTGCAGCTTAATGCTGGACGCTTTGGAATATTAGAAATAAGATGTCTATTGAGGCTGTTTTCCCCTCACAACCTGCTGATTGTTTCTTTAAAACGGGTCTTTTATTGCAGCAGTGGAGGATGCTATCCAAGCCTAAGGAGCAGATCAAGGTGGACCTTATCATTGCGGAGCTTCGTCATCTCTACTGCCAGACTTACCAAGCCCCTGCCTAGGGAGATCTCCTTAGCTAGATGTTTCTTCAGTACCTAGCTCTACTTTATGCTCATAGTTGTCTCGGTCGGCAGTGTGCCTTTCGCCGCTAGTTTGTAAGCTGTGTTAAAACTGCTGTATGCTCGTTTGTGTCTCACTGTGTTTTATGTCTGTAAGAACTCTGTGGGCTTTATTAATATAAAGTTGGGCATGTCGATGCCTTTGTTCTAAACCTTCATAACCGGCAACAGCTCCCTCCTCATCAAGTTGGGCGATCATCGGCTTGCCCAAAAGCTTAAAAAAAAAACCTTAAGACAGCTAAGCGCCACATGTTTAAGTGCATTTTACGCCACATGATTTTCTTTCTCGTTCATTCGCAAATTCACACCAACAACATTTTAATTTGAAGTACTGAATACGCGAGTTAGAGAAAGAGAGAAACGACTTGGAACAAGTTATTCATCCCGGTTAGCCGAGGTTACGCACCTCTTGGCCATCAAGCCATCCGTCGCCACCGTATGATGACCACCGCAACGATTCGAGGTAGAGGTGGACATCATGATCAGTTCGGGCGATACGACAGGTGGTGGTGAAAGCGAGTCAAATAGGTCGCCACCTTAGAGCATCTCCAAGCGGGATGGTCAAATCCTCCTCGAACGTCCGGGCGGACAGCCCGGACACAACCTGGACAATAGAGAGAGTAAATTTGTGTACCCAACCATGGTCCCCAAACACTCCCCATGCGTCCGGGCTGACCGGCACACCCCAAAATCACCCCATATGTAGGTTGGGTTTGGGGGAGTTTGAGAGTGTCCGGGCGTGTCCGGCCAGTCTGCCACATAGGACGCGGTCCACCCCAAATCACTTTATCTCTTTCTTTACTCTTTCTTTTGTCTTTCTCTCTCTACCGCCACCAATCACATGCAAGTGACCGGACAATTTGGGGGGATTTTGGGGTATGTGGTTGGAGACACGTACTGTTGAGGGTTCAAAACGGACACGTCCTGACACCATCCGGGGACGTCCGGATATGTTATAGGGGCTAAATTTGACCATTGTGGTTGGAGATGTTCTTAGAACTCGTGGGTGTGTAGGGAGCCAAGCGGATAGGGCGGACTTAAACGAGTGCACTAGTAGGAAAACCCCTAGTGCTGGCGGACGGAAAAGGGCTACCGCTGGCGGGCACAACGTGACCAAGCCCGCCAGCGGTACCTTTCGCTGGATTTTTTTTTCTGCAAAATCGTATTCCAGCAGTATATCTAGTATAAATACAGTAAATTCAAGTACATGCGCCAAATAAACAACTTACATATACTCTCTCCGTCCCAAAATAATTGTCTCAAGTTTGTCAAAAAGTGGATGTATCTATACATGTTTCATGTCTACATACATTCACTTTTTGGTAAATCTAAGACAGTTATTTTGGGACGGAGGGAGTAGACAATACCACATACAAATGATCAAATTGTCATACACAAATACATTAGTTCATCACATGCATTACAAACCTAAAACAACATGAACTTAAGCTGAACTTCGATAATTAAACCTAAAATAACTTGAAATTGACCTAAAACTACTCAAGGAGGTCCGAAATCGAAGTCGGATGAGTCCGAGCTATCATCCCAATAGCTCGAGAGGTCCGAACATGAATCGCCGGTCGTCTGGCACGGCGGCGCTGCAGTGGAGGGTCCAGCCTCGGAGCTCGCCTGACTCTTCTTCTTCCTCGAGGCGTAGAAGTCCAGCTCCGCCTACACCAGATCGAGGCGGTCGCGGCGCAGCGCGTCCATCCGCCACTCGTCGATGTCGGCAGCGCGGCGAGCCATCCTCTGGAGGCAGTTACGCCACGCCTCGTCTACGTCGACGATCTCCATCGGTGGCGCAAGGAACTCAGCCTCCTCCCGGGACTCAATGTCAGGGAAGTTGAGCACAGCACGCGGCCGTCCAAACCTCCAGGCTGCCGCGTCGAACGCGCGCGCGGTGAGCTCCGCCGTGTCGAAGGTCCCCATATACCAACGCTGGCCGTCCACGGTGATCTCCGCGGACCACCGGCCAGATGGGCGGTGACGAACGCTAATGAACCCGCTCATGGAGCGACGGCGCGGCGGCATGCTCTACACAGGGCAAATAAAAAAAGCATGTTACACAACAAATTTGAGTATAGAAAGATGATTTGTGTATATAAGATGCTCATATATACACAAATCATCGGCATTGTAAGACTTAGACAAAACAAGAATCAAAAAAATATGCCTCATACTTAGAATATTATTGGAAACACACAAGCAATCCCGAGAGCTAAGACAATTCATCGATAACGTTCCGACAAATTCATCACAACCACCACCATAAATTCATCGACAAATTGTGCAACTATAAATAGTACAGAGCATCGAAAGAGCTAAGACAATTTCTAACACACTAACCTAATATAAATTTCTTACACACTAAAATTGCTACACAATTATATCCTACAATTTCTAACACACTAACCAAATATAAATTTCTTACACACTAAAATTGCTACACAATTCTATACAAAATTTCTAACACATGTAAATTTATAGATGCAACTTGGACAAGAAATTGTGAAATTAAGAAAGAAATTGGGAAAAGAAGAAATTGGGCAGCACCTCGGGGGACGTCGACGGCGGCAGCACCTCGGGCAAGGGGGAGGGGAGGCGACGGCGGCAGCACCTCAGGCGGTGTGGACGTTGGGGGCGGCGTCGGGGCGGACGGCGTGGCGGCTGCGTCGGGGGCGGCGTGTGGGCGGCATCGACGGCGGCAGCACCTCGGGCGCGGGGGAGGGGAGGGGACGGCGGCGGGGCCGCGGCCGGCCGTACGTGGGTGGGATGGCCGCGTGGGGAAGAGGGGCGGCGGCGCGTGCGCTCGAGGGAAGGAGGACGGCGGCGGCGGCAGTGTCGTGGGCGGCTAGTGGTTATATCCGAGAAATATCGATAGTTTTAGAAAATTTGACCGTTTTCGATGAATAGTCGTGGTGGCAATTTTGGTCGTTTTTCGAAAAAAATCAAATAAAGTGAAAAAACCCTCAAAAAAGATATCATTTGGCATGTAGTCCTTTTTATGTGTACTAGTTGCTATTAAAAATGATAAACTTGATTTTGGACAAATTGTTCAAAAAATTCTTCACAAAAAGATCTATCATATATAAACATCTACAATTAATTTTCAAGCCAAATGACCAAGTTATGCCAATTCCGACGACATAGTTTGTGATAAAGTTGCCATATTCGACAAATAGGTGTGTTTTGGTATGGGAAGCAATGGTTCCGAAGGGATTTTACAAATTAATTTTATAAATACCATTTTCCTTTTTCTAAGTGCAAAAATCGACGTTTCTTGTGAACCAAGTACAAAAAATATTGTGCAAAATGGCACGCATTTAAATATCACAAAGAGTAGTCCATATATGATGGAGAATCCCCAATTATTAGGAATTTTCCGGATTTCTATCTAATTTCGCCTAGTTAAATGAGTTTATGTTGATTTTTCGAAATTAATCCAAATTTGAACTACAAGTGTTTGATAGTTTGGTACTAAATTTTTTTTAAAATCATTTTAAGGTACACAACTTGTTGTTATATCACAGAAATATCAATAGTTTTATAGAATTTGACCTCTTTCGATGAATAGTCGTGGTGACAATTTTGTTCGTTTTCCAGAAAAAATCAAATAAAGTGAAAAAACCCTCAAAAAAAAGATATCCCCTGGCATGGAGTCCTTTTTATGTGTACTAGTTGCTATTAAAAATGATAAATTTGATTTTGGACAAATTGTTCAAAAAAAATCTTCACAAAAAGATCTATCATATATAAACATCTATAATTAAGTTTCAAACCAAATGACCAAGTTATGCCAATTCCGACGACATAGTTTGTGATAAAGTTGCCATATTCGACAAATAGGTGTGTTTTGGTATGGGAAGCAATGGTTCCGAAGGGATTTTACAAATTATTTTTATAAATACCATTTTCCTTTTTCTAAGTGCAAAAATCGACGTTTCTTGTGAACTAAGTACAGAAAATATGGTGCAAAATGGCACGCATTTAAATATCACAAAGAGTAGTCCATATATGATGGACAATCCCCAATTATTAGGAATTTTCCGGATTTCTATCTAATTTCGCCTAGTTAAATGAGGTTATTGATGATTTTTCGAAATTAATCCAAATTTGAACTACAAGTGTTTGATGGTTTGGTACTAAATTTTTAAAAAATCATTTTAAGGTATACAACTTGTTGTTATATGACAGAAACATCAATAGTTTTGTAGAATTTGACCTCTTTCGATGAATAGTCCTGGTGGCTATTTTGATCTTTTTCGAAAAAATCAAATAAAGTGAAAAAACCTCAAAAAAGATATCCTCTGGCCTGGAGTCCTTTTATGTGTACTAGTTGCTATTAAAAATGATAAAATTGATTTGGGACAAATTGTTCAAAACAATTCTTAACAAAAAGGTCTATCATGTATAAGCATCTATAAGTTTCAAGTCAAATGACCAAGTTATGCCAATTCCGACGACATAGTTTGTGATAAAGTTGTCATATTCGACAAATAGGTGTGTTTTGGTATGGGAAGCAATGGTTCCGAAGGGATTTTACAAATTATTTTTATAAATACCATTTTCCTTTTTCTAAGTGCAGAAATCGACGTTTCTTATGAACCAAGTACATAAAATATGGTGCTAAATGACACGCATTTAAATATCACAAAGAGTAGTCCATATATGATGGACAATCCCCAATTATTAGGAATTCTCCGGATTTTTATCTAATTTCGCATAGTTAAATGAGTTTATGTTGATTTTTCGAAATTAATTCAAATTTGAATTACAAGTGTTTGATACTTTGGTCTGAAATTTAAAAAAAATCATTTTAAGGTACACAACTAGTTGTTATATCACAGAAACATCAATAGTTTTATAAAATTCGACCTCTTTCGATGAATAGTCACTGAAACATCAAGGTACACATGCTAAGTTACTCCTGGCGGACAATATGCCGCGCACGCCAGCGGTAAGTCACGTACCGCTGGCGGACAGGTAATGACGTCCGCCAGCGGTAATTTGCTTGTTTCTAGGCCCGGCTGAGCCAACTACCGCTGGCGGGCACTCCACACCGTCCGCCAGCGGTAAGTCAACTACCGCTGGTGGGCATGGCTGCCGTCTAATTACCGCTGGCGTGCCGGATGGGTTGCACGCCAGTAGTACATGACTTACCGCTGGCATGCGTTGACTAGCGTATGCCACTGGTAATACCGCTGGCGGACGCCCTGGACAGTCCGCCTGCGGTAGCTTGGTGGCTATAAGCATATTCCTACTAATGGTGCAGTTGTGAAGAATTTGCGCCAGGCAGCGACTGGGAAACACTGACATGGGCAGGAAAATCCTATGTGATGCTTGTGGAGTCGGGTATCTTCATTTTTTTGGGTTCAACTCGGGTATCCCTCTAAAATTGGCCTTTCCTTTTTTGTTTTTCGTCTGTAATGAGTGAGCAATTTTTTTGAACTTGCGAAAAATTATTGTACACTTTTTGAATATTATTTTTCTCATGTGAAAATCTTTGAACTAGCAAAAAAAATTAACCGATTCCAATATTTTTTGAACCTCGCGACCATTTTTTGTGAACTGCCTGATTTTTAAAAACTATATTTTTTTTGAATCTCGCGAATAATTTTTTCAAACTATATGAACACTTTTACACCTCACAAGCAATTATTTTTGAACTATCTTAACATTTACGTTTGATAAAATTATTTTTTAATATATGGTTTCAAGTTCTTAAAAAATAACTACTGGGTAGTACTAATCTCGTGCGGCCCATATGGGAAACATTTTAAGCGGCACGGTGATACCCGACGCTACCAACCCATATATTTCCAACCGCATGGCCACACAGCTCGACCGACGGTATAGGGCCAGCTCGTCTGTGTCCACAGCGGGCCGCACGGACCAGAGCCGACTGCTGTAGGACTGTGGCCCAGCAGCCAGTCTCGGGTAGCCTACTAGGCGGGTCACACCCGACCCGACCCAAACAGGCTGACTCCCACCAGGCAGATCTCAAGCTAAAAAACAAATCGGGAGCACCTATAGGACGCTCTTCGCGTCGCTTGGCGCGCTTCCCCGCATGGGACGGCCCAGGTAAGTTTGCTTGCCAGATTCGGTTTTTTTTCCTTTCTTTTGGCTTTCGAATTTCAACAATTTGACAATACTTCACGAATTTGAAAAATGAACATTTCTGCAATATGAACCATTTTAAAAAATAAATATTTTTAAAATCTAAACCATTTAAAAAATGAACAAATTTCAAAATTTGAACCATTTTAAAAAATGACTATTTTTCGAATCTGAAATATTTTTTAAAATATTTTTTTTCAATATATGAACCATTTTCAAAATGTTTTAAAATTTTCTTCAATTGTGAGAATGGATCATATTTTGAAATTTGTTCATTATTCAAAAATGGTTCAGATTAAAAAAAGAACCATTTTTAAAAATGAACCATTTTCAATATGAATATATTAAAATCTGAACCATTAAAAAAACCATTTTCGAAATCTGAACCATTTAAAAAAATGAACATTTTCCCAAAAATGAACCATTTTAAATAATGAACCATTTTTGAAAATTAATAATTTTAAAAACAGAACCATTTTCGAAATGTGATTTATTTTGAAAATGAGCATTTTTTGAAAAATGAACATTTTAAATCTGAACCATTTTCGAAAATGATCATTTTTCAAAATCTGAACCATTTTAGAAAATGAACAGTTTTAAAGACGAACATTTTTCATAAATATGAAAATATGCATGAATTTTAAAAAGTAAAAAGCGAAAATAAAAACAACCAAAAACATATAAAACGCCCAAAAACGAAAAAAACCAGAAAAAATAAAAAACTGAATTAGCACGTTCTAGAATATTCCCAAAATCAGAAGAAGAAAAACCGATCTGAAAAAAGAAATGGACCGGCCCAATAGTAACGTTAGGTACAGCTTTGTGTAGGGAGGGGGGAGCGTGTCGGAAGCTCCAACCGACGCAACGAGCGTCGGTTAGGGATTGTCGAAAAAATCAGCCAGGTTGGAGCCTTGGTGGTGTCCTGTTTTATGCGTGTTCGGTTGTCTGTTGGAGCGCGTTGACACAGGCACACAACTATAGATCAATCTGATACTTTAGATATTGAGAAACAGAGACGACCAAAACTGATTAAAACTAGGAGCCCCGAAAAAGCTAGGGCCCTGGAGTCCACCGTCCATGGCAGGCTAGACTGCTAGAGGAAGACATGCATGCATTGTGAATATCTCCTTAAAAATGCCGAGCCGAGGGGCATGCGAAGGGGAGAGAGACACCGGCGACTAACCATGTACCCCGAACGTTTTTCCTGATTGAATCTCAGTGTTGTCGTGGGGCATTCCCATCAAATAGAGGTGACACATGTGATTGTATCTCTATACCCAATCATGTATTTGACTCGTATTTAATGTGTCTATATCATATATTCCACATAAAAATAATATTTATTAATAGAGTAATTTCGCATAAAATATTTTTAAATAATGTTAGAGCAATTCAAGAGCTCACATTTTTTTATTTTCGCATATTATTATTTTCGGCAATACGCTATTTTTGCAAGAAAAAGTCAGATAAATCTAAAAAATCTCAACACAATTTAAATTCTCTAAAGTATTGTAAGTATATAGTTCCCAATTTTTTAGATTATTTCAGTTCTATTTCAATCGGTAAAGTTTTAGGGACATATCAGCAATAAGTTTTACAAGTTTCAGTACGGTTTCATCTAATATTAGTAGACTTGAAGAGATTTGTTCGAAACATGATGTAACTCTTTATATGTGTGAAACTTTTATGAAATATATGTGGTATCACAAAAAATCATGATAAAATATGCTTTAAACCTCTGTTATACTCAACAATATGTCATTTCCAAACAAAACATGTCAAATATGATAATTAGTTTCTTTGAAATTTCATTATAGTTTCAAAACACTTTCACAATTAATATTTCAAACATTTTCAAAATGTGTAAAAGATGTATCTTGTTTTGAAAATTTCATCGCCAGGAACTCAAAAAAAAAAAGACTTTCAGGTCAAGGATAAAACGATACAAAATTGAGAATCCAATTAAAAAAGGATAGGTGAGCTCCAAAATTGCAGTTTTCAATACAAACGAACCCTCTACTCATGCGTGGGGGCACAAACGCGTTGTACCTACATGTCGTAGAGTGAGAATGTAGATGGCTAAATGGTGGAGGAAAAAAGGTGGATGAAGGTATTTTAAATAGGTATGCTTAGATACGCCTAGGAATTTACTCATTCTCATACCAAAAAGTGAAAACAAAAATAGGCCACATGGAAAACGAATCAAGATACATGAATCAAAGTGGCCAATGCTAGTCCGGTACGAGACAGTTCTGCACAGAAATCCGCACTCTGGCAACGCCTTGATACAGAACTCGCCCACCGATAGCCTTGCCGCCGCCGGGGCAGCCATATATCTGGACGAGCTCTTTCATGGATGAACTGACGTGGGTTGATCCTGATTTTCACGGATTTGTACGGAGGGAAGGATGAACACGAAGAACACGCGAAGAACGAAGAACACAAACAGGGGAAATCAAATAAACAAGGGTAAATAGCAAGTAGCAACCCGGCAAGACTCGATTGGTAACAAATCCCCGAGGGCAGCCCCCAATCCTCCTCTCCCAAGCACACCTTAATCTTAGAATTGTTTGTCCAATTGGTCAATCCAACAAATCCAACCTAGCCACCTAAATATGGAAGATTAGCAAGTAATCGCAACTACAAGCGAGCATTTGTATCCACGCAGGGATCTTCTCCTCAAGAGGAGGTCTTGGTTCATCTCCACAAGGGGAGGCCTTGAGTCATCTCCATAGGAGGAAAGAGACACTTTGAGAAAAAGGAGCAAGGCTCTACTTTAGTTCCCAAATCATAGTCTAACCCTAACCCTAGGCAGAGGAGGAGTATTTATAGTCTATGAGGCGAAAGGGTAAGTTGTGGGCCGTTACATGGGCTTCAGCCCGAATCTGCCCAGGTCCAGCAGTAGTACCGCTGCTCGGGCGGTAGTACCGCTGGCTTCAAATGTGCTCGCTGGCGGTAGTACGAAGCGGGTACCGACAGGTACCGTAGGGGCATCCAGTAGCTATTTTGGCCGTGCCGGTACCTCCAGCGGTACCTCTGGCGGTAGTACCGTGACCTGCTCTTGGCGGTAGTACCGCTGGCGCGGCGGTAGTACCGCTGCCTGGAACTCCGCGCAGGTCCTCAGCTTCATCAGGTAGGTCTTCTGGGCCTTGGCGGTAGTACCGGCCATCCTGGCGGTAGTACCGCTGCGCTGCTTCTTCATCTCCTTCATCTTCCTCTTGACTCGATTCTTGTCCAACTTCTACACTTCCTTGTAGTTCTTCATGAGGGTCATGCCTGAGTATACACAAGTATCGGAATGAAGTAGCAAGCCATTCAAAGGAGTGTCGAGATCACACATAGATAGGAGTGAATTCACCTTATCATGGAGAGCTTTGACTCTTGCTCTTGTCATTGGGCCACTTGGTGTTGTGTGCCTAGGTTGCACTACATCATCTCCCCCCTTGGAAAAGAGTCGTCCTCGACTCTTCGTCCTCATCATCACTTGGTTCACCAAGGTAAGGCGAGATGTCGGCGACGTTGAAGGTGTTATGAACGCCGTACTTGGACTTTGGTATGTCGATCTTGTATGCGTTGTCGTTGATGCGCTTGAGAACCTTGAAAGGACCATCTCCTCTTGGCGCGAGCTTAGACTTTCTCTCATCGGGGAAGCGGTCCTTGCGTAGATGTAGCCAAACAAGGTCTCCTTCTTCAAAGATCATGGGGCGCTTGTTCTTGTTCATCTTCGTAGCATGGTCTTCCTTATGCTTCTCGAGCGTGGCCCTTGTGTCTTCATGTAGTTTCTTCATGTAGCGGCGCGCTTGTCGAAGTCCATGTTAACTTGTTCTCGGAGTGGAAGTGGTAGCATGTCTAGCGCGGTGTAGGGGTTGGAGCCATAGACAACCTCGAAGGGTGTTCTCTTTGTTGCGCGGTGTAGTGCTCGATTGTAGGCGAACTCGGCGTGTGGGATGCACTCTTCCCAATTCTTCAAGTTAGGCTTGATCAACACACGAAGGAGTGTGGATAGGCTCGGTTCACCACTTCGGTTTGGCCATCGGTTTGAGGGTGGTATGCGGTGGAGAATAGTTGCTTGATTCCCATCTTGGCCATCAAAGTCTTCCAAAAATAGCTCACGAACTTGACGTCACGATCCGACACAATGGTCTTGGGCACTCCATGAAGACGGACGATTTCCCTGAAAAACAAAGTAGCAATGTGTGAAGCATCGTCGCTCTTGTTGCAAGGTATAAAGTGTGCCATTTTAGAGAAGCGATCAATGACGACAAAGATGGAATCCTTGTTTGTTTTAGTGCGTGGGAGTCCTAAGACAAAATCCATAGCTATATCGGACCATGGGTGATGTGGAATAGGCAAAGGTGTGTATAAACCATGAGAGTTTAGAGTAGACTTAGCTTTGAGACATGTTGAACATCGTCGCACCAAGCGGTTCACATCCGGTACATCCTTGGCCAATAGTAGTTTGTGGAGAGCATGGCAAAGGTCTTGTCACGTCCAAAGTGTCCCATTAAGACGCCTCCATGTGATTCCTTCAAAAGGACCAAACGAAGCGAAGACTCGGGTATACATAGTTTGTTAGCCTTAAACAAGAAACCTTTGTGCAAATAGAAATCACCAATTCCTTTGTGCTCCGAACATTGAGCGAAAATGTCTCCAAAGAAAGCATCGGTAGCATACAACTCTTTAATCTCATCCAAACCCAAGACACTAATGTCAAGACGTGTAAGTAGGTTGGCCTTGCGGGATAGAGCATCCGCGACCACATTGTCTTTACCTTTCTTGTATTTGATTACAAAGTGAAAGACTCAATGAACTCAACCCACTTAGCATGTCTTTTGTTCAAATTTGTTTGACTTTTCAAATATTTCAAGGATTCATGGTCGGAATGAATGACAAATTCCTTAGGACGAAGGTAATGTTGCCACACATCCAAAACACGAACCAAAGCAAATAACTCTTTGTCATAAATGGGGTAATTCAAGCGAGCTCCATCTAGTTTCTCACTATGGTATGCGATGGGTCTACCATTTTGCATAAGCACTCCACCAATGCCCAATCCACTTGCATCGCATTCAATCTCAAATGTCTTAGAGAAATCCGGAAGGGCAAGGAGTGGTGCTTCGGTTAATAACCGTTTGAGCTCATTGAAAGCAAAATCATGTGCATTGCCCCAAATGAAAGGTACATTCTTCTTTGTAAGTTCATGGAGGGGGCAAGCAATTGTGGAAAAATCCTTGATGAAACGGCGGTAAAATCCGGCAAAACCAAGAAAACGTCTCAACTCCTCAAGTGACATCGGAAAAGGCCAAGTCCGAATTGCTTGTATCTTTGCATCATCGACTTCAACTCCATCCGAAGAAACAACAAAACCCAAGAAAACAAGTTTGTTGGTGGCAAAAGTGCACTTAGAAAGATTTGCATAAAGCTTTTCATTGCGAAGAACCAACAAAACTTGAGCAACATGAGAAGTGTGCTCTTCCAAAGACTTGCTATAGATAAGGATGTCGTCAAAGTATACCACAACAAATTTGCCAATGAAAGGACGCAAAACATGATTCATGAGACGCATAAAAGTAGAAGGTGCATTGGAAAGACCAAATGGCATGACGAGCCACTCATAAAGACCAAGCTTTGTTTTAAATGCGGTCTTCCATTCATCACCTTCACACATCGTATTTGGTGATATCCACTTTTAAGATCAATTTTGGAGAATATAGCGGAACCACAAAGCTCATCAAGCATATCATCAAGTCGAGGGATAGGATGGCGATACCGAACGGTTATGGCGTTGATGGGGCGACAATCCATGCAAAGGCGAAGAGTGTTGTCGTGCTTGGGTACCAAGATGACGGGCACGGCACGGACTCAAGCTCTCGCGGATATGTCCCATGGCAAGAAGTTCTTGTATTTGCCGCTCGATCTCCTTTGTCTCTTCGGGGTTGGTGCGGTAAGGAGCGCGGTTTGGTAGCGGTGCGCCGGGAACAAGGTCGATGCGGTGCTCGATTCCGCGTAGAGGAGGTAGTCCCGGTGGCACTCTTGAGGGAAGACATCTTCAAAGTCCTTCAAAAGAGACAACAAAGAAGGAGGAAGGTTTGTGAAGTGTTAGTCATAGAAACTTCACCCTTGCATATGAGCACATAGTGGAGGGTGGATGGGTTTCTCTCAACTCCCTCATCTCTCTCTTTGTGGCAAATAGTGTAAGTTTTGTGGGAACTCTCTTTGAAGTGTCACACTCATTTGGCTTGTGGCTCTCACTCACTTTATGGTGGGTCTCTCGCTCACCACTCATCTCACTAGACGAACGATCTTGTTGTGCCCTTGCAATGGTCTTGGCGTTGTCGGCGATGACTTGACTTGGTGTCATGGGACGAAGGACGAAGGTCTTGTCGTTGTTCTTGAAGCTATAGTAGTTTGTTCGTCCATCATGCATAGCACCCTTGTCAAATTGCCATGGACGCCCAAGGAGTAAGTGACAAACGTTCATAGGCACAACATCACAATCAACCGTATCTTCATAGGCTCCAATCTTGAAGGACACTTGCACCATGTGTTGAATCTTGACGGCTCCGGTATCACTCAACCATTGCACATGGTAAGGATGTGGGTGCTTCTTGAACTTCAAGTTGAGCTTATCACAAAGTTCTTTGCTCGCTAGGTTGTGGCAACTTCCACCATCTATGATGACCTTGATGGACTTTCCATTGATTCCCGCTCTTGTTTGAAACAAGTTGCATCTTTGGTCTTCTTCCACTTGAACATTGGTGGTTAGAGCTCTTGCCACAACCAAGGAAGGGTTGTTGTCGCCATCACAATAGATCTCACTTTCTTCTTCTTGAGCACTTTGCATTGTGGCGACCTTGTTCAAAGCATTGTACTCATCTTCACTCATAGATTCATACTCTCCCATGTCATTGATGATCATGACCTTCTTGTTGGTGCACTCAAAAGATTTGTGCCCTTGTCCGCCGCACTTGTAGCATTGCAAAGTCTTGTGCCGGACGAAGATCCTTGAGGCGCCTTGGAGGAGGGAGGTACTTTCTTGAAAGGTTGAGGCGCTTGAGGTGTCGAAGTAGAGACTCTTGGAGGACCTCGAGTGTTCGCTTGAGGAAGAGCTTGTGAAGGTGTAGGAGTTGACGAAGAAGGCTTGTTGGCGAAGAATGCCTTTGTCTTGAGGTATTTGAGCTCTTCAAGCACGTGGCGCTCGGCCTTGGAAGCTTGATGTACTAGCTCTACCAAAGAGGCATATGGTTGGAACTCCACGATCTTCTTGATTGGATAGTTGAGGCCATTCATGAAACGAGCCATGGATTGCTCTTCGTACTCGTTGACATTGGCTCTCATCATGGAGATTTCCATTTCCTTGTAGTACTCGTCAACCGACTTCAAACCTTGCTTCAACTCTTGCAACTTCTTGTATAAGTCTCTAGTGTAATGGCTTGGCACGAAGCGCTTGTACATTGTTTCTTTCATTTCAACCCAAGTGTCAATTGGTTGTTGGTGGTTAGCGACGCGAGCATCTTGTAGTTGTTCCCACCACAAGAGGGCATACTCTTCAAACTCCATCGAGGCTAAGGCAACCTTCTTGTTGTCGGAGAAGCGTTGCACACGGAAGATCTTGTCAACCTTGAGTACCCATGAGAAGTAAGCTTCCGGATCACTTGTGCCGTAGAACTTGGGTATGTCAAAGCGGACGTTGGTCAAGTCATCATAGTTGTCACCATGGCACCACGTGGGAATGCACGTCCACGTCTCCTTCGATTGAGTCCATCACCATTGTGTTGGCTTGACTCGTTATCACTTGACTCGGCGTTGGTGTGTGACGATCATGTGGAAGCTCTTGACGAGGCGAGGCATGTTGAGGAGGTAGCTCTTGTTGAGGAACGGGTTGTTCGTTATTGTTCGCATTGTCATGATTTTGATGACGTGGCCTTGGAGGATGACGAGGGTGACGTCCTTGTTCACCAAAGTCATTCGCACCCGGAACGCCATTGTCATTAGCCAATGGGTCATGACGATCACGTTGTTGCGGTGGTGGTGATGGTATGCGTTCATGACGTTCAACGTTTTGGTGAGGTTGTTCTTGATGCGCATTGGCATTGTTCGCGTGAAGATCATGTGGTTGTTCAACGTGAGGAGGAGGTCGTTCATGGGCGTCGCGCCTTGGATCATGTTGACGTTCTTGTCGAGGTTCATGACGTCCATGACGTGCTTGTGTCGACCTTGAGGTGCTTCTTGTACGGCTTGAGTGTGAAGAGCTCGTTGTCGCACAAGGTTGTTGATAGCTTCGGTCAACCGCTCCATATTTGCTTCTTGAGCATGCATGCGGTCGTTGAAGGTGTTCTCTTGATTTTGAAGACGGCGCTCGTAGCGTCCTAGGTTGTCACGAAGAAAGTGTCGCATGCCAACAAGCTCCGATTGTGTGACATAGCCATGATCACCGCGAACTCCACCATGGATTTCCTCATCCGAGCTTGAGCTTCCGTTTGTACTTCCCCTAAACATTTTCTCAAGATCAAGTGAGATGTGGTAAGAAAAACCAAGACAAACTATATCCCAAGTATAATGTGGCTTGAGAGGAGAGTATCCGGTTCTAACACCCAACACACACACTTATGAGGATAGGAAGGTATGAAGTGGCAAACGAAACAAGCAAACCCGCGACAAGTATATTGTCAAAGGTAGAGAAAATCCACAATGATCAAATTACCAAAGAAACTCCAACCACAAAGTATCAAGAAACACACACAAAAGCGAATAATGGGGTTGGGCGACCAAAGGGCGAGCACTCGAAGATAGACAACCTAACGAAGACTACGTGCTCAAATGTCACCCAACACAAGAAGGACGCTAGCTCAATTGCTTTTTGTGGGCAACGGATTTGCACAAGAGTTAACACTCACACTCACTTTGGCGGTTAGCTTTGTCGCAACCTACAAGAGATGAACTTGGCACCACTTGATTCTTTTCTTTTCTCTTTTTTTTTGATTTTTGCTTTTTGACGATGATTCCTTCTCTTTTGCTAGTGCCAAGCTCTCTAACGATACACACTCGCCAATACTTGAAGACAAACACTCAACACGTGCAATGCCTCGCAATATCACCGAGCTAGTCCAATAGGTCAAGGTACACGAAAGGAAGAAGGGCTCACAACGGATTATTATGGTGGGGGAATGTCGAGTCCTTGGTGTTGAGATGCATTGCTGCGGAAGCTTGTCGATGTCGTAGACGTAGGGCACACCAAGAAAGGACTCAAACCAAAGAGGAAATGCCAAAACGAACCGAGGAAAAGAAAAAATTCTGAAAAATTGGCCCTGGCGGTAGTACCGCTGGTCCGCCCGGTAGTACCGCTGCGGCGGTAGTACCGCTGCACTGGCGGTAGTACCGCTGCGCACGAATCTGCGCGATTTTGACTCGATTTGGGCGGAATTGGGCTCCAAAACTCGAATTCGTGGGAAATCGGCAAAATTGAGGCTAGGGAACGCAAACAAAGGTGGAGGGGGTCCTAAAGCAACAGATCCATGGACAAAAACTACCAAAAACGCAACGAATCGACAGATCGGCTCGAATCAAGGCAAGGCTATTTTTGGTGGAAATTTTCGAATTTCTCAAAACGAAGAAAAATTTGGTGGATTTTGGTGGAAACACAAATCAAATCCGTGTCAACCTAGAGCTCTGATACCATATGATGTGGGTTGGTCCCGATTTTCACGGATTTGTACGGAGGGAAGGATGAACACGAAGAACACGCGAAGAACGAAGAACACAAAAGAGGGGAAATCAAACACACAAGGGTAAATAGCAAGTAGCAACCCGGCAAGACTCGATTGGTAACAAATCCCCGAGGGCAGCCCCCAATCCTCCTCTCCCAAGCACACCTTACTCTTAGGATTGTTTGTCCAATTGGTCAATCCAACCAATCCAACCTAGCCACCTAAAGATGGAAGATTAGCAAGTAATCGCAACTACAAGCGGAGCCTTGGTATCCACGCAGGGATCTTCTCCTCAAGAGGAGGCCTTGGTTCATCTCCACAAGGGAGGCCTTGAGTCATCTCCATAGGAGGAAAGAGAGACTTTGAGAAGAAGGAGCAAGGCTCTACTTTAGTTCCCAAATCATAGTCTAACCCTAACCCTAGGCAGAGGAGGAGTATTTATAGTCTATGAGACGAAAGGGTAAGTTGTGGGCCGTTACATGGGCTTCAACCCGAATTTGCCCAGGTCCAGCGGTAGTACCGCTGCTCGGGCGGTAGTACCGCTGGCTTCAAATGTGCTCGCTGGCGGTAGTACGAAGTGGGTACCGGCAGGTACCGTAGGGGTATCCAGTATCTATTTCGGCCATGCCGGTACCTCCAGCGGTACCTCTGGCGGTAGTACCGTGACCTTGGCGGTAGTACCGCTGGCGCGGCGGTAGTACCGCTGCCTGGAATTCTGCGCAGGTCCTCAGCTTCATCAGGTGGGTCTTCTGGGCCTTGGCGGTAGTACCGGCCATCCTGGCGGTAGTACCGCTGCACTGCTTCTTCATCTCCTTCATCTTCCTCTTGACTCGATTCTTGTCCAACTTCTACACTTCCATGGAGTTCTTCATGAGGGTCATGCCTGAGTATACACAAGGTATCGGAATGAAGTAGCAAGCCATTCAAAGGAGTGTCGAGATCACACATAGATAGGAGTGAATTCACCTTATCATGGAGAGCTTTGACTCTTGCTCTTGTCATTGGGCCACTTGGTGTTGTGTGCCTATGTTGCACTACATCATCAACTTGGTTAAAGATGTACTCCCTCCATTTCCAAATATAAGATGTTTTAAATTTTGTCCACATTCACATGCACACAAGTGTATTTAGACATATTCTATGTGTATGTTCACTCAATTTAGTATGCATGTAGACAACATGTATAACACCTAAAACATCTTATATTTAGAAACGGAGGGAGTATTTGGTTCAGATAACTTAAGAGTTCTAAGCTGGACCCACATAAGAGCAAGTTCAAGATGGACTTTTATGAAATGTGCTTATAAATATAACTAAACAAACGATTTCACTGAACAAAAATGATCAAATCCTTGAAGTTGATTCACACCTTACCAAACTGAAAATAAATAATGGTACGTACAGCTGTCAGTTAACAGCTGCAGGTGTCGTTCATTTTCAACACATTCAGTTAGGGACGCTGTCAGTTGTGACAGTTAGTTTATTTTCCTTTTCTGTTCAAATCAAAGCCGAGCTGCGACTTGGCCTAGTATCCGTTAAGTAGATAAGATCGAGTGGCGCCATGACTGATCGTGGGATGGCACGGTGACGAAGTCATGGCGGCATTGCAGGAAACGTGCGGGTGACGCTGGGATGGCAGCGTCGTGGACCTGTTCGTGCTCCTGGGTTTTAGGGGTTTTCAGTTTAGCTTTGTAATCGCCACTATTTAAGAGGGAATAGAAGCAACAGAAAAGCTGTATCTTCACATCACCAAAATCTCTCGTGTTCATCCTCTCGTTGATCTCAAATCCACCGTGTGAGTTAGAGCTAGGAACTGACAAGTGGTATCAGAGCCTCGAGGGCTTTGGTCTCCTGTGATGTCGAGTGCAGGCAAGTCGAGGAGGGGGAACAGCGACGACGACGACAGCGGTGCCGATACTTCGCCGCGCTCCAGGATCCGGAATCCAACCGCAGACGGCCACGGGCGCGTGCTGGCGATGGGGCGGCAGTATGCACCGGTCGTGTCGAGCACCTCCAACGTGCCGCCACTTACGAGCTCCAACTACTCCGAGTGGAGCCTCCTCATGGAGGTGAGCTTTCAGGCGCGAGGCCTGTGGGCTGCGATCGAGGGTGCAGAGGACCTCGACGACGAGTACGGCTACCGCAACGACCGCAGTGCGCTGGAACTGATCTACCGATCAGTGCCGGTGGAGATGCTGCCCGTTCTGCGCAAGCACAAGACCTCCAGGGACTGCTGGGAGGCGATCCGCAAGATGCGGGCTGGATCGGAGAGGGTGTGGGATGCCAAGGCGCAAGGCCTGCGCTCCGAGTACGACCAACTCCGACACAAATCCGGTGAGTCTGTTGATCAGTTGGCACTACGCCTGACAGGGCTGACGGCGAGACTCAGCGAACTCGGCGATCCAATCGACGAGAAGAAGGTGATGCAGAAGTGGCTCCGCATCGCCCCCAAGCGCTACTCCCAGCTGGCCATCTCCATCAACAACCTCGTTGATCTGAACACGACGTCAATCGAGGAGATCATCGGCCGCTTCAAGGCCGCCGAGGAGCGGTACGAGCAGGACGCCGAGGATGGAGGTGGCAACCAGCTGCTCCTCACGGAGGAGGAGTGGCGAGCACGCGCTGGGCGCCGCCAATCTGGCGGCTCGTCTGGCGGCGGATCCCACGGCGGCAAACAGCCGCCGGCCAACGGGGATCGCGGCAAGGGCGTCGCACGCCCGAACACGGGCAAGGGTGGAACCCGCAAACCTGGCAACTGTCGCTACTGCGGCATAAAGGGCCACTGGGCCCGCGAGTGTCGCAAGAAGGAGCGCGACCGCGCAAATGGCGTCGCGCACGTCGCAGAGGCCGAAGAAGAAGAGGAGGAACCTGCCCTGAACATGGCGCAGGTGGTGCCGTCAGACGAGGAGCTCACCGCATCTGAGTGCGGGGACATGGTCGTCCACCTCCACGAGGAACGGGCCAAGGTCTGCCTCGGCGCGGAGGACGACGCCAAGGACCCAAGTGGCACATGGACACGGGCGCGTCCAATCACATGACCGGCAACGCCACTGTCTTCTCCGAGCTGGATCGCAGCGTCACCGGTACCGTGCGTTTCGGCGACGGATCGGTGGTCAAGATCAGGGGACGAGGTACCGTCGTCTTCGTTGCACATGGTGGCCACCACCGCGTCCTATCAAGGGTGTACTTCATCCGCGGCTGCGCACGTCGATCGTGTCTGTCGGACAGCTCGACGAGGACGGGTGCTCTGCACTCGTTCGAGGTGGATCCATGGTGGTTCGCGACCACCAGGAGAACCTCATCGCCATGGTACCAAGGACTGGCAACCGCCTGTACACCATCGAGCTGCGGATCACGCGTCCAATCTGCCTGGCCGCGACAGCAAGCGAGGACGCGTGGAGATGGCATGCAAGGTACGGGCATCTGAATTTCGATGCACTGTGCAAGCTCGGGAAGAAGGAGATGGTGCGCGGCATGCCTGCGATCGAGCACGTCAACCAGGTGTGCGACGGCTGCCTCATCGGCAAGCAGCGTCGTTCAGCGTTCCCCACGGAGGCGAAGTACAGGGCGAGCGATCGCCTGGACCTGGTGCACGGCGACCTCTGCGGCCCGATCTCGCCGCCCACCTACGGCGGCAAGAGTACTTCCTGCTCCTGGTCGACGACAAGTCCAGGTACATGTGGTTGGTTCTGCTGAGCAGGAAGGACGATGCGCCGGCGGCGATCAACCGCTGGCAGGCAGGAGCTGAGGTGCAGACCGGCGTCAAGCTTCGCGTACTCCGCACAGACCGGGGCGGCGAGTTCACCTCCACGGAGTTTGGGGAGTACTGCGCGGACCACGGTGTACATCGACATCTCACGGCGCCGTACTCACCCCAACAGAACGGCGTCGTCGAGCGTCGCAATCAGTCCGTGGTGGCCATGGCTCGATGCCTGCTCAAGACGAAGGCGATGCCGAACGAGTTCTGGGGAGAGGCGGTGATCACCGCTGTACATCTCCTGAACTGCGCGCCCACCAAGTCAGTGCACGGCGCGACGCCGTACGAGTCGTGGCATGGGCGCAAGCCGTCCGTGAGCTACTTCCGCACCTTCGGATGCATCGCACACATCAAGGTAACGCGTCCAAATCTGAAGAAGCTCGATGATCGCAGCATCCGCACTGTCTTCATCGGCTACGAGCACGGCAAGTCCAAGGCATGGCGCGTCTACGACCCGGTGTCTAAGCGCGTGCACATATCGCGTGATGCCGTGTTCGACGAAGCAGCGAGCTGGAACTGGGGAGAAGAAGGCACTGACAGCAACTTCGTCATCGAGCCCACTGTCGTCACGCACTGGCTACCTGACACAGGTGCCAGCCGTGCTGCTGAACCTGCAGGCCATCGTGGAAGCAGCGCACCCGCGGCCTCAGGAGGAGCGTCGCCCGCATTCTCTGAACCTGACGACGACGACGCACACCTGGAGCAGAACAACGACATGACCTCGCCGCAGAGCGAGGCCACGGCTGCACCAACACGACATCGGATGACGACGCGCGCCGTGACGGCATTGTACAGCCGAACTCTCGCCTAAAGGACTATGTCCTGGTGATGGAGGACGGCGAACTGCACCTGGCGGCCGGCGAGGAGCCGTCTACCTTCGACGAGGCAGAGCCGCACGCGGCATGGAGGGCTGCGATGATGGACGAACTCGCGTCCATTGAGGAGAACAAGACATGGATGCTGACGCCGCTCCCAGCCGGCAAACGCCCAATTGGGCTAAAATGGGTGTTCAAGCTGAAGAAAAATTCTGCTGGCGAGGTGATCAAGCACAAGGCGAGGCTGGTCGCCAAAGGGTACGTGCAGCGTGCCGGTGTAGACTTCGATGAAGTGTTTGCACCAGTGGCGCGCCTCGACTCGGTGCGTCTGCTGCTTGCCATTGCTGCTCGTGCAGGCTGGGATGTGCACCACCTCGACGTCAAGTCGGCGTTTCTGAATGGCGAGCTGGAAGAGGAGGTCTACGTCACGCAGCCACCAGGATTCGAGCGCGACGGCGAGGAAGAAAAGGTACTGCGCCTCTCCAAGGCGCTGTACGGGCTTCGACAAGCGCCACGGCCTGGAACGCCAAGCTGGACGCCACATTGGTGTCGCTCGGGTTCCAGCGCAGCCCGTCAGAACATGCTGTGTACATGCGGAACAATGGCGACGAGCGGCTGCTCCTGGGCGTGTACGTCGACGACCTCATCGTCACAGGATCAAGCTTGGACGCCATCGCGAACTTCAAGCAGCAGATGATGAACACGTTCTCCATGAGCGACCTCGGGCGTCTGAGCTACTACCTTGGCATCGAGGTGAGCCAGAACGGCGACGCGATCACCCTCAAGCAGGCGGCATACGCGGCAAAGCTCGTGGAGAAGGCTGGGCTGGCAGGATGCAATCCTGTTCACATCCCAATGGAGCCAAGGCTGAAGCTGAGCAAGGAGAGCTCGAACCCGCAGGTGGACATCAAGCTGTACCGGAGCATCGTCGGCAGCCTGCGGTATCTGGTGCACACACGGCCCGACATCACCTATGCCGTGGGGTACATCAGTCGCTTCATGGAGGCACCAATGACAGAGCATTGGGCTGCTGTCAGACACCTGCTGCGCTATGTTGCAGGAACTTTGCACTTCGGGTGCAGGTACAAGAGGAGCACGGGGGAGCTAGGTCTGATCGGCTACAGCGATGCAGACCACGCCGGCGACGTCGACGACAGAAAGAGTACTTCGGGCATGGTGTTCATGCTTGGGGGGAGCGCGATCTGCTGGCAATCGCAGAAACAGAAGGTGATCGCACTCTCCTCATGTGAATCCGAGTACATTGCTGCAACTACTGCGGCATGCCAGGGCGTGTGGCTTCGGCGGATGCTCGATGAACTGCTCAAGCAAGCTGGCGGCGCGACTACACTCTACGTCGACAACAAGTCCGCGATCCAGCTCTGCAAGAACCCAGTCTTCCACGACAGAAGCAAGCACATTGAAACTCGCTACCACTTCATCCGCGAGTGTGTGCAGGACGGCAAGATCGCCGTCGAGTACGTCCACACAGGCGAGCAACTGGCGGACATCATGACCAAGGCATTGCCAAAGACCAAGTTCCAGGAGCTGCGTCAGAAGCTGGGCGTCGTCGACATCGGCAGCTGATTAAGGGGGAGATTGTCAGTTAACAGCTGCAGGTGTCGTTCATTTTCAACACATTCAGTTAGGGACGCTGTCAGTTGTGACAGTTAGTTTATTTTCCTTTTCTGTTCAAATCAAAGCCGAGCTGCGACTTGGCCTAGTATCCGTTAAGTAGATAAGATCGAGTGGCGCCATGACTGATCGTGGGATGGCACGGTGACGAAGTCATGGCGGCATTGCAGGAAACGTGCGGGTGACGCTGGGATGGCAGCGTCGTGGACCTGTTCGTGCTCCTGGGTTTTAGGGTTTTCAGTTTAGCTTTGTAATCGCCACTATTTAAGAGGGAATAGAAGCAACAGAAAAGCTGTATCTTCACAGCACCAAAATCTCTCGTGTTCATCCTCTCGTTGATCTCAAATCCACCGTGTGAGTTAGAGCTAGGAACTGACAACAGCTAGCTAGCCCATGATAAGAGAGAAAATAAATAAATTAAAAAATAGTCGCACATCCTAGTTCGTCACATCCGAGATCATGCTTCAACAATGCTAGATCCATGATTGATCCTGGCTAGAGTAGTTCAGTTGACAAGGTTACACTTGGTCCTGATCTCCCCTGATCGCCCGTGAGCACTCCGATGGCGCCCATCTTGGCCATGGAATCGCGGAAGTCCCGGAAGAAGTGCCCGTCGTACCTGCCAGTGGCGGCGCGCCGGACGTAGGCGCCGGTGAAAGGATGCTCCATGAGGTCCGCGTCCGACCGGAGCAGCCCGCGCCTCTTGGCCACCTGCTGGTAGTAGCTCGTGTCGAACGTCGCGCAGCTCCCCGCGTCCATTTCCGTCATCGCCGCGCTGCTGTCGACGTGGACAGGGCACCGCATTCGCAGCCTGTCGGCGTACTGGCCGTCCAGGGTCGGGTCGATGCTGCTGGCGCTGCCGTTGTAGAGGCGATCAGTGAAGGAGGAGCAGTGCGCCTTCCCAAGCGTGTGCGCGGCCGAGAGCACGACGAGATCCTTGACATCGAGGCCCTTGGCAGCGAACACGTCGATCATGACCGTGATGTTCCCGTAGAGCGGAGGCAGGTCGACGCAGTTGGCGGCGCTGGACGTCCGGCCGTCCCTCCGGCCGAGTGCCACCGGCCAGCCCGGGCCCTTGGTCTGGGATCGAGATGAGTTGCAAGATGCATCGATCAGTTGCAACGTTTACAGCTAAAGAAAGACGCAATAAGACAAGGAGGTAAGTTGCATGTTGTCATGTACCAGAACGACGGCATCGCGTGCCATGAGCGCGAGGAGGTCGGCGCAGGACACGGTGGCCGGGCACGCCTTCTCGAGCTTGTCCTTGACCCGAGCGATGGCGTCGAATCCTCGCAGGCTCTCGTTTGGCTTGGCGTCCTTCTCCGGCGGGTGCCGTCGGTGGAGTCCAGCAGCACCGACGCGTCGCAGCCCTGCACGAAGCAGTCATGGTAGTGCATCCTGAGGAGCGAGGCGGCGAGGTCCGGTGAGGCCCTGACAATCCTCGTCGTCTCCTGGAACACGATCCGCTCGGCCCCCGGGCACGTCTCATTGTAGTATCCGAAAGCGATGCCCGGCTGCGCTGCGCGTGCGGACAAGACCGTCGCCAACGAAGCTGCCAGAGCAAGTGACAGGCATTGAATCCTTCCCGCTGCCATCGCTAGCTGACGGCGGCGAGGACGATGGGCAGGCACTACTCGTGTGCAGTGTGATACAATGAAACTTGACACTCCCTCTCTCCTGCCACTACCTGTAGGTACTTATGGATCTGATGTGCTGGATCCTGCAGTTCTTAGGATAATCTAAGATGCAGAGCTTGGATCCTTGAAACGGGCGAGTTTGACCTTGCCATTACGAGCTGCACGCAGCAGATTCTTGGCGTTCACGTTCTGCGCGGCGCCGTCAGTTGATTCATGTATTTAACAAGTCGAACAGCGGTGTGGTAGACTGGTAGCCGACCATATGCCCGCGGAAAGACTACAGGTTCCCAGCGTAACCCGAATATTTGGTTTGAACGCAGATTCAGCTGAAATGAAATGATAAGCATGTGTATGTCGGCTGAGATATGCAGTAGTTGACATTCAGAAATAACCATAGCTATTTTCTTCCGAGTTAATAATCATAGTTCTTTTGAATAGGGATCATGAGCACGGAACACTAAGTAACATAGCGTGGTTAACTTTGAAGACGGACATCACAGGTCGAGATTCCCTGATAAGGTTCGGCTATATTGCCTACTCTCCGGGTCTCATCCTGTACTAAATCTTTACTATATAATATGTCTTAAGGTGATGGTGTGTTTTTCCCTTTCCGGTTTTACCCCTGTCTTTTTGGGAGATATTACCCACTTTGTCATCAGTAAATTAAAAAAACGGTTCGGAAGGAGTGTTTCTACCCAATGTCCCTACGTCGTGCAACTTTTGCAATTTAGCCCCTCTAAATTTCGGAAATCAACCCGCGATCCCAAAACCCGTTGACCCACGACACCCGTTCACACGATCCCCTCCCTCACTCTCGTCCCAGCGGCGGCAATGACGGGAGACGCAGCCGCCACCGGCGGAAGCCTCGAGTTTCGCTGTGCTGGTGGTTACTCCCAGGCCGGCCATGCCTCCACTCTGCTCCAGCGCCGACGACCCACAACAGCGCCGGCAAGCACGTCCTCGACGGTACCTCTGCTCCCCGCTGCCATGGATCCCGGCCGAGGTCCCCGCGATCCAGCGACGGCGGCCACAGCTCTTAGCGACGGTGGCCATGCAGTGCCGCCGCCGCCTCGCCCCTCTGATGAGCCACTTCCCAGAACCCGAATCGCGTCTGTCTTCCTCCCTCTCTTACTCTGCCTCTATCCTCCGTCCCCAAGGCGTGGAGTCTGCAGCCAAGGTGCACGACGGCAGCTTGGTTTCACTCTTAGCGCCGACTAGCGGAGGAGGTGAGGATACGACCAGAGTTACTGGTGGTCGACGTGCTCCAGCGGCCAGTTCCGTCCGTGATACGCTTAGAAGGTGCTCGGTGCAATGCCTGACATGGTCCGAAGTTAGCGCTGAGTACACATGGGGTTCTGGCGACCTTGGAGAGGTGCTTCTCGTGGTGACAGTGGGGCGTCGGCCGGAGTTGCTGGTGGCCGACGCGCTCCAGCGGCCACATCCGTCTGAGACTCCACCATGTCGAGACAGCTTTCCAGGTTCTTTCTTCACCGGCCACTGCTGGCCTGTTCTTTCCATGACAGCGGAAGGATCATCAATAGGTTAGCAGTAAAGAATCAGTTTGATGTACTGCTTAGTTCTACTCTGCAGCCTTTAATTTTCTATAAATACCAGCTTCTCTCTGCCTTCTTCAATGACAAGCCATACCGTGCTGAAGAAGGAGAGAAGCCAATTCAGAAACAAAAAACAAGGACAAGAGAACTCTGCAGTGATGTTCCATATCTGCCTAATCTGATCTCCCCAATTTCTGTTTATTTTTTCAACAGATACTACTTGATTTTGGGACACTTCGTGAGTCGCTAGCGGCGGATATGAAGAAGGGCACAGAGGCAGAGCCCGCGGGCGTCTTCTTCGCAACAGGCACACAGGGCGTCGCCCATGAAACTATCTTCTATTCTCAGGCATCTTTAATAGAGCCTTTTTAGGCATCTTTAAAAGAGCGTGCATGTGCTTTGTAACAATAACAATTAAAAATATCAAACGTCAAATTAGTTTTGTTTTGTTATTATTGTGGTTCCGTAGTGAAACATGGCAGCACTGGGTAGAGATCTATGAGATGTTGTTGATTTATATTTTGAGCAGTGAAAATTGATCTGCGAATCTGTAACTATTAGGTAAGTTGTACATGTCAATTCTATGCTGAGTCAAGAAGAATTTCGGATGCAACGGACACAATATGTTTGCAGATATGGCTCACAGACACGGCCTTTGCTTGTAAGGATGGCACTCATATTTTTTTGACTATCTATGTCACTAAAATTCTGTCTTAGAGGTAGTGTACATTAGTATAGGTGTAATTTTGTTTGCTGATATACTTATGTTTGAAGTATGACCAGAATAAGATGTACAACGAAACAAAGAGACGAGTGGAAAACCTTTTGTCAAGGCACAGTCGAATAACAATGGTTTTGCTAGCACATCCGGTGTCTCAACTTTTCTAAATAAATCGACAAGTGCATTGTGTTGCACTATCTGAATTTGTCATGATCATTTTTTATATGAACTTGATCATCATGTAAGACATGATCATTGTTTCCTGATAGAGTGAGATGAGTCATTTTGCGTGTGCGCAATGGGTCATTTTGTTCGCCCGTGGCAACGCACGGGCATTTTGCTATCAATGTAGGATGTATTATGGTCGACGTTGCCTCTCAGGCATCAGTTTCTGTGTATTTCACAACTATAGCACTCCGGCTACTTCTCCATTTGTCATTCACACTTCTAATGTATACTGAACACCACAAAGTATATAGACGTACTTACCAAAATATAAGATGTTTTACATATTGTAATATGGAATAAATGCATTTTTTTTGTAATATTACGGTAGAGAGGGAGTAATTTCTAAATCTTTTGGTATCTTAGACTTTCCGCCACTTTCGCAGATTCTTCATGGTCTACTATCTTCGATCGCCCAATCCACATGACATAGTCACCAACATGAATCGGATACTCATCAACACCGCTCAACCTCCACGGTTATGCAACCACATGTCCCGTACCGGTGCCCTGATGTGTCAATGTGTTCATCTACAGTCCCAGCCAAATTTTCTGGGTCGTTAACCCACAACTCCATAGTGTCCACTATAGAATATCACCGGTAGCACACAACGACAAGCACTCATCGCCACATTTCGATAAGTAATAAATTTCTTTGAAATGCAGATTTAGTTTCCTAACTCATTTTATAATTTCTTGCACCAAGGATCGCGTTGTCGAACTCACGATAAGGAAGAAAGAATTAGCATGGTAGTTTTGTTTGTGAAAGAAGTGCCGCATAACATTTGGATATTGGTTTCTTACCAAGCAAGCCGCCCACATATATCCATAGTAGGACACCGTGGAATTGGGGATAGTTTCTGACACGTCCTCACCCGGTTTCACGCGAAACCCTGTTTGGTGTCCCCATGTCGTCTACCCCCTAGCAAAATTTCAAAATGGGTAGCCCATGTGAATTTGATTCTTGTTTGTGTTAGGATATATAGGTCATACACTTGGACAACAACCCAAAAAGAGGAAGAGTTCTTCCGAGAGTCATCGGTGGCGTCGAAGTGAGAGTTTAGCCTACAAGTTCGGAATTTTTCTACAAATTAATTATGTTTGTGAAGGAAGTGCCACATCATAGTTGGATATTTACTCTTGAGCTAGCACAACATTCACATATACCCATATTAGCACCACATGCAAGTGGGGGAGGTTTTCTGACACTTTCTCACGCGGTTTCAGGTGGAACCAATTACATGGGATCCACGTCGTCTATCCCCTAGCAATATGTGGAAAGGGGTAGCCCATGTGACATTTCTACTACTTTGTGTTGGTATAGGCTATAGATATTTGTACACCCCAAAAAGATGCCAAATTATTACAAGAGTTTTTTGCTGGCGTCGAATTAGTAGTTTAGCCCTATAAGTGCAGAATCTTCATGCGGGACAGTTCTGTTTGTGAAGAAAGTGCCACATCAAGGCTGAATATTGCATCTTAACTAGGTACACACCCTCATATATACCCATATTAGGAACCCTTATAAGTAGGAGATGGCTTCCAACGCCATTGTTACATGGTGAATCGAAATCCCCTTGAAAAAAATGAAAAGCAAAACAAGAAAGTATATATATGCAGCCGTTTACGACCAATATCAGTTACAAACATAGGCACTCGTATGTGATGAAAACATAAGAGGAATATACATGCACGAGTATATCGCGCGGGTCAAATTAATTAAGCACACATATCTGTATGAACCAAATGCAACCAATCAAGTTATCAAAGTATACCGAATTAGCCATGCAGGAGTATGTCGACGGATGAACTGATAATTATTTGTTGACGGCGTAGCACTTGCTCCTGATCTCGCCCTGGTCTCCGGTGAGCACGCCGATGTTGCCCATCTTGACCATGGACTCGGCGAAGTCGCGGAAGAACTCGGCGGCGAAGAGCCCGGTGGCCTGGCGCTCGACGTAGGCCCTGGTGGTCGGGTGCTCGAGGAGCGCGGAGTCGGAGTGGAGGACTCCCCGGCGCTTGGCGACGAGGCGGTAATAGCCGGCGTCGAAGGTGAGGAAGCTGCCGGGGTCCATCTCGGCGAGCGTGGTGTTGTCGGCGAGGCTACGGCACTGGGACCTCAGCTTGGCCATGTACTCGGCGTCCAGCGCCGGGTCCACGTCGGTTGGGTTGTTGGCACCGGTGAAGTTGTACAGCCGGTCAGTGAAGGACACGCAGCGCGCGGTGCCGAGCGTGTGCCCGCCGGAGAGCACAACGATGTCCTTGGCGTCGAGGCCCTTGGCGGCGAACATTGTGGAGAGGCGGGTGAAATTGGAGGTGGGCGGGGGAAGCTGCTTGGTTTCGTTGGCGACGGACACGCGGCCGTCCCTCCGGCCGAGCGCCACGGGCCAGTTGGGCCCTCCGGCGAGCACGACGGCGTCGCGGGCCATGAGGGCGAGCACGTCGGCGCAGGAGACGGTGTTAGGACAGGCGGACTGGAGCCTGTCCTTGACGCGCTGCACGGCGCCGAAACCTCGGAGGCTCTTGTTGGGCGCCGCGTCCTTCTCCGCCGGGTTGTTGGTGACGTCAGTGGAGTCGATGAGCACGGATGCGTCGCAGCCCCGGACGAAGCAGTCGTGGAAGTGGAGGCGGAGGAAGGGGCCGGCGAGCGTGGGCGTCTCCTTGAGGATGCCAAGCATCTCGTGCCGGACGATCTCCTCGACGTGCGGGCACGTCTTGCTGTAGTAGCCGACGTCCAGCTGAGCCACGGCGGATGTCGACAGGAACAGGATCAGAGCGGCGGCGGCCATGAATGACATTGTCCTGCAGCTGCTTCCGCGGAGAGACCTCGAGGTTGCCATGGACGTCCTTGACGTTACTTGGTAAATTATGCTAGAGAGGGAGGATTGTTACTTGGCCTGAATGACCATGGGGTGCTCGCTGCTTTTTATAGTTTCTACGTACACATTAGCATTTGCATTAGTGAACAGCCATCATCATTAGCTAATTGTTAATCGTTGACGTGCAGTGTAATGGTAGTAAGTACGTAGGGCATGCACCTTTGTATGGCAGGCTTAGCTCGGGCCCGGGGATGATTAAGCTGTACGCTGATGTTACTGTTTGATCAAGCTTTTGTGTTAGGTCGGTGTTCATCGGAATAATCTTTGGCTCATGCGCTAGGGCCAGGATTTAGCGTTGACCCACCACATTTTCAACGCTAAATCCTGTCCGTCGGACAGCTAAATCCAACGGCCCAGTTTGCGCATGGACGCCCTACCGCATGAGCAAAATCCACGTTCACCGCGAGAAGCGCAATCAGTGATTGATATGCATATATGTACCTTTTACAGGAATGTTGGGAAGGGGGCCGGGGATGATATGCGGAATCATTGTTGGTAACTAATTGGAATGATGCTCGGGTAGCAGAGTGCAACACAGGGTACTTCCCGCGGTTCGTGAAAAGCAGACCTATAATTTTTCAGAAGTCAAAGAATATATAAAGTTGGACCAATTTTTTAGAAAGAAAACTATCAACAACTGCAATCTCGATAGATATAATATGAAAATATATTTGATAGTGTGTTTAATAGTATTGATTTTCTATTGTATATCTTTTTTTCTGAAAGGGGGAACCAAGCCCAGACTTTTAATCAAAGTGATACACACAACTTTTATTTATTGCATAGTTTAATAATTTATAGTTTACACCTCATGGATCACTCAAAGTTGCCGCATGAATTAGCCAATGAAAGAAGACTCAAAAGGCCCTCTACGCATTTTTTTGACGATAACTCGTACCACCGAGCTGCTCCACGGGAAGGAGGTAATACCACATGTGAATAACCTATGTAAAATTTGTGAAAACACATTTGTTAAAAACAATATCGTTTCGACACTTCTAAATTTCCCAACCAATTGCACAAACGCACACACATATGCGAGCCTTTGTATTTTTATCAATTCCACTAGAGCATCTCCCAAACATAGTAGTAATATTAGCGGGTGGTGCTATGTTAAATGTGAAATGAACAACGGTTCGGACCGAACACACGAAAGAACAAGATATAAATAGATGTTCGATGGACTCCTCGGAGACACAAAACACGCATTTCGTGCAACCATTCAAGTTTTTTTTGTTGAATTATCCTTTGTTAGCAAAAACCTCTTATTCACGAACCACACAAATATTATCTTTAGTGGTACTTATAATTTTCAAATGTATCTTTTTAAAATCTTAGTATGACCACTACTGAAATGTGCATACATAGATTTAACAGAAATATCGAAAGAGTTTAAATAACCAAATAAATTGACCCAGAATTTGGTTAAACTTTACATAGTTTGTCCTTAAAAAAACTGTACGCCTTATTTTAAAGAATGGAGTCTAACTGACTTACTTATACTTCTTCCATAATTACATTACATCCCTCTTTTTTGTTTTTCTCATTTCCCTTTTCAGTTGACAACTTGGGAGATATGGCAGAAAGAAACGTCTGTAGCTAGAGAGAGGTATAGCAGATAGCTTTGCTCGTAGCATAAGGAAGGCATGCCCCAGAAATTGCAATGCTTGTAATAAGGTTTTGATGGTCGGTAGCTGGCAAGTTTCAGTCACTGCCAAAATGTAAGGAGGAAACTCGACCACACGCATGCACGCATGGCGACACAGGGATGGATTGACGACGGTGAGATCGATCGCGGTGGTTAGCCGGCCGGTCGGCCGGGCCGTAGCTTGGAAGGGGAGCAAACTAAGACTGCTGAGGATTTATATTGGGAGTTTTGGGACGAATTTAAATGTATGAATTCCTGCTGCATGTTGCTTCCAAGGCAACGAATACTCACAGCGCTGGTCGCTGTTTGAGTTGGTAGCCTTGCTGTTGCTGCTACGTGCGTCCCTAGCTAGTATCGGTCAGCTCAGAAACGACCCATGTCAGTGTCAGGTGCTGATTGACATGGTGTTAAGGATCGAGTTCCATGGATGTGACAGAATGCTTGATCGAGTAAATTTTACTGCAAGTTGTTACTGACGATTAATATTTGCACTTGGGCTCGATTCACCTCAGATAATTAAAGGGCAGTGACACACAGCTCCTTATCCTTTTATACTTGCACGGATCTTACTATAAATCGGGTGGTTCTTACCATCGACTTAGG
This sequence comes from Poa pratensis, assembly GCA_947311845.1. Taxonomy (NCBI): domain Eukaryota; kingdom Viridiplantae; phylum Streptophyta; class Magnoliopsida; order Poales; family Poaceae; genus Poa; species Poa pratensis. Next base: position 61,293,740 of record CAMZMU010000128.1, on the reverse strand, counting down.
AATAATTATCTAGCACTCGTCCGAGAACTAACAAAATCGTCAACTTATTAATATGGTCTAATGAATGATAAGATCAGCTTAAATACCTTAAATTTTATTTTGAATTTTATGGGACTTGACCATTCGGTCTAACATGTCTGAAATCTCAAAGGACCATTCAGTTTAGTTGCATCGCATGTACATGAACTGAGACTAAGTTAGTTCCACATTGCTAGCAGGAAGAGGGTTAATATGTTTTTAAGGACAACTAGCATGGTGGCCCTGGCAAATGCGAGGGCATCACCTTTATTATGTCAAAAATGTTAATTACAACTTTTTACTCTATAAAATCCCCCTCCCATTTTATCCACTCCATTGCAAAATACACGACATCGTATTCCTAATGGGGCAAGCATATTGTGTACTATTGGTATGTATTGATAATCTTTTCCAAATAAAATGTAACGTAAATTAAGAATCAATATATGTATAAGGTACTGAAATAATTAAAATCTGAATTTGAATTTACTCATGTATTACGTAATCCTAACTACATATTCATTTGAAATTAATTTCTCTTATATGGTAATATAGTCTAATTGGTTGTAAATATTACATTAAAGAATGATAATTAACATTTACTTGCACTCAATTTTTTTTTGTTTTAAGCATTTTTTATTTCCCTTTACTTTAACCATGTAGTTGTTGTTCATATTAAATCAAAGATAACAAATTTTATTTTGGAAGGAATTGCTCCCATGTACCTTGGATTGAAATATTCTACCGGTAAAAAAATGATATATATTGATACATATGCATAATCTGGATAGGTAACTCCTATTTTTATGCAACCTGGTCAATGAATGGTAAATTTTGTTGATAAATTTATCTAATTTTCCCATAAGTATCCACCATCAATGGATGGTTAGATTAAACTTCCCCGTGCCTCTGTAAAGGTACTGCATGGCATCATAAAATGCTCACGATTGGTTTGTTCTACACTTTTCTGTGTATCTCTAGCTCTGAAATAAAAGATGATTGTAATGATTGTAACTGTAGAATTGCTAGGAATATAATGGAAAAACCATGTTATTTATTTTGTCATTATATATTTGTTGGATGCTGCTAATCAAAATGTGGTCGATCGAGTAGATAATTTTGTTTAGTCCCTTCAATGAGAATAGTGTACATACACATATTTTCTCGTAATCACATCGAATTCCCTGGCCAATTGATTTCACCGACAATATAATATTCATGAAGGTTTATCAATTAGTACTTTGGCAGTAACTATGGTTCACGCATGTATAGTAGTTCGAAGGAGAATATCAAGTAGCGAAAAACCTTCATATTGTCTGAGATTGGGAAATATCATTCTGTTTTACTTAAATTATTATTATGGAATTTTCAACAGTCCACTTGCTACAATGGGTCAAAATGAACATTAAAACTGATAAAGAATTAGATTTTTTTGTGATACGATTGCTCTCGAAGAATAAAGATAGCCGACATGAAAAAAACTGACTAACCTAATATTCTCCTCAGTTTTTTCGTTGAGCCATGGAGAACACAACCTGAACGATTTGACAACCTCGGTAACATTTTGTTATGATAGAAAGTAAATTCCATATTTATTGCCTCTCAGACAGACTGCCTGAGGTCGCACCAACATATAGTTTAAATAGAGTGAACTTCCAAAAAAACTAAATGAAGTCTAATGATATTGTCACTCAACCGTAGATCTGTAGAGAAATTTACAACATACAATTAATCTCTAGAACATATGTGGGCCTAAAATCCAAGTCAAGTATCATAAATTTACATACTAATATATTGTTGTAATAGGGTAGGGTACACCATTATCGTTAATTATTTCATTCCCGTATTAAGATTGAAATAAGTGTTGCATTTTTAATTAACCCCTGTTCAAAATTGTGACACTGATCTTGTATCAGAGTGAGTCATAATTTTATTTTTTACCTTAAAAGTACATGTTCAGGACAGGCAAATACGACCAATTTATGTGGATTAGTGGGATTGCCGAATTTTATGTTGACCATTTTGTTTACACGTGGCTCTCCACACGTGCTTACATATCGCATACGTGACTTTTCTCTTTTGGAAACCCTTTGTCCCATCTAGGTCTAATTTTTTGACAACTTTTGATTGCTGCGCAAGCATATTATGACACGCATGAAAAAGAGCTTAACGGAAGTTATCTATATTTAATTATTTTCTCTAAATTTGGAAGCTAAGCTACAAAAAATCATGTCGAAGGCATTTTTTCATCTATAAATTTTTTGAGGCATCCTTTTAAAATTATAAAATTAAAATTCCCTGCAAATCCAGCCTCACTCAATGGGGTTACGTCCTCTAGTTCATGCGCTTGAGACCAATAGCTGCAAAAAAAAAAAAAAAAAAACTGGTACGTAACATATACTGGTACGTAATAGTTGGACAATGCAAAAAAAAAAAAGGTTGCTGATGCCATCCATGACATGATCATCGGTAGCTCAACCGGACAATTCCAATGTAACAAAGGTGGACTCTCCTATCGTGTCCAGTATGTACGTAATCTCGTTATATAATTATTAAATCGCAACCACAAATATTAGATCCTACTGTTAAAATTAATTTACATGATGTGGCTTAACGTGGTGGCTCGAAAAACTCCCTCGGCCAGGCCGGTGGTTCCTTCCCTCTCCGCCGGCCACCTCGGCGGCGGGAGAGTGGGGGAACCCCGGTCCTGCGTCTCCGGCTAGTTAGGTGTAGATTAGGTGTGAGTGCCCTGCTGGCGGCGTCGAGGACGGTGGCGGTGCTGTCGGCGTTTCTGGGCGTGGTCCTCCCCCTCCCTTTCCCGTTCCGGCCTTGTGGTCGGGGAGGCTGTGGAGGTTTTCGTCGGGCGCAGTTCCCCGCTTGTGCTTCTCTGGCCGGCTGTGGCAGCGAGGGGAGGAGGCGGCGGTGTTCTGTGATCCGTTTTTGGTGGTTATGCAGGTGGTGGTCTTCTTCTTCGGCGTCTTTGCTCTGGCCGGCCTCGGTGGCGAGGGGAGCAGCTTCTGCCGGAGCTTGGGCGGTGCGGCTGGTGGGCCTGGACGGCATCGCGTCGGCTGGAAGAAGGGTGGAGTTGGGGGGAGGATGCTGTGGCCGTGTCCGTTCAGCGACATCTTATTCCGTCGCTCGGCGGCGGATGACCCTTGCGGCCGTCTACGACTTGTGGTGGCTCCTCTTCGCCGACGGTTGGTGGTACGGCGGCGTTGGCGGCGTCTAGGTTTCTCGGGAGAGTGGTGGTGGATCTGTTTGTGATCTTTCCGGGAAGTCCAGGGTGCTTTGTGCTAATTACAGGGTTCTTTTGTGTTTTTTCTTTCTTTCGTGGACCTTATTGTAATTTGCACTCAGTTTCCTGTTTATGAATCAGATCCCTTTCCTTAAAAAAAAAAAACTCCCTCATTTTGCTTTTAGTATATAATATAATAGATTCTTTTACCTCTATCGAGTGAGTGCGAATATTAGCAGTGTTCACGCGCACTTCTCCTCGGTCACGTCGCACATTGCAAGCGCGTCCCATGACTTGAATCCGAGCTAGAACCCATTTTTAGTGGGAGATTAAAAAAATCTTGGTGCATTAACTCTATGTGTACGTGTCAACAGACATGTGTATGTTTGACACGTACTATTTATTTCACCATGTGGTGCTTGCTTTCTCTGCTTGTCCTCGCGACTATAGGGGCGGACCTAGAACAAACCATTTACTCTATATTTTGCCATTGCTAAGTTTCTTTTGTTGGGACGCTTCCGAACTTATCCATTTCGGTGACCACGTGCAAGGTCGTCTAGTAGAGTAGGCTTTTGAAACCCCGTCCATTGAGATCCTTCAACTGGAGGACCAATAATTTTTTTGGGAGCGTCTTGACGCAAGTGCTTGCTTCTATTCGACTACATCCGTGTCGACCGTTCGACTACTTCTTCAATGACAGCGCACTACGTCCTCTTCAGCATCATGGCCGATAACAACAATGTTTTGGTACGCATGTTTTGTTATAAACGATGGGGAATGAACAACAGTGGGACACGATATTTTAATGTAGAAAATCCATTAAGCAGAGGAAAAAACATAGGCCCAAGCCTATAAAATTTCAGGTATATCAACAGTGGTTACAAACACAGTGGATTTACAACTATGAATTTATCCCATGCGGTAGCTTACAAGAGGTATATATAACAAGAGCTAGTCTTTTATCTGCATAGCCTTCATAATTTGGATTACAACTCAACAACATGTCCTACTATTCCATATGTTTGCACTAGGATTTGGTCAATATGTAGAACTGATAGATATGTCTATTTTGTTGTATGAGGTTATATTTACTAGTGCATCAGTTATGTTGCTTTTGTTAGTTAAACTCATCCTAAAATTGCTTAATATTTTATTTTACTACTAGATCATCTGACACCTCCATAAACTTCAAATGATTCATGTGGAAATCGAATTTATTTTGCTACATTAGTACTGATTTTTTACTTGAACAAGTGTTAGACAATCACCTTAGCTAGGTACCAATTTAATTTGTTTCTAAATTTTTGTTTTTCCTTCTGTATTTAACTTTTTTCGTAGTTTGAAATGCATGATCCATTTATGACATACCACAAAGCAATTCATGTAATAATATTTTCATCAATCTACTTGTTTTGTGGTGGGTGAAATTCTTTTTACTGTGAGAAATAATTGAAATAGAACACAAGGGAGTTTATCAACTTCGTCCGTGCAATATGTATCATTTAAGTGAATATGCTTCTAAAATACATGAGCATATTTCAAGTATGGAACATACTTAAAAACTGCTCATACATGAAGCACTTTTTGTTTCAAATTTTACAGAAGTTCCGTGAATACTTTATTTGACATGCATAAACCATTTCTTGAGATACATGCGCATTTCCGATATTAAAGTGGCTGGAACGTATTAAAAAACATCCATAAATAGTTTTATATCCGATGAATGATTATCAGAAATTGTATGAACTATATTATCTGTCATATTGAACAATTTTTTAAAGCGATAGGAAACATTTCAAAATAAAAAATGTGCTATTTTTCTATTTGATTATATAAATTAGTAACATTTATAAAAAATATTTACAAATTATGTTTCCTCATTGTTTAGAACTTTGGCATTTACCTTGGCGACGACAAGTTGGTTTCAAGGAATGTGATTGAGTTTCTCCTTTTTAAGCAAATGGCCAAACTTTATTAATTAGCTAAATGATATGCCACAGATAAAATAATCTGGAACTAACACAAAAACACAAATATCTAAGACACTCCAAGAAACAATGCACAAATAAGTTCTCTTTTTTGCCGTTGTCTTTAGCTTCACCTTCTACATCTTATATTCATCTACACCCTTGTTGCAAAATTGTGAAATGCTAAACGTACACAAGCTAGAGTAAGACGATCCACACAAGACGTCCAGGTGTGGAACTATGATCGTTGAACACAATCTGGCCTCAAACATACATCTAGGAAGGAAGGTTACCGAATATTGCATTTCATGTATCGTCAAGAAACTAGACAATGAGCATAATATAGAAAAAAGAATGGAGAACCGTTAACCAAAATAAAACTGAAACAAACATAGTCACCATCGCCGAGACATACCTAAACCCCAGACGACTGTCTATTGAAATGATATTGGCGATGCACACAACGACGACACCGCAAGCTGCTCGATGTTGGCCCTATCGGCCAGACAGTCACACTAGACTGAGGATTGAATCATGAAACTTTTATTCTGCAAGAATTTGCCTCTGATGCCAAGATGTCACCACTAATAAAATACCAACTTACCATAAAAACAAATTGAAGCGATAGAAGTGTTTTGTCTTCCGAGAATCAACTGACATTTTGAAATTTTAGTACATTCAAAAAACAATTACTCGTGGATACCTACACATGTTTTCTACATTTATGCAGAGTTTTACCTTTTAAAAGGGAAAAGGAACATTTTTCCTTACAACATTTGTCCTTTTTATGCATGTTACATAAAAAGATATTTCAAATCAAATTTGTTCTTATATACTAGAAATTTGTATATGCAGCTCTATACTCTTGCTCAGGATATTTTGTTGACATTAAAGTGAAATTTTCGTTGTTTCAAAATGAGATCAATGAAACTCAGAAGCTAAACTGAAACTGTATTGAGGACAACCAGCATAGCCGACGTCTAAGCTGGGATTCGGTTTCTTTCTCATATGTCTTTTGTCTTTTTATTGGAAATTCAATACAACTTCCGAGTTCTTATGCTCCCACCTGAGTATAAATTCGAGAAAATAGTAGAAAATATCAAAAAATTGAAAAACTTGTCAACCTACTTATCCAAGTACTCTACATGGGTGTAAATTTGCGTGAAGAAATGAAATTTCGGCTGCTTTGTACAAAATATCAAATTCAGTTGCCAACATGGGATTTAAAAATGTCTATTTTGTTTTTTTTAGCAAAGTACAACACAAATATTACTTTTTAATGAAACTTTACACGTACGTAAAACACTTGAATATATTTCTTGTCGATTTTTGCCAGATTTATTTGAGCTTTTTACTACTTTGTTGGAATTTCGTAACAGAATAATATGTGCACCCTAAGCCCAGCTTTGTTCGGGGGATGGCGTACTTTTTTTTGGAGGGTGGTAGCGTACCTTTTTTTTTGGGGAGTAACCTGGCCCCGGCTTTGTTCGGGAGACTGTCTTGTAAATAACTTCTGCCTTCTATAAAATTACGGTACGCAATTGATAACTCTCTAAAAAAATAAAGATAGCGTACCTTCTTTTTAGAACCGGGTGATAGCGTACTTTTGCTTTTTTTTTTTAGCGGAGGAGTGATAGCGTACCTGTATTGTCATTCATTCTAATTACCATGGACTCTTGGGCGATTAAATGAACACCGGCCCAAGTAAGGGATCCAAAGCCATTTCTGGGCTGACAATACTACTTTCAGCCGGACTCAAGAGCTATTTTTGGCCCAAGTAAGGGATCCAATTATTTTCATGCACTCACAGATAGTGGTCAAAAGTCCACTGATAAAAAGATAGTGGTCAAATTTTCCAATAGTTGACCGCATAAATCCTACTTCCTCCGTCCCAAAATAAGTGTCTCAAAGTTATACAAAAGTGAATGTATCTATACTTGTTTCATGTCTAGATACATCTACTTTTTGACAAAACTAAGACAGTTATTTTGGGACGGAGGGAGTACTTCTGCAGGCGTAGGTACAATTTGAGTAGTGGTACTATACTCGTTGGGAGACTCATGGGTACTATATATAAAATTAATTGACTTCCATTTCGCTACATGTGGATGTATCTAGACATGTTACAAGTATAGATACATCCACATTTGGACAAATGAAAGTCAATTAATTTGGAACGGAGGGAGTATAAAAGTACGTCCGATTCACTGCCCATTTCACTATCCACGTCACGCGATGAACGGTGGCCGTCCGATCGAGCGCAGGGACGGGCGAGATCGCTCCAAAAATCGCGCTGCACTGTAGCTTACTGTAGCTGGCGACTTTCTGCCAATCAGAGCGCGCGCACGAATTTTGGCGCAGCAAACTTTTCAAAAAAGAACTCGCAAAGCGAGATATTGCCCCGCAGTCTAGATTTTAGCGCAGCGCGGGACCTAATTGTGATTCCACAAAAAGTCACGGACTTTATTGCAAAAGAACCCGCAGAATCCCCTCTCTCCCTTTCCCTCTGGCGCGCGACGGCGAAGTCGCCGGCGCCGCCGACGCGCCGGCACGCCACTCCGCTGCTACCCGGACGAATCCAAGAGAACAGGAAGCACCGCCTCGCCGTCCTCTACCTCCTCCGCGAGTCGCGCGAGCCGGGACGTCCGGGACGCGCCGAAACGCATCGACTTCTCCGACGCCGGCCGCCGCCCCGTCGAGCTCACTCCGGTCGCCCTCGACCTCCTCTTCAACTTCTGAGCACAGATTCGAGCTTCTGGTGAGCTCCTGGTCCGGATGGACCTCCTCCCTGCCCTCCCCGCGCTCCGGTTCGCCGTGGCCGTGCTCGCCGGTCGCCGCCGCGGATTTGGTCGCCGCCGGCAGCTCCGGCGACCAAATGGTCCAAGGCGCCGCCAGCCCGGCTCCCCGCGACGCCCTCGTGCCAAATCGGGCGATCCCAGCCCCGCGCGCATGCTCCCCTGCTCGGGCGCAAGCTCGGCAGAACGGGTGCGTCCGCCGGCGCGTGACGTCAGCCGTGACGTCACCGCGGGCGTGCCCTCTTCCTCCCCGTCTCTGCTCTCTCTCCCGTCTCACCTCCTCTCTTTCTTAGCAGCCGGAGGCGCGCCGTTCCCCGCACTGCCCGCTGGACAGGCTCGGCTAGCAGGAATATCTGCCATGCCACGCGAGACCAGAGGCGGTCGGGCCGCGGTCGCAAGCAGCGTCGCGTCCAGCTCGGCTGGTCGCAGGAGGGGCTCTGCTCAGCAGCTCACGCGCGGCCGGCGCGTGGATACGGCGGCCGGGACGCAGCGCAGCAAATGAGCAGAACTCACAGCTCGATGGCGTCCACCACCAGGACAACGCGCTCTAGCTGTTTGTGGAAATGCTGCACCCAATGTCGTGAGCTACACCATCGTGATCCATCTCAGGTAAGCAGCCCCGTAAGTTCATCACAAAAAGATAAATCCGTTCAATCGGTTCAATCGGTAACGTATTATCTTGAATGAAACTGTTGGCCCATCTTTAATTGAGCAGTGCTAATCTACTACTTTCCTACAGTCTGTTCGAAGCTGCTTTGCTATAACTTAAATTCATTGTATGCTGTGTCAGTCGAACTGCACCGAGTCAAGTAACAGGAAGCATTTGCAAGTTCAGACGCAGTGTAGAACCTCTCTTTTTAAGCAAAAATCAGGTTAAAAAAATATAAAATGGTAGCTCTGAATTGAAGAAGCACTTGCCCGCACCAGCATGTTCATGAATTAGAAAGATGACTAGCTACTCATGTGGATATATTGTTCTCTCTTTTTTCAAACACAAAGATGTTGGTCCTATTGTATTATTGATTAGAATCAACATTACAGGCTATGGATATATGTGAAAAAGATCTATTTTCTACCGCTGATTGGTGACATGTTTAGTATTCTGATAGACTAGAGTCACTTATCACCGGCTTTCCATTTTTTGCATGTCAATATTGTAGCGAGTTTATTTGAAACGGAATCATACACATGAATTTGCATATGCTGGATTCTCTATGCCATAAAAATTTCCATACATTTTGTGCAGGTGGACTGACTGGCCCTTATTTGGAACTATTTCTCCTGATATCGTTTTTCTAACTTTATACACTAAAGCTAGCATATTTCTTTTTCTTACGTATGTATTTTTAACCATTCATGTCTGTCATGATCACTAATATTTTTCCTGGTTTTGTAACTAGGGATTGCTATGGTGAATGATATCAAGAGTATTGAGAGGGATAGAAGTCATACAACTAAGACATTAGGTGTTTGCATATGAGGTGTGGCCATTTCCCTGCGAAACATTACGTGAGGTAGTGCTTCTGTTCTTCGACACCTCCATTTTCCCTTCATAGTTCATATTTTTTCTTGATTAAATCTGTAGCATAAGTGCTAATTACTTAGACAGTCTCATTCTGTTTTGGTTTCCCTTCATTTTGCAGGGGTATATTTTCTGAATGTGTTGCTACTGGATTCGCTCTGGAACATCAATGCTGGGTCATGCATGCATTCCATCCCCAGAAGGGAAGTGAAGGTCATGAGAGGCAGGGATGAGATGCTCATCCATGGTGATGTAGGGAAAAGCAACAGTGGGAAAATTATGAATTTCACCTGCTGATCATATGCCCTTCTTTCTTCTTTAGTAGCTTATGCCAACATCGTAGACTACATTTCTATATGCTGGATGAATAGCTCGCTTCTTCAGTAGTTTGTGAAAGAGAGCAAGTAAGACAGAGAAAATGGTTCACGGTTTCTACCTTGACCAATCAGCCTCCGCCAACACAATTACATGGAAGCAAGGTAAGATGATTTTTCCAATGGTATCATGATTCCAATCCAACAGTCAGAACCCCCTGTTTGTGTGAATGAGAAAAATAATGGATTAGCTCACTTTCGTGAAAATTTAGGTAGTTGGGATAAGTTGGAACGCATGTTCTCTATTCTATCTTTTTTGCTTTGCTAAAGTCATGCTACAAATGGTTGCTCACAGATTTGTTATGTCTATCGTTGCACCGGGCTAGCGTGGACGACGAGGTGACATCTTCCAACGCACCACTCTGCAAATCATCAAGCGTACACTCAAAAGAAACTAAAGCCAACTATACATGCTTTGATGTTAACGAGCTCTGCCTAATACTTATATTAATTGGTCTGAGACTTCTTTGTGTAGCCAAGTTATTATTCAAATTGCATAAATTCTATGATCTCATGAACTTAGGGTTATTGTATTTTCAGTTAGTTGAAAATAAGCTTTATTTCTGTTACATTTATAGTTGTCTACTATACTGGGTGCTTACACAAGTTTTTTCTTACTATCTACAACCATATAATCAAAAGGCTAGCTCTGTGATCTACATATGGCATCCCCGAAAACTTATGAAAAGGAAATACTTTGAAACAATAGATTCTTAAATTTGCTCCGTCCCATACAAAGATAAACTTTGCTAGCATTTTACTCACCTGCAAGAAGCTTCAAGCTTTTTATTTAAATGAGAAGAAGGAAAAGTGTATCCACAATGAGAGATGGAAACTTTCATATGTGTACAAAATTGTCAGCTATATTCGCAGTAATTGATGTTCTCCCCCTTTTTATCTACACCGGACCTCATTCTTTTACACCAAGCAGAGCCTGTTTTTCTACTTGGATTTTCTTATTTCGTACTCTATCCGCAGTGAGCAGCACATAACTGGATTGTCTGACATCGAGTCTATATATTACATAGCTACTTTGCCTCCGTATGGTGTTACACTTCCTATCATTTTTTTATATGTATGAATACTTCCTGTATTCCATATCATCCTACTATATATAAAAGTTGGTGCATTCCACACCCCGTTCCAGCCTCCACGTCGCCCACTAAACGGAGACCGTCCGATCGCGGCAGTCGACGGTTCGGATCACTTCCTGCTACAGTATTAGTTGGTGCATTCCACACCCCGTTCCAGCCTCCACGTCGCCCACTAAACGGAGACCGTCCGATCGTGGCAGTCGACGGTTCAGATCACTTCCTGCTACAGTATTACTGTAGCAGACGAATATCTACCAATAGCATCGCGCCACGTCGCACTGCTGCGCCCCTTTTGCAAAAAACCGCCCGCAAAGGACCGATTGGTAATTTCGAACAAACCGAAGGACCTCTGTGCAAAAACATCAGCGCAGCTCCCCCTTCCCTTTCTTCTCTCGCGCGCGCGGCCGAACCTCTCCGCCGCCGCCGACGCACGCCCGCGCCGCTACGCGCCTCCCCAGGCAAATCGAAGCCTACGAGCGCCTCCGCCGCCTCTTCCTCTCTATCCTCGCCCACTTTCACTTGCTGGAACGCCGCGCACAGCTCGGAATCGCCGTCGCCGCTCTCCGCGCTCGCCGCCGCAGATTGGCTCGCCGCGGGCGGCTCCGGCGACCATTTGGTCCGCCGCGCCGCCCGTTCGCCTCGCCTGCCTCTCCTCTCGCAGATCCGTGCGCTCCCAGGCTCACACGTGCGCGCAGCTGCTCGAGCGTGAGCTCGGCAGCGCTGCCGTGTTCGCCATCAGAAAATGACGTCAGCGCTGACGCCATGGGTGTCTCACCTGTCAACTTCTTTTGCTTTCAAAATGATTTTCAAAATAAAAAAAATCCTGCCATGCGGGCCCCACCTGCCAGAAATTTCTCAATTACAAAAAATGTTAAAAATTCAAAAAAATCATATCTTCCAATCGACAATTCAAACAAACACACACAATATATCAAAAAATTCTACTTTAACAAATTTAAAAGCTGCACGAAAAATAAATAAATTGAGTATGACATAATACTAATAAAATTTCATTAACTACCACAAAATTCATGACTTTTAACCAAAAAATACAAACAATAATAAAAATTCAAGAAAAAAATTAAAAAAACATATCTTCCAAACTACAATTCGAAGTAATAACTATACAAAAAAACTAAAATCCAAAAAAATTATATCTTATAATCTACAAATCAAAATGATACAAACAAAACATTAAGGTTTTCTAAATTAACCAAATTTTGGACCTCTCCACAATTATCAAAATTTCCCAAATTTCAACTACAGAAAAAATACTAAAATTAAAAAAAAACATGTCTCTCAGTCTACACTGCAAAATAACAACTATAAAAACATATTAAAATTCTATAAATTCATATCTCGCAACCTACAATTCAAAATATCTATTGCAAATTTTGTTTTGTTTACATTAAAAAAATCATCACTTCATATCTTTCAATGTATAATTCGAAAAAAATAATTGTAAAAAAATTAAAATTCAAAAAAAACATATCTTTCAGTATACAATTCAAAATACCAATTATACAACAGAAATGCTAAAATTCAATAAATTTATACCTTCCAATCTACAAATCTAAATAGTACAAAGAAAACATTAATTTTTTTCTTCTAAATTTAGCAAATTTCCAAATTTTTCACAGTTATCAAAATTTCCCAAATTTCAGTTACACAAAAAAATACTAAAATTCAATAACTTCATATCTTTCAGTCTACACTCCGAAATAACAATTATACAAAAATGTTAAAATTTTAAAAAAAACATATCTTCCACTTTACAATCCAAAATAATAAAAACAGCATACCAACAATTATAGGAAAATGCTCAAAATCACCAAATTCATATCTTCCAACGTATAATTCAAAATATATAGTACAAAAAAATGCTTAAATTCAAAAAAAAACATATCTTCCAACCTACATATGAAAATAATAAAACCAATATGTCAAAACTTTCTAAATTTACCGAACTTTTAAACTTCCCGCACATCAAATGTACCAAAAAAGAAATTGTACACACCATAATACAAATAACATATCAACACAAATTCAATTTCCCGTAATTATAGAATAAATTTAAAAATGCTCACATAATATATTCCCTCTGATTATAGTGCTAAATAGAAAAATTATAACAACATAGAACCATATTTCATCAACTCAATTTATTTAACATATTCAAAAAATAACAAAACTTAACTCTCTCTAACTATGTAGCTAAATTTTAAAATACTTTATTACATGAATATTTGAAGAAAATACAAATTAATTTCCTCTGCTTACGAATTCAACTTAAATTAAAACTAATAAATGCTCACAAAATGTATTCCTCCAATTATAAAGTTAAATTAATTCCAACAAAACACAATAAATTGTTAAATAAAAAATTTATGACAACATGGAACCATATTTCATCAATTCAATTTATTTAACATATTCAAAAAATAACAAAACTTAACTCTCTCTCTAACTACGTAGCTAAATTTTAGCTAAATTTTAAAGTACTTTATTACATGGATATTTGGAAAAAAAATTCCTTTGCTTACGAATTCAACTTAAATTGAATCTAATAAATGCTCACAAAATGTATTTCCTCTGATTATAAAGTTAAATTAATTCCAACGAAACACAATAAATTCAAACAGATTTCATCATTACACAACATCTTTCAATTTCACAACTTTTCAAACCTACACAATTTTTAAATATATACAGTACCAAATTTAGATTTTATTTATACTACACACGCGCGGCATTGCCGCGCTCATTTCCCTAGTAAAAGTTAAAACGTTTCATATGTGCGTTCAGCCCTAGGTCGTAGCTCCTGTGTGCCAGCAGGATAGATCGATCGACCGTGGCGGCCGGCGAAAGCGTGGCAGGCCAATCTTACGACCTGTGAGGTTGACATCCTCCCTAATCCGGCTCCGGTACTCGCCGAAGGTGAAGCAACTGTACACGCTTTCAATCTGGCTCCCCTCCGGCTGCCGTCCCGGGCGGATGACGGTGTCGTAGGACGGGCAGAGGAAGAACGCTGCGGAGAAGCGCTCCCGCGCCGCGTGCGCCACCACCCTGTGCTCCACGCTCCTGTACAGGTCGTTGCTCCACGCCTGGAGGAGGTCGCCGACGTTGACGACGAGCGCGCCGGGGCTGGGCTTCGCGGTTAGCCACCGTCCGGCCTTGAGCAGCTGAAGCCCGCCGACGCTGTCCTGCGGCCGCAGGATCGTCAGGAAGTCGCTGTCCGTGTGTGGGCACAACCCGAACGCGCCGCCGCTGCGGCACGGCGGGTACCGGTTCAGCCGCAGGAAGCACGTGCTCCGCATGCAGCTCATCATCATCTCATGGTCGTCGTCCCGTTGCAGCTCCCTTATCAGGATCGACGCGAGCTGCTGCGCCAGCTGCCACATCGCCGTGGACACCTCCTCGATCACATGCCTGGTGTATTTGTCGTCTTCGTCGGCGGTGGCCACCTGATCGTTGTGCTCGGCTGTCGACGGAGGCGTGATGGGGATGTGGTAGGCCTCGGACCAGGACAGCTGCTCTAGGGACGTGGCGGTGGGCGTGCCCCAGCGGTAGCTCTCCGGCGAGAAGTCCAGCAGCGGCTCGTTCACCTTGAGCTGGAAGGGGCGCCGGAACACGCGCACCTGCTCGTCGTGCAGCTTGTCCAGCAGCACCTGCGGCACGTCGTGGTTGGTCACCTGGAAGAACCCCCACTCTGTCGCCGCGCGCACGATCTCCGCACGGCACAGCTCGGCGGCCGCCGCGTCCCTGCCTTGCCCAGCACGGCGAGATCGATCACCGGGAGGTCGCACCCGTAGTCGTCGTCGTCGGCGGCGTCCAGCAGGCTGTGCGGGTGGTTTTGGTCGAAGAGTGCTGGTACGTGTCCATCAGCGGCGGGTTGGACTCTTCGTCCATCGGCCGTATATACGGCAAGTTACCCTAGAAGTTTGGCACGAAATTTTGCTAATTACATTACCGTACGTCCGTAAGAAATTGTTGCAGAATGCAGTGAACTTATTGATCTGATATATGAACATGATCCATGGATGGAGAGATGCATTTGACAAGTTATAAATTAATTAAAATGAGTCATCAAGCAGATTGATCGTATACAACAATGCATGCGAGTGTAGATGCGTCCAAATGCATGTGCATAGCAAGTTTACAAGAACAAGGACCTACGCTGACTCTTTAGTCTTGTACGGTGTGGCCACCGCTTCACAAATTCTAGTTCTACTGTAGTTGTTTTGACCTTGTTGTATTGCATTTGCATCAACTTTAATAAAATTATGGCCATGTCCATCCGTGGATGCATAGACTGGTAGGTATAACATTTCTTTTTGAAAAAGAACAAAAAATTATGAAACGGTTCTGTTGATCTCTTTTTAAAAAGAAGATGCAATTCCATGTGCTGAGAAGGTTCGTGAAACATCCTAGATGTACACAACACCTGCAGTATTAGTTGAAATATGTTCATATATGTCCTGCGCAGAAAACAATCAAACTAGATATTTCATTGTTCTAGAAAAGGTGTGTCTTTTTAGGTTTGCACTTCTTCTCAACATGTACAATGATGTTTTCCATGACTTACAAAATAATAAAGAAAATTAAGATAAGGAGACTACCTTTATTCTGTCACTATACATGTAAGAGAGGAAGCTTCTTAGTACTTACTAATTAATGGTCCATTGCACTCTGATGAAATTTCCCAAAATTTTACCTTTTTAAGGGGAGGCAAAGCGTCCAGCATATGCATAGAGAGAATTTGAATAAAGTAAGAATCCCTTATTGGATAGAGAGTCAATATGATATTGGCATGGGTTTGCTAGTGAACGAAGAAGCTTTTGATTGGTCTGATTCACTCTGTGTAGATTGACTGAACGTTTTCCACTGGCAAAGCGATCGTGTCCGTTGTCCAATATAGCAGGTCTGAGAAGCTGGACTTAGGGTGCACCTCCTGCGATCGTTTCAGATTGCGGGAGATTGGTGAAAAAGTAGAACTAAATGATACTATAACCAAAGCTGAAAATGGGGGGATGAGGCTGATGTTGAGTAGGGTGATGAAGCAACTTCACCACAACAAGAAGCCTAGTGAGTGGTTGATGCACACAACCACTACAACAGTATTTAATCTTTTTTTTACAGTTTTGTTAGATGTCAAACAATCTGACCCATAAAAATATATTTAAACTATATCCAACAGCATAATTATGGCAAGTAAAGTGACCTACCACAACCTTCAACACACCCCACCCCACCAAATATATTAAAGTTAAAATAATTCAAATGATACGGTGTCCATTCTTAAATATGATCCGGTGTTTACCACATAGAGCACTTAGGACATGTAGAATGGCTGATAAGACCGTCTTATTTATACACGCCACACAATATAGATATGATAATAAAATGTGAAGTACAATGGGTTATTTTTTAGTCGACCTTATTAATAGGTTATTCCTAAATTTGTGCTAAGGGATCATCTATTAGGTAAGAGAAGTCAAGCCTATTTTTTAATTCCATCTCCTCCACCTCAGCGATCGTCCTACGTGACAACACTAAGATATAACCATTGTGCATGCCCTTATAATCACAATGAAGGCGTTACTTAACAATTAAGTTAGTATATGTGTATTGCTATTGTACACCGTATAGTATATGAAAATCATTTCTGACGACTTCAATATAATGAAAATGTGTTTTTCAATACACCTTAGCCACAATATTATTTATTTCAAGGTAAACATCAGAGTACATTATGGCCTTTTCTGGAAGTATTTGGTTTTTGAGAGTACAGGAATGCCTCATGTCGCCAGACAAGAAATTTTAACACAATTGGAAAATTGAAAAACAAAACATTTGCAGATCAATATCTATTATATGTCTATTTGTCATTTTGTCCGGCTCGTCGAAAGTTGTACCATTATATTTATCATGGAAATGTGTTCCACAATATTTTTTCTTATAATATTTTACAGACTCCCATGTATAAATAAATCAATGGTTACAAGTTATAATAAACTAGTAAAATATTATCTAGGGGCCATAGGCGAAGGGAGGGAGAGTGAAAGATAAGAAGTCATGAAACTTGTATGTATTCAACTAAATTTTCATTGATCGAGCAAAATAAAACCATCACGTGATGAATGTGCATGCCCACTTATTAGTTGTATGTTGTCACTATGCTATTTTGTCTGTTCCTCTGTGGCTGCACACCTGTCATGCATGATTTCAGTAATTACAGACATGCAGATGCACATGCACCTTATCTTATCTTATCTTCAGTGAATGCTATCAGAGTACGAATGCATGGAAACTATATAAAGAAAAAGACCAAACTTACATAGTGCACGTGTACGTACGTGTTTATGCATATGATGGCCTATGCTTACATATCACATACAGACTCACATGCACATATGTAGATCATGAGAACAGAAGATTATGACAGAAGCTTTCCATCTATAGAATGAATTGTCCATACATGGATGATGAAAAAAAATGAAAAGGTGAACTAAACTTGAGGAAATAGCTAGCGTCAAACCTGTAGTCCTGATAAATGACTCTCAGAAAGAAACAGGAGTCTGGCTCGAATGTGTACGTATTTTCAAAACCAGCTCTTGGAATTTGAGTGGTTTTTGATAGCTAGCTAGCCAGTGCTAATTGGTCATGCCTATATATAGATGGGTGGACATACACATATAGTACACATGAGTGACTAGCTTGCCGGTGAGGAGGAGGAGTTAGTTGGTAGGCTTCCAAAAGAGAAGATGACGAAGCCTTCCTTTTTTTTTTTAAAGAATGGAGGGGCTCCGCCCCCGATTTCATTTTATTGAAAAACGAAACCGATAATACAGCATTGTTTCAGGTCCCTTGGTTTGTCGCCTCACACACCAAACCACCTACTAGAATCCTAACCTGAGCCTACAACCTTACAAAGCTAGAAAAACTTGCCTGCCAACGAACACACCAGATAAACCACCAACACAGCAGCTGTTTGCCAACTAAAAGAAAGAAAACTGAAACTCTACGAAGCCCCCCTACAGATTTCTTCTTCTCTTCACACTTCCCAGCCTTCTTCCGCTTACACAGCAAACCATCTTGTCAGCGGCGCCCACTTTTGCCAGCCTACTGAACACCTCCGCTGCAACTCGTGGCAGAGCTCTTGCCCCTCTGGTTTGCAGCTTGCATTGTCCTCGGAACTGAAGTTCGGTCCAAAAACTTAACCAAAGAGCTACTATAGCCACTACACAACTAGCATCATAAGGAACAACTTTATCAAAGTAAGCAGAAATTCTCGTATTCCTGTCGCGCATAAACTGCTACACTTTTCTATCACAGCATTAAACAAACTTAACCAAAGAGCTACTATAGCCACTACACAACTAGCATCATAAGGAACAACTTTATCAAAGTAAGCAGAAATTCTAGTATTCCATGTCGCCCATAATACTACTGCTACACTTTTCTATCACAGCATTAGACAAACTAGACCATATAGATAGCCTCCTTTCTTTAATTACACTCATCTACTCTCCTAAACAAATAAAGAAAAAACTCCGACAATAAGGGGAGCAGAAGAAGAACATCTAAAACACATAAATTAATTCCACCAGAAAATCTTACTTATCTCTAGCCTCCTGTCTTCTTCTCTAGCTACCTTCTATTCCTCTCCCTGTCCTCTTCTCTACCTTCCATTCACCTCTCTCTCTCTCTCTCTCTCTCTCTCTCTCTCTCTCTCCCTAATGCATCGATCAAACCTCTCTCTCTCTTAATTAGTTGGTCACTCTAGAAATCACATCCATCCGTCCGTCCATCGTTAGTTGGGGTGTGCAGTTATGTGTGAATAAATCCAGTACCACGGGGATGATCAGGGATAAGTGGCTAGTGTCATGCCGCCCTCTTCTTCTGCGGGCCATGGCCGTGGCAAGATTTTCTTAACGACAACAACAGGAAAGCCTCTTAATTAGTCATGCACCGAACTTCGTTTTTCAACACACAAGTGACATAAACTTATTTTCTTAACTAGTCATTAAATTCCAATCAGAGATTATTTTCATTGCCTCATGTTTCTCCTCTTCATAAATAATTACGCATACATCTTGCCACCTTCTAGTTTTCCTTTTGTGTATGCACCTAGCTAGCTAGTTCCAAATTACATAAGGACGCTGTTATTCTTTAAAAAAATCATTGTAGAGGCATTCCTTTCAAAGAAAAGAAAAAGAACATTGAGTCTAACAAATAAATTTTACAACACCGCAATTTCAGATGCATACAATAAAATTCAAACCACTAGGTACAATTAATTAAGTACTTAATCACATTCGCAGAACGTGGAAAAACAATACTGCAGCCTAACAAAATAACCATCAGGACTTCAATTAAAAATAACCATAAGGAAATAGAATTCCAGGAACAAATTTCACACAATTATCATGGATATGTAATCACCTTTTATAGAGCCATCGGTAATAATTGTCATTAAAAATATTTACTGCATCACAATCCACCATCGAGAAAATTATTAGTCGCGCCACTTGGCTATTACCGTTCTACTAAAGTATTGATTTGCATGTCTGTGGCAACCGAGAAATATTCATGATAGTTGCCATTATTATATTCACTATAGAGAAATATAGGAAAAATGGTTATTTAGTCTAAGTACCCATTACAAGAATTTCAAAATAATTTTGAAATGTTAAATGATGTTACTCTGAGTTGTTCCTTGGTAGTTTTTCTTTTTGGACATCCACAAATTGAAACTTTTAAAACCTTTTACTAGCCGGAAATTCACTTTGGCTCCTGGGTGCATATACTCCTGTTATTGTTTTTAAAATTTTAAAAATATGAAAACACTTCCAAAAAGTCTGCAAACATTAGGGCCCAAACATATGCAACTTTTCAACATTCGTGCAAAATTTCGGAAGGAAATGACACTTTCTGTGGTCTATGCAAAAAAGACAAAATCTGTGGCCGGAATGAGATTTAAAATACATTTTTAAAGTATAGATTTTGTCTTTTTTGCACAGACCACATAAAGTGTTATTTTCTTCCTAAATTTTTAACGAATGTTGAATGCTTGTATATGTTTATGCCCAATTTTTCCGATTTTTTCGAAGTGTTTTCATATTTTTTAAATTTTGAAAAAAATATCAAGAGCATATGCACCCGGGAGCCAAAACGTCTCTCATCACACTATTTAGAAATACTTATATTGGACTATAAAAAATCGAATATTTTAAATTTGACTCGAAATGAATTGTCGTGGTGTCTAATTTTGCAGGGTATGATAAAAGTAGTCTAATACAAATTAGATGCCAAATTATTATATTTGAGATAGTCAAATATAAAAAACAATTCCTTAAATGGGTGCTAATGATTCATAAAACTAATGTATAGCGTTTTTATCCAAGGAGCTAATTAGATATGTAAACATAATAAAGGTAATAGCTAAACTAGCAAAAGTAACCACATATTTTCTCATTTGTTTGTTATTCTAGTCATAAATTAACCACATAGACCTACAAACTTTGCATATATATGCACATTATACATATGAATTCTTCTTGCAGTATAGTAATCTCTTGCATATGTCTGGGCGTAGTGGTGGAAAGCAAATGTGAATTTTGTGTGAACTGCAAGGGATACCGAGGCACAAATCACCTCTGAGATGATGATGTTGGCGGTGCTGTTGAGTATGCTAGGTTCACACTCTTACATTCAAGTGGTTCTAAAGAGGAGTGGACATGGATAATGGTTGTTGAGAAGAGTAATGATTGCCAACGATGGAGAATTTCAAACTAATAGGTACCATGGTTTTTAGTTCTTGTGGTTGTTGTTTCTTTCATCCCTCTCTTTTGCTGGGTTAAATGCCGTGTTTCCTTGAAAGTAAACACTTATATTGTGCTCCTGTTGCAAGTTGATCCATAATTTTGAGAAACCAAACTATACACATAATTGAACACCTAGCTAGTTGAGTAAATACTCAAACAATATTGAAAGTATGTTGTCTCAATAGCTTGACTAAAGATGGTCATTAGTTAACATATATTTTGTAGGACAGTTCTTTTTTATTTATACTTATCGGTATAAGTAAGACGAGACAATTTGTTCGAGCAAAGAGGCTATCCACGTCTCCCCGAGAGGCCGAGAACATCGACTTGTCTGATAATGAGCCCGAGAAGAATGCAGAATCATCTGGACAATGCCTACGACTCCCGGGTTCGATCCTATTCCTACCGCCGGTCGCACTAGGAGATTACCCGGCATGCGTCTTACTGACGCACACCAACCTTACCGAATGTCTCTAAACACTGCCCCCAGCACTACTCAGCCACCCCACATCGGTGGCCACGGGTGGCTCTGCCCTTGATGAGAGGATCTTTGCCTGTTTCGGATCAAAGTTAGTTCCCCTTGACTTGGTCGTACATGGACCATTCCCTCAGGTTTCATCGTGGGTCCCATCGCCGCGTGGCACCGGCTTCAACATACTCGATGCATATGCATGAATTAATTCGGATCTACGCCATACGAATGTACGCCTCCCCTCAGCGGAGAGACCGCATGCTAAAAAAAGATTAATTTAGTCCATCAGTAACACAAGTCGTCATACCCATATCCGACACATATACAACATGTTGTACAAGCGTACAAAGAAATGACGCTCATTAACCCATATGATGGCTCTGCTTTTTTTCATATTTATCTGAAAGAATAATCTCCATTCTTGGAAATGCATCTACATGTTACGATTGAGCACCATCATTCTGACGTGGGCAGTAATTTAAAATCAACATCCCTAAAAAGAATAGAAAAAATCATCAAGTTTGAACAGCCGCACAATGCATTGGTACGATCGAAATACTTGAACTTTTGATTCCATAAATACAAATTAATTTGCATATTTGTATTATCCTTGGATGCCAAAGCTCCAGCAATATCCTTGGATGATCATGTGTGTGTCCGTCTATGCGTGTGTATAGGCGCGCTTGTCACTCACACCTAATTCAGGAGCTTTCAGCTGCCTATTCACTGAAACAAATATCCGGATTCTCAAATCTGTGGAAGGGATTCATTATACAATCCTAGGCTTACATCTGTCCCCAGTAGTCTGCATCATATCACATCATTTCATAACTAGGCAACAAACCTTTGCTTTAGAGAAGATGTGTGCGCACCTGCCATTATATATTGCACGCATGACAGTGTGCTGTTGGAACAATTGCAACCCATAAATAGATGGTATTAGCTTAAATAGCAAGGCATATATGTCTATATATATAGTGGCCTGTGACGGGTGTCGGCAAATCACTAACCCTGACATGCACATAAAGGCTAACTTGATAACCTTCACTTTCTTTCATATGAATGGCATTGTTCCATAAATATCACAATCACCTCTTCTGTCTATCATAGCATTTTACTTTTTATTGCTGGTCCTATTTAATAAGCTGACGGTTCGTGTCTGCAAAGAAGTGAAAACGACAACTACCAGCAAAATAAATCAGTGAGGTAAGCAGTGACCTATGACCCTGTTGAGACAATCAGATTAATGTATATGACTTTATATACTTGTTAATTTATACGTATCCAAATATTGTCTTAATACGAACCGGCTCAGTAGTTCTAGCCCGAGACTGTTTCATGACCGTGGGTTTCTCCTCCGATCATATGCATGCATGGGAAAGACAAACTTGGTGACATCTTCAAGATTTTTGTAGAAATCTAAACTTCTACTCCCTCCATCCAAAAAAGGATGTCTCAACCTAACTCAAATTTGGGCTAGGTTGACATCCTTTTGTGGATGGAGGGAGTATATGAGTTGGCTCTCAACGTGTAAATCCGATTTATCGCCTTGGCATACGGTGGAGGAAACTTATGGCCCACACGGCTTGGCTGACAACTAGTGCTTCTTGAGAAGAGTGGCGCCACGCCGAGAGATGAAGGAGTTGGCTACTTAATGGAAGCCGCCAGGGGCGAAGCTTCCCTTAGGGAAAGGTAAGGCGGCCGCCCTAAGTTGATTTTTGGAAAACAAATCGCATATATATAGGCATTTCCCTTGTATATATACTACCTCCGGTACGATATAATTGTCGTGAAAACGTTAATAAGCTAATACAAATTACTACACACTCACGACAATCTTTACGGATCGGAGGGAATATTATTTTTTGGTATTTTCTGCTTTTTTTAGACATGGTATTTTCTGCTGGTTTGGTGAAAGAATAGAGGAGAAAAACAGCCAACTGGGCCGGTCATGAGTACCTCAGCCGAGCTGGGCCTTACTGGGCCACGCGTGGGAGTCAGAGGAGGCGCACGAGCGCATGCATCAGGTCGAGGCGTCAAGCGACCTGTGCCTGTGCCCTGTGGGACTGAGATCCCGTGCCTCGCCTATGGCAAGGCACGCT
Organism: Poa pratensis; assembly: GCA_947311845.1. Taxonomy (NCBI): domain Eukaryota; kingdom Viridiplantae; phylum Streptophyta; class Magnoliopsida; order Poales; family Poaceae; genus Poa; species Poa pratensis. Next base: position 61,270,334 of record CAMZMU010000128.1, on the reverse strand, counting down.
GTGCCTCGAGGTCTCAGATCCACCATCCATCGCCCATCCAACGGCCAGCAGCGGTCAACGCGAAATTGGACCTGGTCCGCTTGTCTTCTTCCTCTGTTCCTCACTTTCCATGGTACAGGCAACGGAACCGCGGGAAACGAACGCTTCACGGAGGACTTCGCGGGCGGGAACTGCCGTGGAGAGCTGGGCCTCCGTCGCCGCCATGGGGAAGGGTGCCATGGGATCTCTGGCGGCGGCCACCGGATAAACGGCGCCGGCAATCCCCTCCGCCCCCACAGCCTTCTTATCCCCGCTTGCTCCGACGAGCTCCTCGTCCCCGTTGTGAAGATTTCTGACGAGCCCTACCTCAGCTCCGGCGACCGCGTCCGCACTCCTGCGACCCCTTCTCAACCGAGGTTCTCCCATGCGACCCCTCCAACACGGAGCAGGTAGTCCTCTGTAGAAACGTCCTCTGTGTATGTATTCTTCGGAACTGAAAATTGTGCTTGATTATTAGTTCAGTACTGAAAATTGGCTATGTCATATGGATTGTTAGTTCATTTTTCCAGTATAATCAGCTCAACTCTTCCTTCTTCTGGTCATTTTCCAGTACTAAATTTTGCACATGAAACACTTTTTTGCTGCTGGCTTGCTGTATGAATTTGGTCTCTGTTTGTATCTGAATTTCGTATCCTGGAGCTGTCTTAGTATTAACTGGATTTTCTGTGTGTGTGCAGTGCAGACATCTCCTCCTGCCTCGCTGCTGCTAGCTCCAGGGCGTCTGTGGCAGTCGGAGCGGGCCGACAGAGTGAGCGTAGGAGGACGATGGAGGGGGTAGAGGAGGTCATCTGAGGGTTGGACGGAACCGGCGGAGGCAGCCGCCAGAGGGCAGGCGGACGGAGCAGAGCAGCCAGAGCTGGGCGGTCGTCGAGGGCGTTTCCTCATGTAGACGAAGCCCGAGCTCACCCTGGAGGCGCAGCCGGAGCGGCTCCTCTCCCTTCCCGGCGGCGCGCTGACGGGAGCTTGCTCCCTTTCCTGCAAATCGGCGACGGGACCAGCAGCGAGGCACCGAGGCACTGGACTTTGGCCGCACGTGAGGAACAAATGAAGGGGATGAGCTGACCGGGTCCAATTTCGCGTTGATTGCTGATGGCCGTTAGATGGGCGATGGATGGTGGATCTAAGGCCTCGAGGCACAGCGTGCCTTGCTAGGCAAAGGCACTGGATCCGATTCCGTGCCTGTGCGTGCCTCCTGAGTCCTAACCCTCGCTCGACCCGACCTCCCCTGCATGCCTGTTCTGTTCGGCCGCCGTCCGCCGGTCTCGCCTGCGGCCTGTACGGCTGTCCGGCTGCTCGCCTCCTCCCTCCCCTGCTCGCCTCACTAGTACAGAACGACACATCGGATACCCCTCTATGGAAACGGCATGCGTTAGGCGATGGAGGATCGCGCTTTCCGCGCGGCCAGTGCGTACAAACCTGACCTGGGCCGTGGCTGGCCCATCAACATAGGTAACGGAGAAAGTATTAACTCCGTTACCCATAGTATTGGCAACGGTCTTAATTCTGGCTCCGTTTCCGATATGTGCCTCTATAGCAACGGAGACTTTTGTGTGTCCGTGTGCAATGTGGACACGTTCCATCTTCTTGGAATTCGATGCGAGCGGAGTAACTGCTATGGCGTAGTGGCGTAGTGACGCCGCGGCACTGCCCACTACTCCTTAAAAATCCACGATCTCCCTGCTATCTCAGTACGCCACTTCGCCGCAGCCATGGATACTCCTAGCAACTCCTCGGGCGTTCACCGCAGCAGTTTCCCGCTTTCGCTGAATTGGAACCGCGTCGTCGTGCCGGAGGCCGTCGCGCAGAGGCACTGGCAATATAGGAGGCCAGTGCCCTGGTCAAATGTTAGCCTCCCCGCTGGCTGGCGCGTCAACCACAGAAGGGTGCCTATGCCGCCGGAAGAGGACGCGGGATCCTCGGGCGCCCGCGACCGCAGCCGCTCGCCGCGGCGGAGAGAGGCCAGTGCCATGGTCAAATGTTCGGCAACCCGGTGGCTGGCACCTCAACCGCGCGTCGGTGCCTATGTCGCCGGAAAGAGTTGAGCTGCTTCAGAGCCGCCGGCTCCTCCTCCCGTCGGAGCTGCGCGACGATCCTGCCTACGACGACGAGATGTGGGAGGGGCGCACGGGCGGCGATGACATCGTCGGCGAGGAGCCGCGCGACGACACGGACGACTACGCGGCTCTCCTCGCATACAAGCAGGAGAAGGCGGAGGCCGAGGAGTAGTTATAGTTATTTATTTTTATGTTCTTCAACTTCAATACTAGTAGAGATCAGTATAAGCCCAGTGTGTCAGTGAAAAAATCAAAGGAAACCGGATATTCACTTTGGAGCTCGGGCTCATATGCTCCCGTTATGAGAAAAAAAAATTCAAAATTTGAAAACTCATCAGAAAAATCTGAAAAAAATCATGCACGGACATGACCATGGTACGCACCACCGTATTTTTTTTCGGGCCGAAATGACATCGTACGCGCCCTGTACAAAAATGACAAATTTCCTGTCAGAAATTCAAAATTTGAATACGGTGGTGCGTACCATGGTCATGTACGTGCATGATTTTTTTAAGATTTTTTTGATGATTTTTCAAATTTTGAATTTTTTTTGCTCATAACGGGAGCATATGAGCCCGGGAGCCAAAACTGCACTCTTAAAGGAAACGGTTGTTTATACCCTCCGTTTCCGATGTTCTACTTTGCTATAAATGCGCCCTTCACACAGCACTAAACTCTATCGCTCACTCGCAGCCTCACTCTCAAAGTGTGGCGGCGCCTCCACGCAGCACCAGATCTTAGCTCCACCGTGGCGGCGCGCATCTCCCTCCCTCCGACCGTGGCGGCGCGCATCTCCCTCCCTCCGACCGTGGCGGCGCGCATCTTCCTCTCCTCCGACCGTGGCGACGCGCATCTCCCTCCCTGCGACCGTGGCGGCGCGCATCTTCTTCTCCTCCGACCGTGTCGGCGCGCATCTTCCTCTCCTCCAACCGTGGCAGCGCGTACCCGTTCTTTGCTCCACCCGGGAAGATCTCGTCGCCTGATCTGTAGCTGGAAGGCGCATGGCGTATCGATCCGAGGACAACGAGGACGACTACGTACTCCCGCCGCCAGATCCAAAGGTAATACATCTATTTGTGACCGGCCGTCGTGCCGACGAACTAGGGTTGTTGTCATTGTTCTGCTTAGGTTTTCTTCCATAGGACACTCATGAACAGAACTAGAACTAGGGTTGTAATACATCCGAGGACGATGAGGACACTGGCGGATCCACCTTGAGCCAGCCGGGTGCACAGGACACCGGGAGAAGTAATTTTTCTTTGTAAATTAGCAATTTTTCATCACATATGCACCCCTAAAAATTGTTTTAAATGTATTGTGGTAACATGTGTGCATCCTGGTTCAATATGTTCTAGCTCCGCCACTGAGAACGACTACGTAGTGTCGCTCGAAAAGAACATAACTAGCACAAATCGGTAGTGTATGAAACTCATGACTGACTTATCTCCTTTGCAAAACAGATGTACATTTCGGTGACACTGTATAAAAAGCCGGGTCCTTAGCCAAGGTGCGCTTGTCGTCCGGCATAATTGTTGGTACACAACAACTATGCAATGGATTTGTAAATTTGTTATTCTGTCTTATGCATCATTTTGTGTTGTATGTCCTTTATGCTAGATGTATAGTGAGCTAACATGGAGTCATATATTCTCTCTTTGCATTTCAGTGACCACTTTACAAAAGAAGCACCTTCAGTACATCAGCACTCACTTATTGCACTATGTGCAGAGCATGGTGCTGATCCGTTTAGCTCATTTAAATGAGCCAAATACAAGGTCGGGGACAAAGCGGCGAGTTGATTATATTTTGGCGACACCGTCCAAGAAGAAAATTGAATTCATGAACTCTAACAGCAAGTCATGAAGATAAATTAAGTTGGAAATGACAAGGATAAGTTTAGAGAGGCATGACATAGATAGATTTAGCTAGACATGTCAATGATAGATTTAGAGAGGCATGACAATGAAGATAAGTAATTGGTTGTCTTGTGATGCAATGTATCGGTGACATTTGTTATACCTTATGAATGAATGAATTTGTTAGCCTTTTTGTGCTTCTGCTGTGAAATTTTAAATGTCCAGTGCCAAATCTATTCCTGCTCTAGGCTTATGAAGAAATCTCAATGCAAACGAGCAAAAACAGAATCTCCGTTACTGATGTTCTGACACTTCATAAACGGAGGTTGTGCACAACCGTTGCCAAACCGACGCCTCATCAGCGACGGTTTTTCGCCTCCGTTACCGATGAGGGCCTTCACATCAGTAACGGGGTCGGGGACATGGACCCTTTTTCCGTTTCCGATGGGGTTTTTGGCCCGTTTCCGATGTGTCGTTCTGTACTAGTGCCTTCTCCAGTTCTCCCTCGCCTCTCCTGCTGGCCTTCTCCCTGCCTACGGGCAGCAGCAATAACCAGCAGCAAGGGCACCGCACGCTCAAGCAACAGAAAGCTAGGGTTCGTCCTGGCCGGGCGTCTGGCCGGCTTCCCGCGACGATTTGGGGCAGAGACGGATATGGAGGGGAAGATACCTGCAGATGCAAAGTGGAGGTATAATTTCCTGAATTTGGAGTGAATTGTTTGAAAATTTGGTGTGAATTGTGAGCTAGCTAAAATGGGCAAACTACTCATGTTTACATAAAACTTGATCCCGGACTTCGCATTTAAATGGATTGGTTTTCCCCAATGTTATGGAAGATGTTATATTTGCTTATCCAAATAATGGTCCAACTTAACAAACTCATTATAATTTTCTCCCAAATAGAGATAATAGATCCTTCGGGACACAATGGTATAAGAAATTTGATTGGTTGGAATATAGTGTGGAAAAGGATAAGGCTTATGCTTCTATTGTATCAAGACCGAGTTGCACAAAAGGATGTCTGTTGGCTGGCTTAATAATTTGATGTTCATCTACATCGAGCAAGAGATATTTAAAAGTATTGATCTTGGTGAAATTAAGAACGATTTCTAGACGTCATTAAAGCTTCATTATCGGTACGTTTGTTGGTTATATTTTGATTCAAATATGTTGTTGTTACCTTTGTACTAAATGATTATGTTTAATATCATATAAAGTATTAATGTGTATAGACAATTTTAGTTTGGTTGTATCATTTTTTCTTCGCTTTATAATTTGCCTGGCCTCAAATTTTTCGTCCTTCGCCACAGAAAGCCAAACATAGGAAGCATGTTCGGCGGGAGCGGGGGAACCATTTTAGCATGCGCGGTGGGAATTGTTTTGACTAAGTCATGTTTCTCTAGCTTATTTGCAGCGTCGGCGTGCGCGCGCCGGGGGGGGGGGGGGGGGGGGGGATGGCGAGAGGGTATCATAATCGGTAAATCATTTCCGAAACTATACGATTAATCAACCGATTCCTGATTGGGTAGATTTAGATTTGATCATCTTTCTACATAATATGTGTCTGAAGTGTTTGTGTGCAAAATCCTGTAAGATAGTACAAATAGCCAACAGTACGTAGTTAGGCTGGATATATAAATAACTTACCAATATGTGACATGGTACAATTTAATCAACTATGGTTGGTTTCGGGTTCGACGTTCAATTATCTTGATTTTCGAAGAGGCAACCTTACACACAAACATTGACATTATGAACCCACAGGTTAGACCATAACTTTCCCAAGATCAAAATAGTGGGAGCAACTGAAAATACAATGAGTACTAGCAACAATTACGGGCATAAAAGAACACAACATAGGACACATTCATTGTACGTAAACAATGACATAGCGGACCCACCAGTTTCAAATGACCCTAGGGTGTCGATCAGAAATTCGCACATGCAATCAATAGCATGAATGAGAACTTAATTTCAACCACAAATAACTTTTGTGAAATGAGCGGTAACCGTTGTAGGTGATGCCAGCCATCGCCCACTAGATATTTTCCACGCATCCACATAGACCACGTCTTACAATAACCGTTGTAGATTCTCGGGTCACCGAAACCATCGGGCACATCTACCACGAAGTCAAAAAAATCCTAATAAATCCGCAATAGATATGCATAATATACAACAGATGTAGTGGCCATCCGTGGTAATAACCGAATTTTCTCGTACTGCATATACCCGCCGGCACCGGCCACACTGCCTCTGACCTCCATGCATCGATCCGCTTGCCAGCCACATCTGTGCGCCTTTCCTTCCATCTATGTCGTCAACCACCTCGGTTTGCTAGCCCATCACGTCCACACACCCGTGCATCTAACGGCGGCGATCACACATCTAGCTCGCCTCGCTCGTCGTGCTCTCCATCCACTCGAGTACTCTACTCGTTGCACACCAAGACGATGCATCTACCAGTGTCATGTGGGTTGGGGTCGCTAGTTCGGTTGCTGAATTATATGCTGCTCTCCTACGGCCGCCTGCTGCTACTTTAAAGTGTTCTGCACGTCACAACGACCGCATCAGGGCCGGCCCTGGAGGGTGGCAGGGTGGGCGGCCGCCCCGGGCCCCAAAATCCAGGGGCCCGCCCCAGGTACGTTATAGTATATGTACCAAGTTGTATTTAACAGGAAAAAAACGAAATGGGCCATAGGAATTAGGAATGTGGCCCATGGAAAGGAACTATTCGCACGCCCAGGTCGCATCCTTGTTCGCACGCACACGATCGCGACTCGCTCTGTTTTGTTCGTCTCCTTGGCTCCTATCTCCTCGCCTGATGCATGTGATTAACTGATTCCTCTCGGCTCTCGCAAATAATCACATAACGTGGACGGGGACGATCCGCGGCGGATCCGGCGAGTAGCAACTAGAACTAGGCGATCGATCTCATCCCAGCAGTAGCCGGCTCGCCGGCCCTAGCCGTCCCCCGTCGCCGCCTCGGCCAGACCCTAGCCACGGTAAATCTTTTGGCTTTTGCGCTCTTTTTTCTATAATCTGTATGTGTATGTGATGTGTGACGGCATGATACCTGATTTAACTTTATTTCTAGCATTGTGTGCGATCATGTCATTAAGAAAGTATGAATCTGGTAGCTCTAAAAGGAAAAGAGCAAAACATGTGGATGATTTGGTACAATCAAAGAGAGGAGATATTCTTAAATTTTGCAGGGGTAATACTAGTGCTTTGATAAACCCGTGTATGAGAGAAGTCGATTGTTATACCAATATCTCCATTGCTTATCGCATATTATTTACTGTGCATGTGACTGTCGCCTCGACTGAAAGAAGCTTTTCAAAGTTGAAGTTATCGAAGAACTACTTGCGGTCTACAGTGACTCGCTCAAGGAAGGGGATTTTTGGCTCTCGGGCACACTCCCCCCAGAATTTGAAATTTTTGAAAATCGAACTTTTTTCCTTCAAAAAATCTGCATTTTTTTTTACACAAATACATATACATAGTATGTACGTACGCAAGAAATTTCATAAAAAAATAACTTATATTTTGGGCTACAGAAAAAAGAGAAAATTCTGACAGATTCAACATGCTATTTTCACATTTCACTGATCCGGATTTTTTTATTTTTATGTAGCTTGTAATACGATTTGTTTTGCACTCATAATCGGCATGTACGTAGAGGACATGCATATGCATCACCTTGTATTTTATTTTTATATTTTTGAAACTCTTTCAATTTTTTTATTTTTTTTTGAAAAAGCGGGTGCACTGGCACCCGAGAGCCAAAACCCATTTTCGCTCAAGAGAGGTTAAACGGGTTGGCAACATTATGCATCGAGAAGAAATTATTGGATGACATTGACATCGAGCCCATCATAAGTGAATTTGCATCGAGAAATGTTAGAAGAAAATTTTAAGATAATTTGTATAATTTATTTGATATGTGCACTGTTTTGGATGCATTCAAGTTTTACTGAAATTTTTTTTTACACAAATATTCATTATTCGTATGATGATGCTACATTAAGGGCCCCAAGTTTTAGTTTCGCCCTGGGCCCCGGAAATCTCAGGACCGGCCCTGGACCGCATGGTGGGTCCTGTGTGTCAGTGACTTAACCTGACTTACTTTGTATCCCACAAAGTCAGCTTATCCGTGCCCCTCCGCCTCATACAAGATCATGAGAGGGACTCCGTCCTTTTTTCCTTCCAAACAAATCTCGCATGCACCGCAGGATCACACATTTGGATCACGGGGTGGCCTTTTGGTAGCATGATGTGGGTTGATTTCTAGATTCCCGAGGGGTCAAAATGAAAAAGGCACGGTGATGTACCATACCATCACCATCGACTCGTAATTAATAGTAATGATATATATCCCAATAGCTTGGTTAATTTTCTCTAAATTGTCTGAGAAAGCAATATGCACCAAGTCACATTTTTCCTTTTTTGGTTTTGAAAATAGAGGAAAGTAATTAAACTACTAAGTCATTTTGAAGGGAGAAGAGATAATATATAATATAAATCTTAGAAATGTTTTGTTATAACAAAAAACAAGTGAAGGGAATTATAGTTTTACCATAAATAGGATTTTGGGAATTTTGGGAAAAGAAAACATTTATTTAGTTGTTTTCCTCATAGGAAATAATCAATTGGATGTAAAGGAATGACGTTGGTCATAAGTTGACCTTGTCAAAAAGGAATTCATCAACATGTCAACAAAAGTCAATTAGGTCAAATAATGAAGTAAACTCAAATTAGTTTCAGGGCGGATTTGAAAGCATGAACTTGTCTAAGTGACGTTTTTTAAATAGTTTATATACAAGATCATATATCTGGATAAAAAATTCCAAGATTTTTAGGTACAAAAAATAATTATGAAAACATGTTTTCCCATTTCTCCTACAAAGTTTCAAAGGTGAAATGTTATGTAAAATAATTTTAATAATTTATTTTCCAGGTAAAAATAAAATAATATATAATATAGTCTTCAAATGTGATTATAATTTATTTTAAATTTTTATATAAAACACATTTGCTTTGGGTAGCATGGTTCTAGGTTTAGAGAAACAAAGTCCTTGCAACTAGTTTAAATCTTTGGAATATATTTTATAAATAGCTTCTGAAACTCTTCTCACATGGCATGATCATATTATGAATTTGGAATCAAAGTGTATGGGTAGAATCAGAAATAAAATCCAACTCCAGAGAGTCAAGTTGGTCACAAAAAATCTAAAGGCATGCAAATACAACGATCTAAACTCCAAAACCTAAAAAGTTTAATTTCCCTTCTTTTTTTTTTCTTACAAACACTTGAAGCTCCAAAACTGAAACATCGGGTTGTGACAAGAACTTGATATTCTTTCCCAAGATTTTTTTTTAGAAAAATCAATGAGTTTTTGAACCATGGGGCCTAGGAGATGACAGTATACTCAAATAGTGTTATTCTATTCTGGACTTGTTGAGTCCTCATGTACTCATCTCATATGTAAAATCTCCTTTCTGAAGTGAAAGACTCTTAAGCCGGAAAAATTGATCACCAACATGGAGACGAGTGGTGTCTTCGAGCCACGCTTACATGAAAAAAAATCCTCAAGGGAGCATTGAAACATCTAGTTCATGGTTGATGCAAATCCGCAAGCAGGGAAGCTACGCAGCAGGGCAAAGTAGGAAGGAGCAGCTAGCAGCACCGATCTACATCCCCCGACCTATAAAAATCAATTTTTCTGCCCACTCTTGTATGTGTCCCTGTCTACTCCTATTTGACCCGGAAAAAATAATCAATTTTCGGGCATCAAATCCATGAATATCTTGGCAGTATGGTGATGTATGGTGCTGTTCAATTATTTCAATGCGTTTTGTTGATGAAATCTGGGACAGATGGGCAAGAGAATGGATAAAAGGAAAAATATAGTACTTGTTTTGATTGTGAATCTATTTTTAATGCTTATTACTGAAAATATAAACAAAATGATGCTGAAATTTTGACTAGTGTGGTGCTACAAATACACACATTTGAGTGGTAAGCTCACCATTGCCATGAAAGAGGTGAGCTGAAGCCAATTCTAGCCATTCCAATTACCCCAACCAAACACAAAACAGAACCATTCCGTTCCAGCTTTTTGGTCCTAACCAAACACGAGAATGGCAGCCGCCTAGTTCCTAGCGACCTCGCCGGTGTCCGCTCCCTGCGCCGCCGGAGTAGCGAGCGCCCTCGGCGGGTTTGGCCGGGGAAGAAGCCAGTAAGCGGGGCAACGGAGGGATTAGAAGAGATTAGCGATGAGAGAGGACAATTAGAAGATGTGGACCATTCTGTTCTGCCGATTTTGTGGGATCAGTACTGGTTCAGGTATCTTTGGGGGTATATCCCTCTCTTTGGTTCGGTTCCATCCAGTCCATTTGCAACCAAACGCATGCAAAACCTGAATGATCCCGTGTCATCCCTATCAATTCTTGGAACCAAACACACGCTAAGAGATACTCCATGAACTAGAATTTGCATCAGATATTTACAAGATACAGGTAAAGGGCTGCACCGAGCCCATGCACTCTGTCATGGATGGTGTCAGGTGTGGGTTGCACATGTGTCCTAGCCAATTACATTCAGAACAGTCGTTAACAACGTCTTGAATCTTGATTTCGAGCTTGCCGTCCATGCTACCGTCCTTGGAGTCCCGTGATGGTCAGCTCGCCGCTCCCTGAGGTGACCTCTTCCACCTCGAGAAGGGCCGCCGGAGCAGTCATTGGCGTGCAGGCCACCGGCCGAAGTGGCCGCACCAGCGCCCGTTGGTGCGACAGCTTGGGTATCACGGCAGCCATTTGCGGTCGTTGGCTCGGGCTCTCCTGAACGCACAGCAGCCCTACCTGGACGCATGTTGCGGCCTGCTCTAGCTCCGCCGAGGAGCAGCCGTCGTGCACAGTTGAGTCGAGGAGCTCGAGGCTCCTGTTTTCTTCAAATAGCCTCCATGCCTGCAAAAAGTTATTCTATTTGTCAAGGTCATAGACTCATAGTGTTCAGTGTGATTCCATCAGGATGTGTTTCTTGGTTCAAGCAAACGGGGTTGGGACCTGGACCCTGTATAGATACTAAATTTCGAATTCTAATGAATTTAATAAAAATAACACTAAATCGAAAGCAAAATTGTGTAAATCGCACCAAATTCATTTTGGTAATTTTGTTTTCAGCTGCAGGAGGCAATTGATTGCTTACGTGAGCTATGAGGTTGAAGCTTCGCTGGTTCCTCCTGCCACTGACGATCTCCAGCAACAGCACACCGAAGCTGTACACGTCCTGCATGAACGATACCATGCCACCCATGGCGTACTCCGGTGACATGTAACCACTGCCACCACACCATACAAAAAACAGTCAGGAAGTCCGGCAAGGGTAAACTTATGGGCAAGGAAAAAAGAAATGGCGGTAAACTTTACTTAGACCAGTTCCGATTGTGTTAGTTATGCAAAGTTGCAATTTCTTACAGTGTTCCAACAATGATTTCCGTGACGGTCGAGTCGTCCCGGTCGTTGCGGCTACTGCTGAAGGGTCTTGCGCTGCCGAAATCCGATATCTTGGCCACCATATCCTTGTCAAGGAGGACGTTGGCTGCCTTGATATCCCGGTGGATCATGGTGTGCCTCGAGTCCTGGTGAAGGTAGACGAGCCCCCTTGCGACGCCGAGGATGACGTCCATCCTCGTCTTCCAGCTGAATGACGCGCGCCTCCTGGAATCTGTTGGCGATTTACTCAAGTTAACTGGACCGAGCGAGAAATGCTGATGGTTTTCCTGCTCCGGTTATATCAGGCACGTACGTACCGAAGATGAAGGCGTCCAGGCTCTTGTTGCTCATGTACTCGTACACGAGTAGCCTCTCGGAGCCGTGGATGCAGCAGCCGAGCAGGCGCACCAGGTTGCGGTGCTGCAGCTTGGCGATCAGGTCCACCTCGTTCTTGAACTCCTTGAGGCCTTGCACTCTGTTCTCTGCTGAGAGCTTCTTCACGGCGACCTCCTGGCCATCTGGCATTTTACCCTGATAATTCCACTAGGTCAGACATTAATTTGTCATACAAAGTATACTTTCCAACTTACGACAATATAAAGGAGGTTCCGGTTCTGATTTTACATGGATTGTACTATTGCAAGCATTATCACCTTGTAAACAATGCCAAAGCCACCGCGCCCGATGACGTTCTCGGGACTGAATCCACCGGTGGCGGCTCTAATGATTCCCAGATGGTACATCGGACATTCGCCTCTCACGATGTCGTCAATCATGGTGGCTGCAAAAATGGAGAAGGCATGAGCAACAAAGTAAGGACTAGTCTCCTGGTAAAATGCACTTCGATCTGACCTTCCTTACTGCCCCGTGCCTTTCTCCAGATCAGGAAACCAAAGAGGAGCAGAAGCAATGCAAACCCTGTTATCACGGCTGTGATGACCGAGACGAATTTCTTGGACTTGGTTGGCTCTGAAAGATGTAGGTGCCGTGTCACTGTCGATTCAAATACAGAAAATATTGTGGAATTCAAATATTGATGCAAAGGTTGTACAAAGTGTGAGCTTGACATGTTTGTCCTGGTAGGCTATTCACATGGGTACGTCAGTGGTTGAAATCATCATTCCGTGCATGGACAAAAGTCTGTTTTCTGACTTCAATCAGAAGTTCCAACACTGGTTTTTTTTATGCCACTAATTCTCAGTCCAATAAGAATTAGGTTAGTTTTTATTTTGGCCACATCATCAACGTCAGTTGCAACCCATGATCAGAATGAATCTCGAAAAAAAAACTCAGCAATCCAGTTGCCACCACTTGCAACTCTCAGTTACAACCAAATGTGCAACTCATAATTGCACGTGTTGAGATACGTGTACGTATGAGAGTTGTACTCGGTTAGGTTCCTTGGCTGTCAAGGTTTTGTATACCAACCGACTTGTAATCTATACGTAATTGATCCTTGCGAGAAGCGATAGCCGGCCCTTTGAAGCTGTGCAACCTTCTCCTATCTTTCTACATGGTATCAGCCTAAATTCGACCTCCCCTAAACCCTAGCAGCCGCCGCCACCAAAACCACCTCTCCATCGACGACTACTGCATGCGCCTCAAGACCCTCTCCGACGAGCTACGCGATCTGGAGTTTCCGATCTCCGACAAGGTTCTCCTCTCCACACTGATAGCTGGTCTCGGCGAAGACCTAAGCAACGCCGCCTCCAACCTCACACTCCTCACCACGCCGACCTTCCAGCAAGCCGTGGCCTACCTCAAGCTCGAGGAGCGGCGGATGAAGCACCTGCGGTCCCGGGCGGCTCACACCGCCTTCGCCGCTGGCATCGCCCGCGGGCCACCTGCCCCGCTACCCGTCGCACCCCTGCCACGCGCCCCGGCACCACCACCGTCCTACCCGCCCCAGCCACCCGCCAGCCCGGCTCCTCCTGGCGGGTACCGCCAGCGCCGGCGTGGCCGCGGTGGCAACGGTGGTCAGCGCACTGGTGGCCAACCGCGTCCCGGCCTCCCGTTCCAGCCGACGCCGCCATGGAACACAGGGCACAACTAGTGGACTGGAGTCGTCCATGCTTACACGATGCCGGTGCCACGCGCCCCGGCTCCGGGACTCCTCGGACCACGGCCGGCCACCCACCAAGCGTTCTTCGCGACGCCCCCAGTACGGCGCCTCTCCGGTCTACCCCGCCACCGCGCCCTTCTACCCCGGCATGACCCCCATCTACTACAACCCGCCACCGCCGCAATCGCCTTCGTGGGACCCTGCGCTTCTCACCGCCCTCCAGTCCGCTCCCACCGCCACTCCTTAGGTCGGCGGCGGTGATTGGTTCATGGACACCGGTGCCTCCTCGCACATGGCCTCCAACCGTGGTAATCTTTCCGCCTCCTCTCCCGCCAACACTTCCTCTCGCATCATTGTCGGCAACGGTCATGCCCTCCCCATCACTCACACCGGCTCCACTCATTTTCCCTTTACCTCCACCCCACTATCCCTTAATAATGTTGTCGTTTCTCCTCACTTAATTCAAAATCTAGTGTCAGTTCGTTCTCTTACTCGTGATAATTCTGTAACTGTTGAATTTGATGCTTTCGGTTTCTCCATTAAGGATGCTCGTACCCGGCGCCTTCTCCACCGCAGTGATAGCCCGATGATCTTTACCCGGTTTGGTCCTCCCCGTCCGCTGCCGGCCACCTCGCCCTCTCGCCGGTGTCGACCTCTGGCACGCGCGCCTCGGCCATCCTAGCTCCGCCACTCTTCGTCAAATAATGCAAGGCTTTTCTTTTTCTTGTAATAAAACGGATGCTCATTCTTGTGAAGCATGTCGTGTCGGCAAACATGTTCGCCTTCCGTTTAGTTCCTCTTCCACCGTAGCTTCTTTCCCGTTTCAGTTAATTCATAGTGATGTTTGGACCTCTCCTATTCCGAGTAATTCTGGTTTTACTTACTATCTTGTGATTTTGGATGACTACTCTCATTTTGTGTGGACCTTTCCCCTACGCCATAAATCTGACGTTCCCGCCACCCTCACCGCATTTTATTCCTATGTTTCCACCCAATTTGGTAGACCCATCCACGCTCTCCAAACTGATGGCTTACCAGCATCGGACGCATCCTTTTACCGCTCCATTGTTGGTGCCCTGCAGTACCTGACGCTTACTCGCCCGGAGTTGCAGTACGCTGTGCAGCAGGTTTGTCTCCACATGCACGCGCCTCATGATGCTCACTGGACCTCGGTGAAACGGATTCTCCGTTACATGCGCGGTACTATGGACCTCGGATTGTCACTTCATGCCTCGCCATCCATGGACATCATGGCATACTCGGATGCAGACTAGGTCGGCTGCCCTGACACTCGGCGCTACACCTCGGGATATTGTGTCTACCTTGGATCATCGCTCATCTCGTGGTCGTCCAAGCGGCAGCCCACGGTCTCTCGGTCCAGTGCTGAGGCTGAGTATCGCGCCGTGGCTATTGCGGTTGCTGAGTGCACCTGGCTTCGTCAGCTACCTTCTGAGCTTTCTTGTCCTGTCGACAAGGCCACAGTGGTGTTTTGCGATAATGTCTCCGCTGTCTACCTCTCCGCCAACCCTGTTCATCATCGTCGCACCAAGCATATTGAGCTGGATATCCACTTCGTTCGCGAGCAGGTTGCTCTTGGTCACATTCGAGTTCTTCACGTGCCTACCTCACAGCAATTTGCGGACATCATGACGAAAGGGTTGCTGACATCGACAGGGCACCGACATTGCCTACTTACTACTCTATGTTGACGACATCATCCTGACGGCGTGCACCACTGACCTTCTTCGATGGCTCACTGATCGTCTTCGCGCTGAGTTCGCCCTCAAGGACTTAGGGCCGCTCCATTACTTCCTCGGCATCGAGGTGGTACGTCGAGCGGGCGGGTTCTTCCTCCATTAGCGGAAGTACGCTCACGAGTTACTTGAGCGCGCTGGGATGCTTAATTGCAAACCCGCGGCCACCCCCATCGACACGAAGGCCAAGCTCTCCGCAACCGATGGCTTACCAGCATCGGACGCATCCTTTTACCGCTCCATTGTTGGTGCCCTGCAGTACCTGACGCTTACTCGCCCGGAGTTGCAGTACGCTGTGCAGCAGGTTTGTCTCCACATGCACGCGCCTCGTGATGCTCACTGGACCTCGGTGAAACGGATTCTCCGTTACATGCGCGGTACTATGGACCTCGGATTGTCACTTCATGCCTCGCCATCCATGGACATCATGGCATACTCGGATGCAGACTAGGTCGGCTGCCCTGACACTCGGCGCTACACCTCGGGATATTGTGTCTACCTTGGATCATCGCTCATCTCGTGGTCGTCCAAGCGGCAGCCCACGGTCTCTCGGTCCAGTGCTGAGGCTGAGTATCGCGCCGTGGCTATTGCGGTTGCTGAGTGCACCTGGCTTCGTCAGCTACCTTCTGAGCTTTCTTGTCCTGTCGACAAGGCCACAGTGGTGTTTTGCGATAATGTCTCCGCTGTCTACCTCTCCGCCAACCCTGTTCATCATCGTCGCACCAAGCATATTGAGCTGGATATCCACTTCGTTCGTGAGCAGGTTGCTCTCGGTCACATTCGAGTTCTTCACGTGCCTACCTCACAGCAATTTGCGGACATCATGACGAAAGAGTGCATCGTCTTCCTCCAGCAGGAGTTCTTCGGCCTCCACCAAAACCACCTCTCCATCGACGACTACTTCATGCGCCTCAAGACCCTCTCCGACGAGCTACGCGATCTGGAGTTTCCGATCTCCGACAAGGTTCTCCTCTCCACACTGATAGCTGGTCTCGGCGAAGACCTAAGCAACGCCGCCTCCAACCTCACACTCCTCACCACGCCGACCTTCCAGCAAGCCGTGGCCTACCTCAAGCTCGAGGAGCGGCGGATGAAGCACCTGCGGTCCCGGGCGGCTCACACCGCCTTCGCCGCTGGCATCGCCCGCGGGCCACCTGCCCCGCTACCCGTCGCACCCCTGCCACGCGCCCCGGCACCACCACCGTCCTACCCGCCCCAGCCACCCGCCAGCCCGGCTCCTCCTGGCGGGTACCGCCAGCGCCGGCGTGGCCGCGGTGGCAACGGTGGTCAGCGCACTGGTGGCCAACCGCGTCCCGGCCTCCCGTTCCAGCCGACGCCGCCATGGAACACAGGGCACAACTAGTGGACTGGAGTCGTCCATGCTTACACGATGCCGGTGCCACGCGCCCCGGCTCCGGGACTCCTCGGACCACGGCCGGCCACTCACCAAGCGTTCTTCGCGACGCCCCTAGTACGGCGCCTCTCCGGTCTACCCCGCCACCGTGCCCTTCTACCCCGGCATGACCCCCATCTACTACAACCCGCCACCGCCGCAATCGCCTTCGTGGGACCCTGCGCTGCTCACCGCCCTCCAGTCCGCTCCCACCGCCACTCCTTACGTCGGCGGCGGTGATTGGTTCATGGACACCGGTGCCTCCTCGCACATGGCCTCCAACCGTGGTAATCTTTCTGCCTCCTCTCCCGCCAACACTTCCTCTCGCATCATTGTTGGCAACGGTCATGCCCTCCCCATCACTCACACCGGCTCCACTCATTTTCCCTTTACCTCCACCCCACTATCCCTTAATAATGTTGTCGTTTCTCCTCACTTAATTCAAAATCTAGTGTCAGTTCATTCTCTTACTCGTGATAATTCTGTAACTGTTGAATTTGATGCTTTCGGTTTCTCCGTTAAGGATGCTCGTACCCGGCGCCTTCTCCACCGCAGTGATAGCCCCGATGATCTTTACCCGGTTTGGTCCTCCCCGTCCGCTGCCGGCCACCTCGCCCTCTCCGCCGGTGTCGACCTCTGGCACGCGCGCCTCGGCCATCCTAGCTCCGCCACTCTTCGTCAAATAATGCAAGGCTTTTCTTTTTCTTGTAATAAAACGGATGCTCATTCTTGTGAAGCATGTCGTGTCGGCAAACATGTTCGCCTTCCGTTTAGTTCCTCTTCCACCGTAGCTTCTTTCCCGTTTCAGTTAATTCATAGTGATGTTTGGACCTCTCCTATTCCGAGTAATTCTGGTTTTACTTACTATCTTGTGATTTTGGATGACTACTCTCATTTTGTGTGGACCTTTCCCCTACGCCATAAATCTGACGTTCCCGCCACCCTCACCGCATTTTATTCCTATGTTTCCACCCAATTTGGTAGACCCATCCACGCTCTCCAAACTGACAACGGCAAATAGTTTGACAACCTCACCATTCACACCCTTCTTGCCTCTCATGGTACTATATTCCGTCTCACTTGTCCTTAGACCTCTCAACAAAACGGTCGTGCTGAACGCATCCTCCGCACTCTCAATGACTGTGTTCGCACCCTTTTGTTCCATGCACACATGCCTCCTAGGTTTTAGACGGATGCCCTTGCCACCACCACCCTTCTCGTTAACATTCGCCCCTGCCGCTCCCGCTGGCACTACGTGCCCCGGCACCTCCTCTTCGGCTCACCACCCTCCTATGCCGATCTTCGCATCTTCGGTTGTCTTTGCTACCCTAGCATCGCTGCCACCGCTGCGCATAAGCTCGCGCCCCGCTCCCTTCCATGTGTGTTTCTCGGCTATCCAGCCAACACCAAGGGATATCGCTGTTACGATCCGGTCTCTCACCGCGTAATCACCTCGCGACATGTTTACTTTGACGATCAGCGTTTTCCCTTTGAGCAGGAACTCTTGGCGATGCCTTCGACATCACCCATGGCGACTGCCGGCCCCTGCATGGCCGGCTCTCTTGGTGCCCCGTCTCCTGGACCCGCGGCTGCGGTCACGTCTTCGACGTCAGGTCCCATGGTGCCCACGACGTCGACCTTGACACCGGGTCCCATGGCGTCCGCCTCGTCGTCATCGCCGGCCTCCGCCCCTACACCGACCTAGGCTGCCGGCGACCCGCCCCCTCTGCCTGCGGGTCCTCTTACTCGCGCTCGCGCGGGCGTGTTCCGGCCGGTCACCCGCTACCCCGCCGATGAGTACGTCTGCGCGGCCTCCACCACCCCGCCTTCGCCGCTGCCCACATCCGCTCGGGCGGCTCTTCGGGACCCGCAGAGGCATGCCGCCATGAAGGAGGAGTTCGACGCTTTGCAGCGTAATCGAACGTGGGAGCTTGTCCCATGCCCTCCTCGCGCCAACGCCATCTCCGGCAAATGGGTGTTCAAGCACAAGCTTCGTCCCGATGGCACACTCGAGTGCTACAAAGCGCGTTGCGTGGTTCGAGGTTTCCGTCAGCGAGCAGGCATCGACTTCACGGATACGTTTGCCCCGGTTGTCAAATCGGGCATGATCCGCACTATTCTGCATCTTGCAGTCTCTCGCGCATGGCCGGTATATCAGATGGATGTCTCCAATGCCTTCCTCCATGGCCATCTCTCCGAGCAGGTCTACTGCCAGCAGCCCACCGACTTCGTTGACGACACCTACCCGGATGATGTGTGCCTGCTTTCGCGCTCGTTATACGGGCTCAAGCAGGCTCCGCGCGCCTGGTACCAGCGCATCGCGGCGTTTCTTCACCAGCTTGGCTTCCGCTCCACCCGCTCCGATGCCTCGTTGTTCGTCTATCGACAGGGCACCGACATTGCCTACTTACTGCTCTATGTTGACGACATCATCCTGACGGCGTGCACCACTGACCTTCTTCGATGGCTCACTGATCGTCTTCGCGCTGAGTTCGCCCTCAAGGACTTAGGGCCGCTCCATTACTTCCTCGGCATCGAGGTGGTACGTCGAGCGGGCGGGTTCTTCCTCCATTAGCGGAAGTACGCTCACGAGTTACTTGAGCGCGCTGGGATGCTTAATTGCAAACCCGCGGCCACCCCGTCGACACGAAGGCCAAGCTCTCCGCAACCGATGGCTTACCAGCATCGGACGCATCCTTTTACCGCTCCATTGTTGGTGCCCTGCAGTACCTGACGCTTACTCGCCCGGAGTTGCAGTACGCTGTGCAGCAGGTTTGTCTCCACATGCACGCGCCTCGTGATGCTCACTGGACCTCGGTGAAACGGATTCTCCGTTACATGCGCGGTACTATGGACCTCGGATTGTCACTTCATGCCTCGCCATCCATGGACATCATGGCATACTCGGATGCAGACTAGGTCGGCTGCCCTGACACTCGGCGCTACACCTCGGGATATTGTGTCTACCTTGGATCATCGCTCATCTCGTGGTCGTCCAAGCGGCAGCCCACGGTCTCTCGGTCCAGTGCTGAGGCTGAGTATCGCGCCGTGGCTATTGCGGTTGCTGAGTGCACCTGGCTTCGTCAGCTACCTTCTGAGCTTTCTTGTCCTGTCGACAAGGCCACAGTGGTGTTTTGCGATAATGTCTCCGCTGTCTACCTCTCCGCCAACCCTGTTCATCATCGTCGCACCAAGCATATTGAGCTGGATATCCACTTCGTTCGCGAGCAGGTTGCTCTCGGTCACATTCGAGTTCTTCACGTGCCTACCTCACAGCAATTTGCGGACATCATGACGAAAGGGTTGCTGACATCGACTTTTGAGGAGTTTCGGTCCAGTCTGTGCGTCAGTGCCGATGCTTCGACGGGGGGGGGGGGGGGGGGGGGGTGGGTGTTGAGATACGTGTACGTATGAGAGTTGTACTCGGTTAGGTGCCTTGGCTGTCAAGGTTTTGTATACCAACCGACTTGTAATCTGTACGTAATTGATCCTTGCAATCTCCCATATAATGAAGCGATAGCCGGCCCTTTGGAGCTGTGCAACCTTCTCCTATCTTTATACAGCACGAATCAGATCAAGTGGTGTAAAACTTGACTGGGCACTATATGAGAATTAACAAAAAAAAATCCTGATCGATAGTTGAAGTCAAACTAACGGGAGTATAATATATATGTGACTAGGTGCTTCAAATGAAATTGCATTTTCATAGTCTGATTTATTTTTTGATGTGGGAGTATAAATATGTTATCTTGGATCAAATGATTTTCTATTAATCGAGTGATAAATATCAAGCTTCAGATGCCGATTTCCATGTTGGAGTTGGTTGGCAGGGAGAAGAAGCCAAGTCAAACAAGAGCATCTAAGAGCACCCACAGTGTGTGCTAAATTTGGATTTGGGTGCCAAATTGGACATTTGGCTTTTGGCACTAGCTCCCTCCATTGTGGGAAGCCAAATTAGAAAACCAAAGCTAAAAAATTATGGCGTGGGAGCAAGTAGAAGAGCCCATGCCAAATCTTGTAATGGAATAAAAAAATGCACTCTCTCCTATCTAGTACTTTGGTTAGCACATGAGTCCACAGGAGGGAGAGTATTTTATATAGTTTGTGTTATAGTTGGGTCCTACATGTAAGCAAATTTGGCAATGGCAACATTGTGCATGTCCAACATAATTTGGCAACAATGCCATTTATACATACGTGCCCAAATTTGGCTTTGACAACACTGTGGATGCCCTAAGAATCCCAAAACTCTATTTTTATAACATTATTAAACCCTTGCGATGTCTCCACCGTAGATTTATCTGACACTAATGCCTAACAAGCATGAAACAATTGTGTTTGACAAATCTTACTTCGTAAAATTGATTTCGTTAAGAAATGGAAATAATAATGTGCGACAAATGTGTAAGAACAAAGGTGACATTGCAAATGCTTCGATTGTTGAACAGCAAATCAACACTTCTGAAGCGCGAAGCAGAGAGAGTATACCTAGTAAGTCAGACTTCGCGAGCCTGACGAAGAGATCTTGCCCGCCGTCGACGAATCGCGTGTCCATCAGCTCGCCGAACCACTGTATGCACCCAGTCCCTCCCCGGAGGATGTCCGACGCGGCGTACGCCGTGCAGTTGCAGTTGGAGAGGCACCTCCGGCCGCACTCCTCGAGCGTGGCGCCGGCGTCCACGGTGCTGCCGTGCGTCTCCGGCAGCTTCACGCCGCGCAGGGTGTAGAACCGTCCCCCCCGTCGGCACACTGCAGCGACGTGCTCCGGGCGCACCCGCCGGACGCGTTCCGCATGCGCCACTCCTCCGCCGACCCCGGCGTGAACCCCCTGATTTTTTTAGATAAAGAGTGTTTATTAATATCGCGGAGATACAAATTACACCTAGCCTCTGCAACAACGCAATAACCAAATCTATTACGGATGCACACAGCCGAAAGACAATAAGAAGAAGAAATAAAAAGAAAAGTCCCGTATGCAGGCGCACACCACGGCGTCCCCCACCTCGCAGACGCCGAACGCGCCGCACAGACCGTAGCTGTCGCACTGGTCCCTCGGCGCCGCCCAGAAGCTGTTCCACGCCAGAGCCGTGCGGCCCCAGACCAGGCGCTGCATCATGCCGGACTCATTCAGCACCACCCGCGAGACCGTCGACTCGTCGCGGTCGTGGAACAGGTAGGAGACCTCGTCGGCGCTGTTGGTGAACAGGAACTCAAACATGTCCTCGAATGTCGTCATCTCCGGTATGCCGCTGAACCGCACCCCTATCCACGGGCCCGTCCGGTAAGTCTTGCGTCCCTTCTTCCATAGGTGCAGCTCCGGCGAGCCCTGCGTGTCCATCACGTACCGGTAGTCGCCTGGCGACGGGTCGTCGGCGCTGCGCCACGAGGAGAGGGACCACAGGGCGCCGGTCCTGAGGTTCTTCCCGCTTCGCATCCCCGAGATGAACGTGTTCGTCGGGTGCTCGAAGCTTTGCCACAGCACGGCGCCGGCCTCGTCCGCGAGCACCAGGTTGCCGTCGTCGCGGAGCTGCGCGACCGCAGCACCGGCGCCCAGGGAGGAGTTGGACGACCAGATGGTTTCGTTATTACTCGCGGCGTCGAGGAGGACGAGGTCTCCCCGGCCGGTGAGCCCGACTAGGCCGGACGAGGTGTTGAGCGGGCGGTCGCGGTTGGTGACCCAGACGACGGCGCTCGGGGAGACGGTGAACCATATGCCGAGATACCACTTGGTGTTGTTGGCGAGGGGAAAGAGGCCGAGCTGGAAGATGTCGCCGGGCGAGACGAGCCTCTGGTCGCCGCCGATGGTCCTCGACTGCGTCAACGTGTTGTCGGCGACGGCCGAGGCTGTGAGAAGCAACACGGACAGGATAGCGCGGAAGAGGCGGTGGCGGCTCTGGCTCATGATCTTGCTCGCGCGCGCGAGGCTGAATACGGGAGTACGGAAGACCGCCGCTTGACCGAAAGTACGGGGAATATGAATGGTGAGTGGATTGCTTCCGAGATTTATGTACCGACGACTGTCAGCAGAGCAGTAGGAGAGTGTCAGATCAGAGAAAACTGAGAATGTTCTGACAGGTGGTAAATCAAAAGGAAGAGTGCAACGAAATTGCCAGGTAATTTTTTTACAGTTATTAAATTGCTAAGCAGTTGCTGTCTTGCTACTTAAGAAGCTTTTTGTATGTATTGGAAAACTCAGAGGTTCGGACTGTTATATACTTCGTTCGGTTGGGAACTATGGAATACAAAATTAGATATGATTGAGTTGACATAGTGATATGCTTTCGTAAAATAGGCCTGCCGGTGATATGCAGAGCACGGCAGCGAGATTGCTGACTCGTCCAGTTTGTTGACATTTGCCAAGTTGTTTCGTTGTCTATACAGATTCAGCAATCAAGAATTCTTGGTCAGCACTCTTGCTGAACACTGAAGCATGGTGACAGTGGCAGGTGATTTGACCATTTTATAATTGCCTTATGAAATAAAAATCAGGACATCAAAGGTCTCACCTTAGAGCAACTCCACAAGCTTTCCTAAATGTCACGCCACGTAGTATCTTCTTTTCGGTGTACGCCAAAGGCTTGCCGTATTTTTATAGAAGGCGGATTTAGATTATAAAATCATGCCTTACGATTAAGTAGAGAGAACACCTTACAAGTTACAGCACCACACATACAGCTCTAAAGACTAAACCTACTCTCTCGCGATATTTGTGAACACACCAGAGAAGCCCCTCATAGTCTCAGCCCAAATCTTGAACTCTTTGAACACACTAGAGACCAACTGCCCGGACTAAACTGTTGTTGCCCATTGCCAAAAACCTAGGCATTCATGTTCTTCCAAAGAAGGCAACATCTGAGAATTATCATTGCATCAAAGTCTCTCCTAATTCTCGGACTGAACCTTACCGTGCCCGTACACCGCCAGACCGCCACTTGCTCCAAAGTGCGAGCATTGGTCGCCACCCATTAACCCCCACAATATGTAGCAAGCTGTGTCAAATCTGCCTCGCATGAACACATTGGAGTAGAATATGGTCTACATTGTCTTCGTCCTGCAAGAATATGTAGCAACTGGATGATTGATCCAGCAAGCCATGTCATGCTCTCCATGCGAGGTCCAAAGCCAGTGCTGCAGAGCGAGCCATATGAACAACTTAGATTTTAGGGGCGCACCATTATTCCAAATACCTGTAGCAACAGTCAATCTATCCATCCCCGCTGTAGCTTGTTAGTAGATCTGTAGAACGATAGAGAGGGATATGCGGAATATGTTGGATGTATTATTGAGCCTCGGGGCGAGTATATATAGGCGTACATGGGGCATCTTGGAGTGCAAGACAACACACGAGGAGTCCTATCTCTATCCTAAACTACAGCCGTACGTAATACTCTAACACCCCCGCAGTCATAGCGGGAGCGTCGTGAACAACATGAATGACGTGGACGGTCAGACTGGAGATAAACCGAAGTAGACCCAGAAGGCTGACACCCCCCCCCCCCCCCCCCCCCCCCGCAGTCGTAGCGGGAGCGTCGTGGTCGATGTCGCGGCGCGGATGCTTGGACTGGAGAGGAAGCTGATGAGAGCTCAGGCGAGGTGGTAGCCCTTGTGCCGATGTCGAGGGAGCCGAGAGCGTGAGGCGGTGCCGAGGTCGAGGCAGCCGGTGCGAGGAGATGCCGTGGTCGATGTCGTGGTCGGAGATGCCGGTGTCGATGTAGCCGCACATGAAGCCGCAGGCGCGAAGAAGGCGACATGGTGATGATGACAGAGACGCATCGAGGGCAGTCGTCGAGGATGTCGATACCGAGGTCGATGCAGTTCGAACCGTCGAGGATGATGTGCAGCCATAGTTGTGCCAGAACTAGGCGCACACGGGGGCGTAGGCATACTACGGTTTTGCCAGAACCGAGTATGCAAGAAGAATCGTCGTGGACGCGGTCGAGGCAGTCGTAGGGTCGATGCCGAAGAAGACGTTGTCGAGGCCGATGAAGACGAGGCGCCGATCCGAGCTTGCCAGGCACGGGGACGCGTCGGGGATGAAGGCATGCGGCGGTGTTGCCAGCACCGAGCATGCGTAGAGCGGGACCAGTACGGTGTCGTGCCATGTCGGTGATAGACTAGCAGAGAAGGCTCCAGGACGGTAGCGAGGCGCAGAGCGGCGAAGAGGCGGAAGAGCCGATGCAGTCCGCGGTCGTCGGAGTAGACGTGAGGGAGGTCGGTGGCGATGCCGAGGAGGCGGCGTAGCCGGGGTGCAGGCGCTGCCGAGGAGGCGTTGCCAAGCGGTGGCGATGACGTTGGCGACGAAGTTGTACTGGACGAGGACGAAGGTGTAGGCGGCGAAACCAGCGGCGGCGAAGGCCGTGCAGGTTACGTGAGGAGGCGCGGCGGCGGTACACGAACGTGGTGATGAAGAGCCGACAGTTTCACGAAGACCATGCGCGGACGGCGGCGACCCGCGTCGTGGGAGCGATGTGGTGGTAGCCTGAGACGTCGGTGCGCGGGGACGGCTAGGTAGACCGCGTGTAGCAGCACTACGGTCCGAGGGGACGACGTAGCTGCAGTACGCGAGTCGGCGCAGCGGCTTGAGGCCACCGGCGACGTACGCACCAGGGAAGGCGCGCTCGAGGCCGACGGGTGGACCAAGGCGGCAGCGCGCGGCCCGAAGGGGCAGCGCTGCGGCAGCCTGTTGCTTGATCGGTGATAGGCGCGTGCTCGGGGACGTGCTTGGCGGCGATGTGCGCAGATCGGTTGATCAGACGACGGAGGTGCAGGACGCGCCATGGCGTGGACAACGACGCGCAGATCGGAGTTGATGGCGACGTTGTCGGTGAAGTCCCGGGCGATGACGACGAAGACGGACCGGCGAAGAAGACTGCGCGGACGAGAACAGCCTGCCGCGACGCATGTAGGGCGCCCCGTGTGCGGCGCGTGCGGCCGTGCCGTGCGGTTGATGAAGATGGCCGGTGCAGGTTGATGCCGTTGTCGGAGTAGAGGCGCAGGTTGACGACGGCGGTGGGCGACTCAATCCGATCTAAGATCGGTAAACCAAAAAAGAAAACCGATCAAGAGATCGGAGAAGAGACTTACAGGGCAGCCGATCACGGATCGGCGGACGAGCCCTGCGTACGGGTTGCGCAGCCCCCGGCGGAGATCATGGAGATCGACCTCCCCGGGGGCAGCGCGGCGGAAGCGTGTCGACGGCGCCTAGCACGGCGCCATGAGGGCGGCGGCTCTAGGGGTTGGGAGCGGCGGCGGCGGTGCTAGTGCTAGGCGGCGGCTCTGGGGTAGGATCTAATTAGTCTGATACCATGTAGAACGATAGAGAGGGATATGCGGAATATGTTGGATGTATTATTGAGCCTCGGGGGCGAGTATATATAGGCGTACATGGGGCATCTTGAAGTGCAAGACAAGACACGAGGAGTCCTATCTCTATCCTAAACTACAGCCGTACGTAATACTCTAACAAGATCTAGTCGTGTACTTCCCTGTCGAAGACCAAGGTCGTCTCCTTAGCATTCGTATCACGCTGCAGGCCGTTGAATGTCGCCCAAAGATGAATGCACTGCAACTAGGGGTGGGCATAAAAACCGAAGACCGAAAACCGAAACCGAAAAGACCGAGACCGGAACCGAAATGACCGAGACCGAAAAAACCGTTAAAAGTTTGGGTAGCAAATTAGAAAAGACCGAAATTAGATCAGAAATTCGGTCATCACTTATAAATAACCCGAATAGACCGAAAGACCGATTTTATTTTATTTTGAGTGAATTACGTACGGAAGCAGTCGGATTTGTGTGCCAGCCCAGCTTATGTATACATCTAGTCTATAGGCCAACTACTAAACTAAGTATACCATCTAGTTTCTAGGCTCAACAATTGAGTATCCCAGCCCAGCATACTGTAAATTCTCCCGTGCGCGAGAGACTAGTCGATCGCTTCTCACTTTCCCAGTCCCGGGCGCTGATTCCACTTCTTGCGCCCTATATTTTGGTCTATTTGGTCATGACCGAAGACCGGACCGAATAGACCGAAGACCGAAGAACAGAAAACCGAAAAGACCGAATTTATTACGGGTATCATTTCTGGATGACCGAAATTGTTAAAAACCGGAAAGACCGAACCGAACTAACCGAAAAGACCGAACGCCCACCCCTAACTGCAACGCTCCTTGAGGATTCAGACCTCCGCCGATATCCATGATCTATCAGTTGTCCAACAACCCACTTTCCACTGTCCTGCTGTTTTTGTCCCTAACTAGCATGGCGGCCCTCGCATTGGCAATGTCTAAATATGTCTAAAAATCATTTTTATTGGCGAGGACAATGTCTGAATATGTCTAAATCATTTGAATGGTTCGATAGAAATTTATTTTTATATGATTAGAATTAACATGGTTCTATAGTCACCATAAATACTATTCTAATTGAAACCTCACTTTTGCAGAGAAATTAACGTTTAACACACGATATTAACCTTTTAATGGAATCATAAAAAGATGTTGTTAGCCAAATTAAAAAAATCTTGTTGAGTGTTGGGCAGTGGCAGAATTGAAAAAAGAAATAGTTTAGGCATATGAAATATGTACTTGGTACGGAAGTTTGTGCTTTTTATAATTTTTCACATCTAATGTCCCATCATGTAGTTCGCTAATTGATTGGCATTGGGTGTATTTTTCTTTTACTTAGGAATTATCTGTTTCATAGAGCATTTGTTAAATTTTGAAAGGAATGGAGTAGGTTTTTTCTACTGATTCACCTTCACTATGTTTCCGAAAGTAATTTTCCAATACACATATCTCGGTATGAATCTTTTGTTGACACAAATTCATTTATGGAGAGTCAAGTTCCGTGTAACCTTTTTTTGTAACACAGTACTGACGCGGATATTCACATACACGCATATACACTCACCCCTATTATACGCCTGTGCGCACACCCTACTGCTAAGAGTACATTTGAGAGACTGAGATGGCGGGTTGGGTTTAGAGATTGACAAAATCACCGCAGATACATCGCTATTGACGGGAACGTCGCCTTACAATGAAAACATATTACTCCTTCATAACACACACGTGTCAAATCTCTGGTTTGATCCCTACTTGGCTAGAGATCGACTACAACCATCCTCCTAGCTATCGAACCACATGTTCGTGTGTTCTCAATTTGTATTTTTATTCTCCTATATTTTATTATCTTGAGAGTCAAAGATATTAAATTCAATTATCAAAGTTAATATGGTTTGATTACAATCATTGCAGAAGGTCATTTTTTTCTAAGAACCTATTTTCTATTACCCTCTCCACGCGACATCTAACATTTCATTCCGTTCATTGGATGCTCTCATGCACATGTAATTATTTTGCCATGTGATATGATTACGTGTCGACATGGACAACATAGTTTCGGCATTCTAAACAATTGTCGATCTTACCGCTGCCCTTCATCCACACAATCTCTTCAAATCTCATGGCACCACCGAATTCTTTCCAGTCGGCCATTAGTATTATATATTATCGTATGCCATAATAACGCAATACTTCAGAAAAATTATTAGATTTATGAGTTTTAAACAAATAAATAGAAAACAATATAGTTGTAATGCCATGTCATTTTAAATCTTATTACTATAAACTATATAAACTATAGGCAAGTCATCACTATGAGCCTGTAAGCTCACAACTGTGCGGCCGATCGAGCTAAGCATAATTAAACGTTTGTGCTCAATATATATGGTTAAAATGTAGTAATGGATAAGTCTACGTTATATCGATCTCAAATCTCAAATTTTGCAAACTGATCTGATGTCAGTAACCAATGCATGGATATAAAGTCGTGTTATTTGGAGACTAATGAAAAAATTGCTTACCTTTAAAAAGAAAATCTCACGATCTAATTAAAAAAAATAAGGAAACTGAATGCATGCACATAGCCATGAAGATCTTTAGGTACTTCTATTCAGGGCATGCAGCCACCCGCGATGCCTCCATGTAGTAGGCCAGCTGCTTGTCCTTGGCTTAGAAACGCGCGCGTCACATGCATGTTTTTGTGGGGCTAAGTTCACGTATAGTAATGGACTTCTACTTCCTATCTTTTAGCTGGCAAACCTTGCAACATGAAAGAGTGTTATCCGTTCTCCACAGCCACTCCCAACGGGAGATGAGAGATAGACGTTTGGTTTTTGACCCCTAAACCATCAAAACAAGCTGGCTTGCATATGCTACTCAGGGCCACTAAAGCACTGTCCTTCATTTATGTTGTCTGATCTTGCCCTGAAGAAGGATCACATCCACTCCTCCACTTTCTCTAGGAGCCACACCAGCACATTCGCAACTAGGTCTCTTTGATTTAAAAGAATTGCATAGAACTTGTGCAGGATTGAATCCTATATGATTTTTTTTTCTATTCTGATTATTTGATTTGTAGGATTGGGTCCTATAGAATTTTTTCCTAAAAATCATGTGTACTACTTCCCATAAGAAATTTAACATTCACTCTAACCTCTTTTTAAAATTATTTTGGTGGAATCAAACAAACTTTGGTGCATAAAAATCCTATAAAATTGGAGCGTGCATGACATTAGGATTCTACGAGTTTCCTATTTCTACATTTTTTGTATCCTACAAATGAAAGAGTCCCTCGAATATGATGCACGTTCTTTGTCGATATCCTAGATTTAACCAACACCAACCTTCCTTCTTGAGCAATCATGCCCCTCTGCCAAACTGAGGCGAAATCTACCGAATGAGATTCACTGACTTAGCCTTGCTGACTTTGTGGTGACTTTGAGTCACTGACACGCGGACCCTACACATGGTGGGCTCCACATGTCAGTGACTCAAAGTCACATGACTTTATCTCCCACAAAGTCGGCTAATCCGTGCCCGAAATCCACCCCCACCCCCCGTCGAGCATAGGTTATCATTCCACTTTTGAAAGAGGTCAAAGTGCTAGTTGTAGCCCGGGATATTTGATAGGAATCTAGCAAGGGAGCACTGCTACTTAGTTTACTTTTGTACTTTCTTTCTTTTATGTTCACTAGCACAGATGCCCGTGCGTTGCAACGGGAGAAAAATCGGTGTGTATTTAAGTTTAGCTAGAACTGTATGTGCAAAGCACAGTGCATATAGAATTTAGTCTTGCCAATGGGAATATGCCTGAAATGATTTTTTTTGCAGTATACATGATACACATCAAATTAACGGTGCATGTCATGCCAAGCATCTCCTCAATACATTTTAATCTTTGTTACCCTTCACTAACTAAAAACGTAATATTTTTCTTGGCACACAACTGCGATTATTTCCAAGTTCATCCCTTTATGTTTTCCTCAACTCACCTGGGCAAAGAACGCAAAGATAATTAAAATAGTTTGAAGAACGCGCACTCAACTCACAAGATGTACCACAAGAATCAGCTTAGAAGATGTACCAGAGATATAGCATCATAGTGACAAATTGTTTAGCAAGTTTTGGACCTGCACGCTCGAGAGCTCTGATCAGCAAGACAAGACAACAAAACAGATGCAGAAGCCTAACTGGATGTTACGAACATCAGTTTAACAGATTCCTCGTCATGTTTCATAGTAACATTCAGTTCTGATCAGCAGTTGAATATTCATTGCATCCTCACACTGCACATCACGTACACTGCAGGTGAATTGCTCGGAGCATCACGCTGGTAATTGTAAAGTTCAGAGTGCATCATCTCATATTCTCATGTCTCGAACACAATCATTTTCTTGTGCAGAGAAGGGGTAAGATTCCGCCGAGTGAGGCTTTAGATGAATCATATCAAGCAATATCTGATGAATCTACTATTTACAGGCAAGACCAACCTCGATTGTTTGTTCCTGCTTGCCGTCGGTCTCTGGTTGGACCGTTGAAGTAGTTGGTCTGTTGACATTCAGTTCCTGAATAGACGACCATAGCATTCTAGCTACCAGATATCCCTTCAACGTCAATGGAGCTGCTCAGCTGCCCGCGTTGGAGACCATCGGCCAGCGTTTTCGCCGCCACAACCACGAACCCTGCCTGCCACAGGGTATGAGAAAAGGCAAATAGCTTTGGTGTAGTTCCAGAGCTGAAATCTCTTTAATTTGCAAGGGACGTGAGAGTATCTAGGGCTGCGCTTGGCGTCGTTGCCGGAGAAACGGTACGAGCGTCCCTCTGACCTCCACCCACAATCTATCACCCATAGTATAACCCCGGCCATACGGACCTGGCGCCGCCGCCATCCCACATGTAGCACGTCGAGATCTCGGTTGAGTGACGTCTTGAGGACATGGAGGGGCGACAGCAGGCTTCGCCGAGGGTTGGAGCAGCTTCCGCGCGCTTGGGTGTGAACTGGGGAGGGCGGCGCACGGGTGAAGGACGCCGGTGACTCGATCTAGGGCTGGGCGTGCCTGCTGGTGTAGAGCAAGGAGGCAGGAAATAAAGATTTCTCGATTGAATCGTGGCTTGCTGCGCTGTTTCTGCCCGTCTAAAACGAATCGGTATTTCACTTGGCGGTGGCAATCCGGTAAATATGTGAAACTCCAGGCCTACTTAGTATGACGTACCAAATGTCGTTGCACTGGCAACTCTCTCTTCTCTGTAACACTCGAACTCGCAAGAACGAAGGAAGAAGAAGAAGAATGACACAAGGATTTTTGTGCTGCGTACTGCCGCTGCAGCTTTTCGGGGTTTTCTATTTATATGTCTGTTACAACTGAAAAACGGAAAATCAGGATCGAGGAACGAGCACAACGGAGCTGCCATCCCAACTCCACTCGCCGCATGATCTGCACTAAGTCACGGTGTCCACTTGAGCTCGTGCCATCCCACGAAGTCAACACCGCAACGGCTAACTACCTAGCTTATCGAATCCTAGGATGATCAGGTCCAGACGTGCACAAGAACACGCTACAAGACCTGCTTATTGTAACAGAAATAAACTACCTAACAGTCTTCAGTTAACTGTAGCAATTCCGACAAAAGCCTGAACAGCTACAGTGCCTGAAAGTGTTATTCTTCGACAGAGTTCAGTGCAGTGTTTAAACCAACACTTCACCCCCTTAAACCTGCACCCTGATGACACCTAGCTTCTCCCTCATCTCAATGAACCGAGTTCTTCCCAGTGCCTTGGTTAGAATATCGGCCAACTGCTCATTGGTTCGGACATGATCAACATCAACCTTGCCTTCCTCAATGCACTGACGAATGTGGTGAAACTTGATGTCAATGTGCTTGCTTCTGTCGTGGTGAACTGGATTTTTGCTGAGGGCGATCGCAGACTTGTTGTCGATGAACAGCTTGAACTTCTCTGTCGAACGCCCTGTCAGATCCGCAAGCAGGCTGCTAAGCCACTCCCCCTGACAGGTGGCTGCTGCAGCTGCGACATACTCGGCCTCGCATGAAGATACGGCTACCACCTTCTGCTTCTGCGAGCTCCAAGTGATGATGCTGCTACCGAGGAAGAACACCACGCCGGAGGTGCTCTTTCGGTCGTCAGTGTCGCCGGCAAGATCGCTATCACTGTAGCCAATCAACTCTGGTTTTCCTGTCCCTTTCTTGTAGCGACACCCGTAGCCAGTAGTGCCACGAACATACCTCAGTATCTGCTTCACGAGTCCCCAATGTTCCTTGCTTGGCTCCTCCATGAAACGGCTTGCAACTCCGACAGCTAGAGCAATGTCAGGTCGAGAATTGACAAGATACCTGAGGCAACCGATGACTCCTCTGTACTCAGTGGCGTCCACCTTCTCTGCGCCGTCGTGCTTCGACAGTTTCAGGCGCGTCTCCATTGGCGTGTGGCAAGCATTGCACTCGCTCAGTTTTGCTCGCTCGAGGATTTTTCTGCATAGGCCTTCTGACAGAGTGTGATCTCCCCATGTTCTTGCTTCACCTCAATGCCGAGGTAGTACGACAGCAACCCGAGATCACTCATCTTGAACAGACGATGCATCTCATTCTTGAATGCCACGATCTCCTCGACGTCAGTGCCCGTGATGATCAGGTCATCCACGTACACTCCCACCAGCAAGTACTTGTCGCTGTTTCCTCGTCGGTACACAGCATGCTCCAGTGGGCTGCGAGTGAAGCCAAGATCGCCAAGTGAAGAGTCGAGCTTGGCATACCACGCGCGCGGCGCCTGTCGCAGTCCATACAGAGCTTTGCTCAACTTCAGTACGGCTGCAGGCTCCTCTGCATCGATGAATCCAGGTGGTTGCTGCACATACACTTCTTCTGCAAGATCTCCATTCAGAAATGCAGACTTAACGTCCATGTGATGTACTTGCCAGCCGCCGTGCGCGGCGAGCGCGAGCAGAACGCGCACTGTCTCCATGCGCGCGACAGGAGCGAACACCTCGTCGAAATCCACCCCCTGGCGCTGTGCATATCCCTTTACCACGAGTCTTGCTTTGTGTTTGACAACATTTCCCTCTGGATCTTTCTTCAGCTTGAAGACCCACTTGAGCCCGATCGGACGGTGACCGGCTGGGAGCGCGCAGAGCGCCCATGTCTTGTTGTTGAGGATGCACTCAATTTCTTCCTCCATTGCTTTCTTCCAGGCTGGCTCGGCAAGCGCTTCATCCACGCTTGCTGGTTCCTCCGCTGTCACGAGGCCCAAAGCCTCGTCTGCTTCATCATCTTCGCTCTGCGTCTGCTCGTGCGCGGCGGGCACGACAGGAGTGGCATAGCGAGGGTTTGGGCGGAAGATCCCATTCTGCGCACGTGTAACCATGTTGTGCGTGGGCAGCGCCACTGGTGGCTTGGGCACGGCCGGTGCCGTGCTGACGGAGCGTGGAGGTGTAGTGGACGCCATGGATGCAGAGCTCGGCGTCGCGGGTGGCGTGCCGACAGGCGTCCCTGGTGCGTGTGGCGAGTGCGAGCGTGCACTGCCTCCGCTGTACATGTTCCCACCGTCATCTTCCACTGCCTTGCCATCATCAGTGATGTACACAACAGTGAAGTTCGATGGCGTCGTGCCACCGTGCTCCGTCGACGATGATGTCCAGTCCCAGCCGCGGCGTTCCTCGAACACCGCGTCCCGCGTGGCGTAGACCTTGCCTCCTATTGGATCGTACACCTTGTACGCCTTGGATCCCTCCTCATAGCCGACGAACACCGTCAGCAAGGAGCGATCGGCGAGCTTGGTGATGCCGGGACCCGTCCTCTTCATGTGCGCGACGCAGCCGAAGGTGCGCAGGTGCTCGACGTTGGGCTTGCGCTGATTCCAGGCCTCGTACGGTGTGATCCCGTTGAGGCTGCGTGTCGGGGCGCGGTTGAGCACGTACACAGCGCACCTGACGGCCTCGCCCCAGAACGTGGCCGGCATGGCCATGCTCTTGAGCATACATCGTGCCATCTCCACCACGGTCTGGTTGCGGCGTTCCACGACGCCATTTTGCTGTGGCGAGTACGGCGCCGTGGTGAAGTGGGTGATGCCGTTTCCTTCACAGTAGGCCTTGAACTCGAGTGAATTGAACTCGCCGCCGCGATCGGAACGGAATGCCCGCAGCTGGCACCTCTGCTTGGCCTCTGCCTGTGCTCGTATCTTCTTGAACCTGACGAAGGCTTCGTCCTTGGTCTTCAGCAGCTCTAACCACATGAACCTGCTGAAATCATCAACAACCAACAGGAAGTAATTGTTTCCTCCTGCTGTTGTTGGCTTGATCGGGCCGCAGAGGTCGATGTGGACGAGGTCGAGGCCGCGCTCTGAGCGATACTTGCTGGCCTGAGGGAACGCAAGGCGATGTTGCTTCCCGATGGTGCAGCCGTCGCAGATCTCGTCGATGTGGTCCACCACTGGCATCCCTCTCACCATGCCACGCTTGGACATGGCATTCACCGCCCGGAAGTGCAGATGACCCAGCCGTGCGTGCCACAGCCACGCCGGGTCGTTCACCTTCGCCAGCAGACAGACAGGTGCAGAATATTCATGTTCAGAAGATACAGTCGATTTCCTGACCTTTTTACTCGCACCACGAGGCGTCTCTGCTGATCAAAGATGGTGATGTAGCCGTCTTCGATCACGGACTTGCAGCCGATCTCGTCCAATTGCCCGATGGAGATGATGTTTGTGCGCAGCTTCGGGATGTAGTAGACATCAGAGAGCACCTTCTGGCTGCCGTCGGCACAGCGGAACAGCACATTCCCCTTTCCCTCGATCGACACCACGGATCCATCGCCGAAGCGCACGGTTCCTTTGATCGACGGATCGAGGGTGATGAAGGAGTCCTTCGTGCCCGTCATGTGGCTGCTTGCGCCGGTGTCCAGGTGCCACACGCCGGAGGCGGCGGGCACGGGCACGACGCGTTCCTCGTTGAGGAAGACGACGTGCTGCTCCGTCAGTGGATTCGTGACGGCGGCGGCGGGAACAGAGTCCGCGGCCCCATCGATGACACTCTCCATCACTCCGAGGAACAGAGCGGGCGGATCGGCCTCCGCCTCAGCGACGTTCGCCGCTTCTCCTTTCCGCTCACGATCGCGTTGAGCTTTCCTGCACTCCTTGGCCCAATGGCCTGGCTTGCCGCAGTAGCGACAGTTCCCCGGCTTGCGCGTGCCGGAGCCGCCGGCGGGATTTCCACCGGGCTTATCACCGTGTGAGGCTTGGGCTTGCCACCCCCCTTGGTGTTCGACGAGTTGGTGTGGCCGCGCTGCTGCTGGCGAGCGCTCCACTCCTCCTCCGTCAGCAGCAACTTGCCGCTGTTCTCGGTCTCCGCCTCGCCGCGCCCGTCCGACGCCGACAGACGGCCGCTCAGCTCCTCGATGGACATGCCGTTGAGGTCCAGCAGTGTCTCAATGGAGCACGCCATCTGCGCGTACCGTGGAGGCACGACGCGCAGGAACTTCTGTACCGCGGCGAGCTCTGTCACCGCGTCGCCAAGGGACTGCAGTTCAGTCACGATCCCGGCGAGACGAAGCGAGAAATCCTCGATCGCCTCGTTGGCCTTGAAGCCGAGGTTCTCGAAATCTCGGCGCAGCTTCTGGCGCCGTGCCTCGCGGACGCGATCGACGCCCACGCGCATCACCTTGACCGCGTTCCAGGCCTCCGCGCGTTGTCCTTGGCGGCGAGCACCGGTATCATCTCCGGCGGGACCGCGCGAAGGATGGCGCCCAGCGCCAAGCGCTCCTGCCGCTCGTCGCCCAGAGGCATGCCGGGGTCGATCGCCTCCCAGAGGCATGCCCCCTGGAGTACGCGCATGAGGATAGCCCACTCGGTGTAGTTCGTCCGAGTCAGCATGGGCAGGTGCATCGACCCGCCGCCGCCGCCGCCTTCCCGCACCACCTCGCGCACGACGATCTCGCGTGTGCCGGCGCCGCCCCTGCCACGCCGTGACAGGCTGCGTCCGCGACTGCGCTCATCATTCTTCGCCGATGCCGATGCCGATGCCGATGGGGTTCTGGACTTCGCAGGTGGGGACTGGCTCATGTCCGATCCTGTCATGGCGACGAGCTTACCAGCTCTGATACCAAATGTCGTTGCACTGGCAACTCTCTGTTCTCTCTGTAACACTCGAACTCGCAAGAACGAAGGAAGAAGAAGAAGAATGACACAAGGATTTTTGTGCTGCGTACTGCCGCTGCAGCTTTTCGGGGTTTTCTATTTATATGTCTGTTACAACTGAAAAACGGAAAATCAGGATCGAGGAACGAGCACAACGGAGCTGCCATCCCAACTCCACTCGCCGCACGATCTGCACTAAGTCACGGTGTCCACTTGAGCTCGTGCCATCCCACGAAGTCAACACCGCAACGGCTAACTACCTAGCTTATCGAATCCTAGGATGATCAGGTCCAGACGTGCACAAGAACACGCTACAAGACCTGCTTATTGTAACAGAAATAAACTACCTAACAGTCTTCAGTTAACTGTAACAAAAGCCTGAACAGCTACAGTACCTGAAAGTGTTATTCTTCGACAGAGTTCAGTGCAGTGTTTAAACCAACACCAAAAGAAGCCATACTTACGTTATTACCTTTTAGAGATACAGTAATAATTAGTGCTTAACTTAATGAGTACGAGAGACAGCTCGTACAGATTCAAAATTCGAAGTGTACTATTCACTTTTACTTTTACTATTCGCTTTACAACAGTGAAAACAGTGTTTTTTCTTCATCCACACAATGTTCAAACAGTGTTTTTTCTTCATCCACACAGTGTTTAAACAGTGTTTTTCCTTCGCGTTTAAACAGTGTATCCACACAGTGTTTAAACAGTGTTTTTCCTTCGCGTTTAAACAGTGTTTTTTCTTCATCCACACAGTGTTTAAACAGTGTTTTTTCTTCGCGTTTTTTCTTCGCGTTTAAACAGTGTTTTTTCTTCGCATTTTTCCTGTTCACACTTAATTCACTTTTATTTATATTGCAGGATCTTTTAGACCGGCGAGGCCAACTAGTTACAGACGGTGCTCGCAGAGATGTAAAAATCATACTTAGTACTCGCCATATGCTTAACTATATTACTTCAGGAGTAGCTAAGCTTCTTTCTCTAGATGTTCTTAGACAGGTTTATAAGGAGCATTTTCTTATCATCTTCCTAGGCAGTTTCACCCGAAGGGAACACTTCTCTACCTCTATCTCTACTATATAATACTCCCTCCGTCCCAAAATATAAGGCGCGATATTTTTATGCTGGTCAACGACGTAAAACTTTGACCAGTAATATATACAAAATTATATGGATTCAAAGTGTATAAATGATAACGTTGGATTCATCTTGCAAAATTCTTTTATTTCATATATACTTTATACTAATTTTATGGATATAATATAAGTATAAATCATGGTCAAACTTGTACATCATTGACCAACAAAATTTAAGGGCGCCTTATATTTTGGAACGGAGAGAGTACGAGTAAACGACCGTGATGGTATGTCGCGGTTTTTTATGTTTTAATCCCTTAGGAATAACGAAATCAACTCGCAGTTAAGTCGCGCACCGGTTCGGCTGTTTGGCTCCTCACCCCGAGCGAGCGCATCGAATAAAAACAAAGAAGAGAATACCGCCGCCGCCGCCATTGTTGTGGCTGGAAAGTAAGACCAACCAACACCACAGTCCCTCGAGGTGCTGGCGTGCTGCTGACGCGCGATGATCCACCCAGCAACACCACCAGCGCGGGCCCTTACTACTCGGCGCGGCCGGTCCTGACCGATGAGCCGACGATGGCGTCCTGCGGGGGTGGAGGGCCCCACTTGATGAAGGGCTCGGATTCCGGCGGGAGGAGGTTGAAGGCCGCTTAGCATAACCGATGGAGAGGAGGGGAGCGAGAGATTGAGTAGAGGCTGGCCCGGCCGTGGATTCACGACTCCTCTGGGTCAAGGTTGCCGCGGGGCAGGAGGGGGCAACGTTGAGAGAGGAGCTCAGGGAGAGGTAGACGCGCGGAACTGGGGCAGCGCTAAGGGGGAAGAAGGAGGCGCGGCCATGCAGGGGCGTGGGGATTCAGTGAAAGTGCAATGGGAGGAGCTGCTGTTTATCCGTTGATGTTGACCTGTTTCTGCTGAGAGAGATAGGAAAACAAGTGAGAGAGATTTAGATGTTTCGTTGTGCCCTACCGCCGCTGCTTCACTGTGATTTGCCGCTGCCGCTTCGCTGTTTGGCCGCTGAAGAATTGCAGATAGTTTCTATCAGTATTTTTTGCTCTGTTCCAAAGAGAATGAGAAAAACCATGTGCAGCCTGCAGGTCTACATCTGTAATTCAGTAAAAGCAAAATTCAGCTGCATGAAGGTGGAATTGCACTGGCAATTAGAACTGTAAAGTGGTACTGAACAATCATAATTGTCCTCCAAATTGAATCACAAAGAACATCTTGGAGCTGAGCAAAAAAATGTGCAGCAGGGGAAGTACCAATCTTACTACTAGAAGTTTGAAATCAGTCTGGTCCTCTTCAGGAATGCATGGAGGTGCATCTTCTGAAAATCCATCAACCAGTACTAAGAGTTTGACAAACGGCATAGGAAGGTGTTGCAGCTACCGCTGATGGAAGCAAGTTACGACTGCTTCAACCAACCAAACATCTACCTGTACTATTGAGCAAGAGAAATAGCTGCGTCAACCAACCGTACCTGTGGTTGGAATGAATCTTTACTATTAAATGGGAGTTCGTACGTTGGTACGTTATCGATCGATGGACATGG
Organism: Poa pratensis; assembly: GCA_947311845.1. Taxonomy (NCBI): domain Eukaryota; kingdom Viridiplantae; phylum Streptophyta; class Magnoliopsida; order Poales; family Poaceae; genus Poa; species Poa pratensis. The sequence continues at coordinate 61,231,562 of CAMZMU010000128.1, read as the reverse complement.
ACTACTGCCATCGCTCACATGGGCCGGCCCATCAAGGAGTGATTTTCTTTCCCTAAATAACCCAGACAGTAAATACAATCGTTATAGTTCTCAAAAAAAAGTAAATACAATCGTTATCGTTAGTTTCCAAAATAAATGATTCCTTTCCCTATATGACGCAGACAGTCAAACCAATTGTTATCATTACTCGCCAAAAATAACTATTTCCTTCCCTGCATACTGACCCGCACAATCAGACAATGAAATTTTGAATACATCAACTTGTCTGCATTGGGCTCACGGCATAGAGCAACCTTTCGCCGTCGGCCGTGCCAGTGCCCTGCGCTAGCTCCGGTGTCCACCCAGTCCACGGCCTGGTTTCCACGCCATACCAACGACGCCGGTTGGTGCGCAGGCTCGAGGACACATGTTGCCATCGTGTACTGCTTGAGTCCCGCCAATGAATTTTGCCGTCCCAATCCACGGTCCAGTTTCCGCGCCATACCAACGATGCCGGTTGTCGCGTCGGCTCGACGACAAATGTTGCCATCACATCCTGCTTCGAGTCCTGCCACGGTGAGTAAAGTGCAAAATCAGACGAGTGCTTAACAAATCAGTCCAGTGCTTAACAAATGTAGCCTACAGTATCACATTTGAGGCAAGCCCACAGTTAAAAGCACGAAGCACACAACAGATATGGATGCCTGAATTTTGTTGGTATTGAGGCCTAACTTTGCTTCTATGGATGATACAATTGTAGTTCCTAATTTTCATCAAATTAGTTTAAGGAAAAATGCAATGAAAGCAAAAAACTAAACCATCAATAAGAACTGGACCATGCAATCTTACAATTTGTGCAAAGCTTCACACACCGGTGTTTTTTCACTTCACACCAATGGTTTTTTACTTCAGTAACGGTGGCATTTATCCCGAATTTGTCCTGCAACCCATGGACGTTTTTCACTTCACTAACCATGGCATTTATCCCAGATTTTTAACTGCAAAACATGGAAGACATGACTTGTACAGAATCCTCATTTTATAACAGATGCTCATTTTATAACAGATAAGATAAGCAATGTGTTGCATACTTGCATATGGCATCATCAAAGCCTACTGCGGTACGGGCTCCATTCCAAGACCTAACAAACGTCAGCAATTCAGGTAAATATATCACCACCTCTTACCTACTTCGACTTTACACAGTCTAAATATTTTTGACTCGCAGGACAAATAGCAGATCCAAAAGAACTGAAGAGACAAAGGGAACGGGAGAGGTATGCACGGAAAAAAGTTGCAGCAGATAATCTCAATGGCAAACAGAGTACATCTAACACACTGGTTGCCATATCACCTGGTACATTCATTCTTGAGACTACCACATAAGATGCACTAATCAAAAGCATGATGATGCACCTCAAAGAAATATAATGAATTCTTCATGTCAGGATTTCACACTCGAGAAAATGCCACTTCTGCAGTCAGCTATCACACAACTGCCATACCTCCCAACAACTACAGAAGGTGATGTCTACTATCAGAAGGATGCAGGCGTACCGACTATCGTGATGTCGTTCGGTGCGACTACATGTGAAACACCAAACTCATTTCGTTCAGACAGGAGTGTCTCTTCTTACAAGGAAAATGCCCGTAGGACATATTTGAGGGACCACATATTTTAAAGCCAGTGCATGGGACTGAACTGAACTTCATCTTCCATAGAAAAATTTAATTTGATGTCAGGCTATTCCCATTAGATAACTCAATAACTAGACCCTTTCCTCACTCATGTAATGTTCCTGGTGTCAGGAAGCGTCACAAATCCAAACTTATTCATTTCATGTCAGTCATGTAGCCCATTAACTATAACCAAACTAAAGATATACCTCCAATTGTTTCTCTGGAGAAAATACACTAGCATATGCATATGTGAGGTGAGCTGTCATTAAGTTCTGGCAAGCTAGCAATCATTTCTATAAGCCTGGCTCAAGTGTGCAGAGTTGCATCTGTACAGGTAGAAATAATGGCAGTTACATGAGGGCTACCTCCAAGGACTTCACTTTCGGGGTTCAGTCCCACGCTTCAATTTTCACTTTTCTTAATGCACTGCAAATCCCTCTCATGCAGAGTGATCCTTTTCAGGCGATTAATTTGGCTGGTCAGATTCTAAGGAATTGGCATCATATATGAGTGGGAAAAGCATTTGTTTTTCCATTTTGGTACATTATCACTTGTCAAATGACAAGTAAACCTTTCTTGCCCAACTAATTCACAATCTTTATCAAATGGAAATCTTACCCATGCTTGTAATAGTTTGCCGTCGTAGCAAATTGATACAGGGGAAGATTAACAAGAGATGATTGGGCCAATGGCATAAGTATGATGTTCACTCCCCATAGAATCGGCTAACAAGTAACACACTGTTGGATGTAAATTCAAACATACCCTGTTTCTTCGTCGGGCAGCAGCACGTAAAGAGATCTGAGAACGGATGGTCTGGAACCGGGATAAGCTTCCCCAAGACTGCCAATGGCCAGCTGCATTAAGTACAAGGAATCCATTAGCTGTTCCAATCAAGAGTGCCTTCAAAATCTTATGAAATTTTGACTGGATAATATATCCTCGTTCCACCACAAGAAACATGTTACAATCGTAGACCTCATGTTCTTTATTAACCTAAGAATCATACCTGAAAAAGCAAGACCTATGGACACCAACGACAGCTGCCAGCTCAGTCTGACAGTGGGCGTGAACTTGCCAAGGAACTCGATGATAAGTACCTGGACACACTACATGAATGAGCGCATGACAATAGCAAAACCTAGATACCATGTTTGCAATAAACAAAAACAATGTTAGCGCCTTTACCTGGAGCAATGGGAGATGGGCGCAGCTTCCGCCGGTGGTGCAGCAACGATGGCCTTGCGCAAGGCGGCGGTGGCCTCGCTCCATATGTATCCCATCGCGTGCGAGAACAGAAGGACGGACAACCGGAGATCGAGGGCTGCGCCGGATGGCGAGCGACGGCCGGAACCCGAGATGTCCGGTCGTGGGCGCAAGGCGCGGGGGCCCGGAGAGGGGGTGGGTAGGATCGAGTGGGGGCGTGGAGGAGCAGGCGGTGAGGCCATGGGGGCCGGCCTGGAGAGCAGCCTCTGGAAGAAGAAGATAGGAGCTGAGGATTGAGAAATTGGGGATCGGAGCTCAGCGGAGCAGAGAGTCGAGAGTGACGCTGGGCTACTTTTTCGTGTAGTAGTATCTTTTTTTACCTGCTTGGCTGCTGAGTGACTGAAAACTTGTCCGTGCGAGTGCTACTGCTACCTCTACCTCCGGTCCAAGCGTTTGCCAAACCCACATTAGCTAATTTAGACATACCTACAATATTTGTCAACATTTTCTGTGTTTTCTGAAATTTGTGATAATAACTTTTGTTCTAATATTTTTTTAATTCTATGCAGTAATGGAGACAATAGGCACCGACGCGATGGTGTTGGATGGGAACAAAAGCTTGCCGAGTTCTACACAATAGAAAGAGGTGCTACCACATAGCTATACATTTGTGTTCTTCTATACAAATTCTATATTTTCATATTAATTTTTTATTTTATAATTTATCCACATTTATATATATATTTTAAATTCTATATTGTCCTTTATTTTCCAAAAAAAATCTAACTTTTGCTAACGACGACAATATGTACATCTCTACAGTAACATGTCTAGATTTTTGGTTTTAAAGTTTATGCGATCATGGAATGTTAAAGAACTTACACGACCTGATGCCGTAGTGACTACAATCATGTTAATTTAAATTTGAGCTCTTCTTGATGGTTATACTTATATAATGCATGTGTAGGATGGTAACCTACGGAACAAAGTGTTGGTACACATTCTGACGTACCCGCCAACGAATGTGAAGGCAACATCCCTCAAGTTGTTAAAGATCTGGTCAAGTTTCTAGGGGTAGATTTTTCATTTGAAGAATTATTGTTCGGACGATGTAATCTTATATCTTTTGTCCAATTGGATTCTTATTGGGGTTTTAAGTTTTGTTTGGATGTCTTGTGCTTACACATGAAAGTTTGCATGTATTATATTCGTCAACATTACGAAAAAAATAGAATCCGTAGCAACGCACGGGCATTCAACTAGTTCTATTAATATTGCTGAAAATATGCCTCTTACTTTAGAGAAACTCTTCATGAATTATTGAACTATCATGAATACTTGTTACCTTTTATGTCTCAACTTGCTGGTTTAAAGGAAGAAGTTAATAAAACTGAACATGATGAATCTCTTATGTTGATTGAGTTAGAAAAGAAAGTTGAAGAAGTTAAAATGCTTAGTGAAGTAAAGGATCCATTGCTTGACTTAGAGAATTGTAGCTTGCATGAATTAATATCTATCTTACAAAAATTTGCAAGTGATCCTTCCATCAACTCTAACCAAGCTGGTTTTGGTTCTTATATTGCTAATCATGTGTTAAAAGAAAAGATTGCTAGGTACAACCAAGAGGCTATGATACCACCTAAGCTTGGGGATATATGGATTCCCAAAGTCCTAGTAACCATTGGAAAAGAGACACACCATGCTATACTTGATCTAGGATCTAGTGTCTCTGTTTTATCTAAAGAACTATATGAATACTTGAATTGAAAAATCTTGAAAAATGCTCTATTGAACTTGCACTTGCTGATGATTCCATTAAACATGCTTTAGGAAAGTAAGTGATGTTATGGTAGAGTTACATATGACATTTGTGCCTGTTGATTTTCTAATCATGGATATGGGGAATAAAACCTCTAGTCCAATTATTCTTGGAAGACCTTTTCTTCGTACTACAGGTGCTATCATTGATTCAAAAGAAGGGAATGTGAAGTTTCAGTTTCCACACAAGAAGTGCATGGAACACTTCCCAAGGAAGAGGGCACATCATTCAAGCTCCCTCATGAGCTTCGTCCTCATAAACATCAAGTAAGAAGCCTAGCTATATGGCTATAAAGAAAGCGCTTTACGGGAGGCAACCCGGTTGTTTTTATTTGTGATTTTCTTTGTGTCCTCTTGCTGTAACAAGAGACTTAGTGTTTAGTTTAGTTTCTGGAATTTTTAATAAAGTGCCAAGTTTTACTCATTTTGGTTTGAAGAAGTTGCTTATAGCGTTCGGAGATTTTATTCCTGCACGAATCTGTGCACGGTATGATTTTTAATTCTTATTCTGTAACTCCGAATGAGCTCATATTTGAACTGTAGTTGCAACTTTTCATCCTCTGTATGCATGAATTTTTTCGGAATTTTCGACAAAGTTAAGTAGGGTAGAAAAATACGTTTTGCTGCTGCTGTTTTTCTGGACAGATTCTGTCCCATTTTGTTTGATGCATGCTTTGAACTTTTAACTTGAATCTTTTTATCCAATTGAGTTTATGAGTAGGCATACAACATTATACACTTTCTGGACATTCATATGAATTTTTGTCTAAGGATTATATGCAGCAAGAAATCTATTTGTTTATCACTACTAATGCACCCCACAGAAAAAGAAATGGAGAAACGGTGTTTTGAAGTTTTTTCACAGGGATTAGAGGAGATGCACCAAGAGCTATCCAAGGATGGTGAAGACCATAAGCTTGGGGATGTGAAGACAACCCCACTGGACCTACACACTCTCGGTTTGCACACGTCTAACTTCTGTTTTTCGATCGAAACACTTTATCGCATAAACTTGGAGCGTCTTTTTGTTTTTTGGTTTGATTTTTATTTTGTGAGACCACCACACTATCATTTATATATGAGAGAGCTACTGGAAATTTGGGTTGAATTATGTTGGATGCTATTATAAGATTGGGAAAAGGGATGTTGAGTTGATTTTAAAAGATACATATAGTTGCATGATTCATGAGCTTGTTAATGAGTAATAATTTGCAAGTATTTTATCAAGAGCTATCTTTTATTCATGTTTTGATGCTGAATGTTATTTACTTGTTTAACATGGATTAGTTAGTTCTATGGACACTCATGCATGCATTTAGATGGTCAACTTTCTCCCTCTTGCTAGCCCAAAAATTCCAACAAGCAAAAACTTGTTTCCAACACCTTCAACCAAAGTTTTTCCAGTGAGTCCACCATATCTACCTATTAGCTTTATGCTATTCCGAGTATGTTTATCATGATATTTGTGTTATCTATACCTCTGAATGAAAATGCTTATGTTGTTGATTGTTATGGGAAAAGTTGGTTATAGAGCTCTCTCGAACTTGATGCACACTTTACTTTTTGCATAAATAAAATATGACCCATTGTGATTAAAATTATGATGTTGTGGCTTGACAAATGTCTTTGGTTGAGAGTTAGCTCATATGTGCTGTCACATGGCAAGCTTTCAACATGCACTTCATTCATTTAGTTGATATCATGTACTTTTGTTTATGGATGCTTACCATGGGTGAAATAAATGTGGAAATGAAGTGAGTTTAAATGAGTTTGTATAAATGGTTAGAGAGACGCCTGGGCCGCTAATCTAAGCCATGCATCATTCATGGTGGAAATTTACTTACATGCTATGGTGAACCTTCTGTGATACACCTTACAATAAAAAGCTATCTAATGGTAAATAAAAAGGGTGTTGAGATTGTTCATTGTGTTTGTTTGTCTTGTCATTTTGATATGGGCTTGTTCCATATCCTGGGACAAGAGGTACCCCAGTTGACGCTCTTAATGATACTATTATTACTTACAATGATATTTAACTTGAACTTGCTTTGTTTCCAAGTTGAGTAACACATGGAGTAGGTACTTGTATTCAAGGGGCATGAGACTTTCAACCTGTACTTTGTCAAGCACACTACTCGTATTTGCTTTCACTTTAAACTTAATCATTCAAGATGCTATGATAGGGGAATGAGAGCTTGACACCAAGGATTACCACATTACAATCATTAACTTAAGTAGAGAAGTTCAGAAGTTAGATGAAACTTATTCATGCTTTACCTCTACTCATATATATCTTTCCAAAGTGTCCACCTTTTATATTCAGATTTTCATCAATACTCTATGACCATTGTAGGATGTTCTTACTTATCATTATGCATACATGTGGTCCATAGTACTCTCTTTATGTTACACTTTGTGAATTATCATTGAACATCCTTGCATTGAATACTTGATATCACTTCATAAACTATCTTGCATATTGCTACTCCTTTTAAGAATGAATCATTTGACTCTATGTAGCAATAGTAATCATCTTTGATATCCATTGATAGTATTAAATTGCAAAGTCCATGTTAGTTTTATCACCTTCATACTCGAGGACGAGTATAGGTTAAGCTTGGGGATGTTGATGCATGTAAAATGCATACATGAACTTTGCATTATTTTACTTATATTCCAGTCATATTTGCATCATATAAGGGTTATATCACTGTTTTATAATGATTTTGGGAATATTTGATATGTTTCCTATTTTTATGGAATTAACCCTGCACAGGCAGAAAACCCTATTTCTATATTTTAATGTTTCAGGGACCCAAACGACGTCCAAATGACCTAAATTTACGAGCATCAGTTTTTGGAAGGAACAAAGCGTAGGAGCCAAGGAAGCGCACGAAAGGAGTCGGAGGCCGAAGTTGAGTGGGCCCACGCGGCCAGGTACCTGGCCGCGTGGGACCCCCTCTTTTGGGCCTCGGAGCTCCGTTGCCGTCGATCTTTCCTCCACCGACTCCGTTTTGACCTAAAACCGACTATAAAAATAGCCCCCGACGTTCTCTGGAGGAGCGCCGCAGAAACACAGAAACACCGAAACAGAGACCTGGAGAGACGCCTGGGCCGCTAATCTAAGTCATGCATCATTCATGGTGGAAATTTACTTACATGCTATGGTGAACCTTCTGTGATACACCTTACAATAAAAAATTATCTAATGGTAAATAAAAAAGGTGTTGAGATTGTTCATTGTGTTTGTTTGTCTTGTCATTTTGATATGGGCTTGTTCCATATCCTGGGACAAGAGGTATCCCAGCTGACGCTCTTAATGATACTATTATTACTTGCAATGATATTTAACTTGAACTTGCTTTGTTTCCCAAGTTGAGTAACACATGGATTAGGTACTTGTATTCAAGGGGCATGAGACTTTCAACATGTACTTTGTCAAGCACACTACTCGTATTTGCTTTCACTTTAAACTTAATCATTCAAGATGCTATGATAGGGGAATGAGAGCTTGACACCAAGGATTACCACATTACAATCATTAACTTAAGTAGAGAAGTTCAGAAGTTAGATGAAACTTATTCATGCTTTACCTCTACTCATATATATATCTTTCCAAAGTGTCCACCTTTTATATTTAGATTTTCATCAATACTCTATGACCATTGTAGGATGTTCTTACTTATCATTATGCATACATGTGGTCCATAGTACTTCGTCTTTTATGTTACACTTTGTGAATTATCATTGAACATACTTGCATTGAATACTTGATATCACTTCATAAACTATCTTGCATATTGCTACTCCTTTTAAGAATGAATCATTTGACTCTATGTAGCAATAGTAATCATTTTTTATATCCATTGATAGTATTAAAATGCAAAGTCCATGTTAGTTTTATCACCTTCATACTCGAGGACGAGTATAGGTTAAGCTTGGGGATGTTGATGCATGTAAAATGCATACATGAACTTTGTATTATTTTAATTATATTACAGTCATATTTGCATCATATAAGGGTTATATCACTGTTTTATAATGATTTTGGGAATATTTGGTATGTTTCCTATTTTTATGGAATTAACCCTGCACAGTCAGAAACCCTGTTTTCTATATTATAATGTTTCAGGGACCCAAACGACGTCCAAATGACCTAATATTTTACGAGCATCAGTTTTTGGAAGGAACAAAGCGTAGGAGCCAAGGAAGCGCACGAAAGGAAGTCGGAGGCCGAAGTTGAGTGGGCCCACGCGGCCAGGTACCTGGGCCGCATGGGACCCCCTCTTTTGGGCCTCGGAGCTCCGTTGCCGTCGATCTTTCCTCCACCGACTCCGTTTTGACCTAAAACAGACTATAAAAATAACCCCCCGACGTTCTCTGGAGGGAGCGCCGCAGAAACACAGAAACACCGAAACAGAGACCTGGAGTTGCAGATTGGAGGGGAAAACTCCGGCGGGGCGCTGCCGGCGTGGTCTCCATCTTCTCCAACGACTTCTCCACCGTCTCCATGATGAAGAGGGAGTAGTTCACCTCTGGACTATGGGTTTGTGGAAGTAACTTATGTATCTCTCTCTTGAGCTTCACTAATTAGTACCGTATGAGCCGCTGAACATGATTACGGTCATCTATGTAATACCTTTGTGGTGGATCTTTTTATGAGTTAATATATGTTTGAGATTGCAATGGTTTTGTTTCAGTTATGAAAGTAGATGCATATTATATACCCCGTTCTTATTTACTTGTCATGATTAAGCGTGTTTATGAGAGCGTATGAGGGGGAACGTGTGCATTAGTTGGAGTAACGGGGGTGGCTAGTGCAGTGAACGTGAGAGAAAGTTCTGCGATCCACTTGGGTATCTCTACCTTACTTTGTTGCCTCACTAGGGATAAAAAGAAATACCATGCTACCGGAGGTGTGGGTGTGACCATTGCCACTACTCCATGACTAGATCTAGCATGTTCTTATTTTAACTTCATGTCATGATACTTATTGCTATACTCTGAGTTATCTTAATTACTGAGGTGTTATGATTTAGTTCGCATCTTGGTGGAGTATAAGTGAGACTAATAATAAACTAAAAAGTCTCTATGTTAGGACGTGATGCCCATATAATTATAACTTGTCATTAAATTGTTGTGTTGCAATCTCATATGTTAATTCTAGTGCTCCATTGTCTACCACTTTATTAAAGAGAGAGTGCATTTGTGAAAACATGAACCCAGTCCATTTTAATCATAAGAAACACCTTTCCAACAACTTTTACCACTTTTCCATTTTCTGCCATTTAAAAATCCGAAAATACAAAAACACTTTTACATCTTGCATTCATCATATAAAAAACCCAAAAATATTATTTATCATTACTACCACCATCCTTGCATATTTATTTACCATCACTGCATATTTATTTCTTGTTTGCATTGCATATTATCTTGATATCATTCTCACACCTTGTGCTTGACAACCACTAGGTGAGGTTGAGGACCAAAACATTTACTTTGTTTTGTAGGTAACCAAAAGAAGGATAGGAAAGATAAATCTTCACTACTGATTCCCCGAGAGTTCGATATTAAACGCTCGAGTCACCCCTCGTGGGGAAAACACGTCTTCCACTTACTACACACTCTGCACTTGGAGCCTCAACCTAACCCATTTATTTTTCACGCAGGTAACTACGTGAAGGGCCATCAGTGACTAGTAACGCTGGCAGGCGTGGTGGATTACCGCTGGCGGACACATGCCCGCCAGCGCTGTGGCATGTACCGCTGGCGGGCGCTATGGGATGCCCCCAGCGGTAACAGCCCTTACCGCTGGCGGACGGCCACCCGCCAACGGTATATAGTACCACTGGCGTAGTGATCGCTGGCGGGCGCTCGGCCGCCAGCGGTAGGCCTTTTCCGTCCGCCAGCGGTAGGCCTTTTCCTACTAATGAAAGCTACCGCAAATCCCCTCCTACCCAGCGTCGCCGCCACTCCATCACCAGCGCCGCCGAAGCCGTTCCCCGTCAGCCACGACCTTGCTTATCCCCTCTCTCCTTTCTCCTAGCCACGACCAACGCGGACACAGTAGACGCTGGCCGACCGATGGATGGGCGGCCTGCCCCGTACCTGCCGCCGGGTAATTGAGCGACACCAGACCAGCCACCCGCTGGAGCGGGGCGGCGCACTTAGGCGCACCGGCGGCGGTGCAGGACAGGAGGCTTGGAGGAACGGAGCGGCGCACGGAGGCGCAGCCGCGCAGGAGGTCGACGGCCGGTGGCGGAAAGCGCCACGCTGACCGCCTCCTTGTGCTCCCTGAATGTCCTGCCACCCGCCGGAGCGGAGCGGCGCACTTAGGCGCAGCGGCGACGGCGCAGGATAGGAGGCGCAGCCGCACAGGAGGTCGACGGTCGGTGACGGAAAGCGCCGCGCTGACCGCCTCCTTGTGCTCCCTGAAGGTCGACGCAAGAGGAGGGCACGGCGGCGCAAGAGGAGGGGGTGGCGGCGAAAGAGGAAGGAGCACGCAGAGGGGCGGCGGCTGACGGCGGCGCACACAGAGGAGCGGCGGCTGGGTGATGGTCGGATGGAGATGGACTCATCGGGGAGGGAGAGGATAAGGTGTGGGTGTGGGTGTGGCTGTGAGGATAAGGTGCTGTGTGGTGCCTGGTGCGTGCGTGCGTGAATGCGTGGTGTGTGCGTGCGTGGACTTGGTGCGGTGTGTGCTGCTTGTGCGTGCATGGGGAGACGGTGAGTAGGTTTTTTAAAGGGATTTATTGATCACGAAATTATAAAGTCATTACACAGCGTCTCCGGATGCAATCCGGGACAACACCACGCCACACTGAGCACACTGAGCACACTGAAGAAAAGACTATCCTTAGCTAAGTAACTAGTTGAATTCAGCGCGGCGGCACGCCGCGCCATTTAAGAGAATATTTGTGTATGGTTTGTTTGTTGATTTAGTGGTATAATATATCTCGTAAGTAGGATTGGTGGTTTTGACTTGCATAGTGCATTTAGTATTAGCATTAGCAGTCCAAGGTGGCGAGAGCTCTTCAGAAGTATGCACGTTAGACATGCTGTAAAATAAGTCTGATCCCAATAACGGTGAGGCAGCAGAACATGACCCGGAAGTACCTTCAAGAAGATCGAAATTAGTTGCACAAACCATACCAATGTAGCACTTACAATAAAAGTTCTACCTATACCCCATCAACAAAGCAAGCAGTAAACTTACTCTGTCTGTCAATCTCATTACTAATTTTCATTAGAAGCGTGGTTGACACACGTCGTAGTTGCTCGAGCATTTATTAGCTCCAATAGTGAAATTCTGAAGCACCTCACACATAATGGGCTGAAATCATGGCGAAGTATTGAGACTATCCACAGAGAAAAAGGCTAGCACTTACGGGTTCTTGCAAAGCATTGGACTTCGGACTGTTAAAACATTTTTGCAGGATGATATCTCCTTTATTGAACTGATCAATACTGTGGGCTCGGAACAAACAAATCTAACCTGTAGGAAAGAACAGGATATGTACAGTCAAATGCAGTGCTCAATAGGAGGACACCACAGTGATCACTGATCAAACCGATTATGATAGTTTTTTCTTACCTCTGTGTATCGTGGTATATCTGTGAGATCACAGACAGTGCCATTTGTGTACAGGTGGACATGATACCTGCGATGGAACAGAAAAAGCAAACATTCATTCAAGAGAGTTCTGCTTCTGGATGCAGTTTATTGTTTGTACCCTCACTTTCCAAAAATTTAGGATAATACCTCTTAGAAGTATCTTTCACGCGATCCTCATCAGCAGACTCAGAGGTGTGATTTTCATGGTACGCATCTGTTGCATCAACATCATACTCACCTAGAACATACTCTTGAATAACCTTCAAGAAAAGGTACACACTTAATAAAGCTAATAAATGCTCGAGCAACTACGACGTGCATATATGACAGTGCCAAAGCATGAAGATATGTAATTGAAGCCATACTAATACTATTGGAGATTAAATTGTTTCTTTCTTTAAAATGTAAATGAATTCAGTTCTGATCTCTCCTGTTGAAGCTAGCAATTCTTGTACTGAAACAGTTCAGAATTAGTATTTTGGTGGATGGATAGAAAGATAAATATAAGTATAATCATTATGACACTCGCCAAAGAAAATAGCTTACCTTCTCACCCTCTACATGAACCTGTCGGATTTTTCCATAATAGCAGAATTCATAGGACCACCACCCTTCATGCTGCGTTAAGAGCAATAGTAACAATCAGATCCCCTTTTCAGGCATTGTATATTTCTATTAACCTGGCACACGCGCACAACGAAGAAAGAGTTGCATCCTCACCCTGTAGAAGCACTGATCTTTGAGAACTTCCAGCAGTTCATCTGGCTCCTTTGCTTTAACTTTCCGTTCACTTTCTATTATAACATTAGTTGCATTTTGTGGGACAATCGACTTCATGGTCTTGGTTTCTTCGGCAGGTAGGTAGCATGTGTAATGTTTTCCGTTGTGGCTAGTCATCGGTTCAGTTTCCTGGCGATTCTCCTGCAGCAAAACAGTAAGTACATTTATTTTACAGCTCCAATTAGAGGAAATATGTTTGTCAAACAACAATCTTGCAGCAAGGGCTTTAGGTCAAAGACTCAAATTTATAATTTCAGACTACAATGGCGTGGGATACACATGACTTAGTAGAAACATGGCAAATTAGCATTGCTTATAGCATATCCTCCTATTAGAGAAGGTAAGCAGTTCCTCCTGCTACTTGCACTCTTGTGAAATCATAGATAGTTATTAAGATTTAAGATGTCGTCGATTGATTACTATCATCTGATTTTTTTTTTTTTTTTGCGGGTAAGATTACCATCATTTTATTGTGGCCTGAATTCTTACTCGCTAAACCCGGCGATTCTGAACTAAGAAAAGCACACGATCTCCTGCAGCTAAAGAACAGAAGGAGAACTCATCAGGAAACCCACTCACCGGGTGGTACAGCGAGTCGACGGTGTGGAACTCCACGCGATACCTCGGCTCACGCGAGTTCTTCCCAAACGGCACACCTGCAGATCACCAACAGCTTCAGTGCAACCTTCCTATTTTTTTTCAGTAGACAGTAAGAGCTAGATACGCTCATCCATTACAATTCCGCGTCACATGACAGCACGGCGAGATGCGCGAGGGCAGAGGGGATCCAGGGCGGCCGCGGGGGAGATCGGACGGGGCCCTGGCGCGATTACGTGAAGTGGTGAAGATCTGGTCGTTGGCGTCCGCCCCGGCGACCAGGAGAAGGAGGAGGGAGAGCGGCGCGGTCGCGCCGCCGGCGAACCCCATCGGCGACGGCGTAGTCAGCTGGACACGGGGAGCGGAGGAGAGGAGAGATCGGGAGCGAGAGTCAGAGGGGAGAAGACGACGCTACATGACTTCCCGTTTTGCGAAGCCGTTCGCGTACTCTACTATAGTATGATGGCGGAGAGGACGGTGGAGATCGGAGTGCACGTCGATCTGGACGGGGGAGGCCATAGCGGCGAGGACGCGTCGCGGCGGCGCCGGCGATTTTGCGGCCGCACGCGCGAGGACCGCGAGGAAGAGGGGAGGGAGGGGATTTGGTGACGGTTTTACAAAAACGATCTCCAACTTTGTCCTAATTTCAGTTTGTCCTTTTTACCGCTAAGCTGTGGACTGCGGGTTTGTTTGTTCGGTTCGTGGAGGGTTTTCTTGCAAAACCGTCATGGACGCGGTTTGTGGATCGTCCGATCGCCAGGCGACAGCCGGGATCGAATCACTGTAGTACTGTAGATTTCTACAGTGCGCAATGTAGTTAAGCGACAGTAAATCGAGCGCTCTCAGGCCGCGGATTTGCACTCCTTTCATATAGTTAGTATGAGCAGCAAAATTTAAGTTACGGCCAACATGTTGGAAAGAACATGACAGGAAGGAAGCTGCAGCGTTCCTAATGTCATGAATCACCGGACCAATCATCGAGCGATCTTGCTGATTTGCGTTCACCCGGTTGATGAGGGATATGCAATCTGAACTGAAGATCACCCTTGAGAAGCCTTCTTCTCTAGCGAAAAGAACAGCTCGACGTAAAGCCAGCCCCTCTGCAACTTCTGGCGCCACGACCTCCTCCTGTGTCTCGCTGCAAGCAGCAAGGCAATGGCCTGTGTGGTCTCGGATCACGACGCCCAAACCCATTCGTCTGGATGCGGAAAGGATTGCAGCATCAACGTTGATCATGACCATCCCTTCCGGCGGCGGAGACCATTTGAGAACTGAAGGAGCAGCCTCACGCCTGTGGTTAGAGATGGGTTTATAGAGATAAGTTGCAATCATCTGACAGTATGCCAAAACCTTCTCGGCAATAGATCTGGGGTGCATCAGATTCTCTCCTTCTCTGATTTTATTACGTGCATCCCATATGTGCCACAACGTCACCGTCATAACAGTAGCTTCCATGGCTGTTGCTCGGTCAAGAAAATCCAGTGTCCAAGCTCTCGAAGAGGTGAACGTTTTCCACTGAAGACTGATGTTATATTTCAGCACGGATCACATCCCAGACCTCCAGTGCAAATTGACAGAACAAAAGTGTGTGCTCGATGTGCTCATAGCGGCCACAGAACACACAACTTGTCGATGCTGGAACTTGCCGATGCTGCAGCTGATGTCCTGAAGGGAGACAATCATGGGCAAAACCGCCACAGAGTCACCATCATTTTGCCCGGAGCCTTGATCGACCAGAGAGTTTTCCACCGTTTAGCATCCCTTTCAGTTGCAGCGGAAGAACCTCTATGTACCATGCTCCGCTTGCCACGGAACGTTGATGAAAGGGCAAGGTTATACCCAGACCTGACCGTATAGAAACCATACCGAGTATGTGGCCAGGAGGCAAAGTCCTCGCCGCCGTGTCTGCTGATGGGAACCTGGAGAATTTGTGCAGCTATTTCCTCCGTAAACATTTCACGAACAAGTTCCACATCCCAGGCCCGACAGTCATCCAAGATCAGGGAGTCGACAGTTTGGTCCTCTTCTAAAGGAATACGCGGACATATCATATGTGGCAAAACTCCGGGTATCCAATTATCAGAGAGGATCTTCGTTGATGAACTATTACCGATCCCCCATCGCACACCTTGTCGCAATAAATCCCTGCCAAAGAGAATACTCCTCCAAGTATAAGACGCAGATCGAGGTTTGGTGGCTTCCCAAAAATCACAGTTTGGGTAATAACGACCCTTCAGCACCCTAGCGCATAGAGAAGTGGGATCAGTCAACAAACGCCAGCCTTGGCGAGCTATCATAGCTTGGTTAAACAGCACCATATCCCGGAAACCGAAGCCTCCCAGAGATTTTGGGGTAGAAAGCCACTGCCAAGATTTCCAATGCATTTTCTTCTTCCCCTCCTCAATTCCCCACCAATGGTTTGCAACAATTTTACGCATGTCTTCGCAGATCTCCACTGGCATTTGGAAACAACTCATCACATAAGTAGGCATTGCTTGGATAATTGATTTGAGAAAAGTCTCCTTTCCTGCCCTTGACATAGGTCTATCCGAGCATCCATTAATTAATACGTTTCCACATGCGATCATACAAATACCTAAAGGTACTAACTGGAGACCGGCCTACCTCCGTAGGCATACCAAGATAGGAATCATTTAACGCTTCAGATTGGATCTCCAACTTATGCATAACCTCATGCTTAACATCAGCCGAACAATGAGCCCCAAAATAAATAGATGATTTGTCTCTGTTAATTTTCTGGCCCGATCCTTCACAGAAGGTTTGTAAGGTCTCATGTAGGGTATCGAC
Organism: Poa pratensis; assembly: GCA_947311845.1. Taxonomy (NCBI): domain Eukaryota; kingdom Viridiplantae; phylum Streptophyta; class Magnoliopsida; order Poales; family Poaceae; genus Poa; species Poa pratensis. The sequence continues at coordinate 61,215,076 of CAMZMU010000128.1, read as the reverse complement.
ACTTCTTCTATCAGCCCGAGCAAAGAAAATGTTGTCATCTGCAAACAGTAAATGTGAAATAGGGGGTCCAAGTCTACCATTACGTATACCTTGTAGCTCGCCTTGGGCCTCCCTTTGTTGCAAAAGACAGGATAATCCCTCCATGCAAAGAAGAAAAAGGTAGGGGCTTATAGGTCCCCTTGCCTTATACCCCTCGTCGGAACCACTGGTTGTGTCAACTCCCCATTTATACGGACAGCATATCTCACCGAAGTCACACACCTCATCACTGTGGCAGTCCAAGCTGGACTAAAGCCCAGCTTCAGAAGACATCCCTCAAGGTAGTTCCATTCCACTCTATCATAAGCCTTCATCATGTCCACCTTGAGAGCAAAGAAAGGCCGCTTCGATTTTTGGTGTCTTATTGTATGAAGGCATTCAAAGGCAATCAAAGCATTGTCCGTTATCAACCTCCCCGGCACAAATGCACTTTGATTCTCAGACACAATCGCTGGCAAGATGGTTTTCAGTCTATTCGCCAATACTTTTGAGGCAATTTTGTATAGAACATTGCAAAGACTGATCGGCCAAAAGTTCTTCAGTAGGACAGGGTTTGCCACTTTAGGAATAAGAACAAAAATAGAGTCACAAAGCCCCTCTGGGATCTCACCCCCTCCAAAAAACTCCGCACAGCCCTGCAAATGTCCTTACCGAAAAAGTCCCAATGATTCTGATAAAACAACGCCGGGAAACCATCCGGCCCAGGAGCTTTTGTCGGACCCATCTGGAAAAGAGCTGACCGGATCTCCTCATCTGTATACTCACGAGCCAGATCAATATTCATCTCCTCAGAAACTTTGCGAGGTATAGCATCCAGAACAGCATCAAGAGATAACGTGGGTTCAGAGGAAAATAAATTTTCATAGAAAGAGTGTACCATGTCCTTGATCCCCTCGATATCCTCACACCAAGATCCATCCTCCCTAAGGACAGCCTTGATTTTGTTGGTTCGTTTACGTGCAGAGGCCCTCGCATGGAAGAAAGAAGTATTGCGATCTCCCTCCCGGAGCCACTCAACACGAGACCGCTGCCGAGCCATGATTTCCTCCCTTTCAAACAGCTCACATAGTTCCCGCTCTACCAAGCGTACTTCAGCCTCCGTCCCATCAGAGGAGCCGAGACGTAGAGATTTGAGTTGCCTCTCCAGCTTGGTGATCTTCTGTCTGACTGCACCAAACGTGACACGACCCCACTTCTTCAGAGATTCTGCCACATTGTGCAAGGTCGACCAGGTAGCTTGGAGAGAACCCTCCCCAGTACTGCAGTCGGACCATGCTTTTTCCATCATCCCTCTATACTCCGGCGCCCTGAGCCAAGCAGCCTCAAAACGAAAACCATGTTGCACTGGGTTCCGTGCAGCAGCCCCTTGGCTCTCCTTCAGGGTAATAGAAATAGCAAAATGATCAGATACCGTTGTAATCACATTTTCAACCCGGCAGTCCTCAAACAGGTCGGTGAAAGCCCCATTTGCAACGGCTCGATCTAAACGGACTTTGACATGATCTTCCCCTCTTTGACGATTATTCCATGTGAACGTAGGCCCGGAGAAGCCTAAGTCTGTCAGCCCACAATCGTCCAGGCAATCACGGAACAAAGCCATTTGCGAATCCGGGCGCTCCCTCGCACCCAGATGCTCATGTTGGTGAAGTGTTTCATTGAAATCTCCGCAGCATATCCATGGACCATTCCATTCTCCACGAAGCCTCCGCAGTAGACCCCAAAATTCATGTCGCAGTTCACGTCTTGCTTCACCATATATAAAGGTTGCCCTCCAAGGCTCGCCCCCCTCCGAGGAAATAGACACATCAATACAGTGTGCATTAAAACCCTTCAGCGAGACCGTGTACTCCGGCAACCAAAACTGCACGAGACCACCACTCAGTCCCACACTACTAATAGCAAAACTCCCAGAAAAACCCAAAGACCACATAAAATTCGGAGCTCTCGTGTCCTTCATCTTCGTCTCAGACAAGAAGAGGAAGGAGGGTCGATACTTCCGCACAAGCCAGCGGATCTCTCCCACTACCGAGTCCGACCCCAGCCCTCGGCAGTTTAGGCATAGGATACTCATTGCGTCCGGCGGTGCTGCATCGCAGCCACCGCCTGATCCGCCGATCGATTTGCCATATCAGCTGTACCAGTCTTCATTTTCTTGTTCATGTCAGACTCGCCAGCATCACCACTTTCCCCGTTGGCATTAGGGATCGTAGAAGGAGCCTCCGAGCTGGGCCCCGTAAGAGTGAAAAGAGGAGGCACTGTGGACGAAGTAGGGTTTTGAGTTGCCACCTCCTTAGCTCGATAAACTTTCCTTTTCTGTCCACTGATCCTTCCTCCATCAGGCTTGGCCAACACTCCAGAATTAGCCGCAGGTGCATTCTCTTTTGGTTTCCTACCTCTTGGTTGTTTGGCTTTTGGCGGAGGCGTGACCGCCCCGTTGCCATCTTTGTCACGATTGTGACGAGCTGACGCACTTGGCGTCTGCGTTGCATGACCAGAACGGCCATTTCCTGGCCAGGATCCTTGTCCACTAGAGAAATAATTCTGACTAGAGCTAGCTCCTGAATATTCTTCTTCTTTTCATCAGGAACACACAGCTTCGAACCATGATAGGGTAGCAGCCCTTCATCATCCCTTTCCGCAGGATTTGCACAACTCGTCGATGAGTGTCCAATGACACCACATGAGAAACAGAAAGTTGGCAAATTTTCATACATGACTGTGTAGACGTCTGTGGTTTCCCGGCTTCGAGAGAAGACAGACAAACAACGCATCAGGGGCCGTGAGACATCCACTATCGCTCTGACACGGAGATAATCACCCCAAGCGCGCCCTTTAGAATCCACTTCCATCTTCACCACCTTGCCCAGACCACTTGCAAAGGTTTTGCCACGCTGATCATTCATCAGACCAAAGGGTAGATTCAGAATCCTCGCCCAGATTGCCAGCTTGTCAAAGATAATATCCCCCGGTCTCAGCTTGGGGTCAAAATCATTGAGAAGAACACAGTTCCTGCTAACCGTCCAAGGTGATCCATTCTGCACCCTATTCTTGTCACTCTCCTCTGCGAAATCGGCTAAGAAAACATTGGCACCAAGGGGACGGAACTCCAGCCCTTTCAGATTACCCCAAGCAGGACGCAAAGCCGATTCGATCGTTGAAATATGCAGAGTATTTGGTGCCAATACCTTACCCACTAGCGCCCACGCCGGGCAGTCCAGATCATCGGCCTCATCATCCAGGACGAACAGATTCGCCTCCTGGGCCGTGAGTTTGAGGCGCCCCATCATCTCCGCGACGCCATCCTCAACGGCATCCGCGATCGGAGTTCCCCTAACCGACTCACTGTGGTGTGGCAGATCCGAGGAGGGGATCGCCAGTTCCCGGTCCGAGCCAGGCTCGCCGGACTTGGTTCCCAACACCTGCTTCTCCTTTCCTGCCATCGTACGCGCCGCCCCGTGAACAGACCACCGAGCCAAGGACGGGCAGTAGACCCAGGTCTACCCCGTGATCGTCCCGAACCCGGTAGAGAACACTAGAGAGCAGCACGGCGAGAGACGCAGAGAGGGTCACGGACGGTGGAGAGATCGGGAGAACGGCGTGGAGATCGCGCCGCCCCAAACGTCGTCGAGGAAGATTTAGGAGTTTCCGCAATCGCCGGAGAGAATACGAAACCCTAGCCTAACCGACATAATTATTTGCCCCGTCCGCTTTCATGTTACTCTTGCTGATTGGGCCAGACGGTGAGTAGGTTAAGACACTATGGTGTTGAAAAAAATGTGTATGCATATTACAATTACCAAATTTAAATTTATAAAGATATACGTTTCTCTATGTACGTTATGGCAGGATAGAAACATAGAAGGGACCTTGTCGATGTTGCCCAAGAACCAAAAATGTAAATGGAGTATATATTGCTTAATAAGCGATAGTTTGCTTTCTGTAAAAGTGACTTATAATTATGCAAAGTAATTCTTTCAATATATATAATAATATGTGATTCTTTAATATTTATATGTATTTTATATTTACATGTGTGACATAAGCGATGACATAATATAGCCCGTGGCAACGCACGGGCATTTAACTAGTATCTTTACTATAATACGAGTAGTGTTTCTTCCTTCGTCCATTTGGTGGTACGTCTGGTGGTACGTCGTACGTGCGAGCTCCCGTGGTTCGCTACAGGATTCGTATAGCGGGGAGAATAGGGAAAGAATAATCGGGCGATGGTACTATTCTGATCGGTCGTCTTGATCGGAACCAATTCCGGCCACGATCGGCCCAATCAATATCAGCCCGTTCCCGCATCCCCGCGCCGCCATCCGCATCGAGGCCGCCTCGCCGTCCAGCTCCGGATCCGGCCGCGCTCCTCCACTTCATGCGCTAACGGGATCAAAATCGAGCGTTCGAGCCGAGAACCATGGCGGCGACTGCAACAAAGCAAAGTCGACGAGGTCGCCACCAGCACCCACCCCTCTCCTTTCCGGCGCCGCCACCAGGAGCCTACGCCTTCAGCGTGCCGTGCCGAACCCATCATCCGCAGCCGCCGGCAGCCCGACAGCCCAAAGTCCTCCCCGTGCCGGCCCCATCAGGCCACACACCTATAGGGCGATGGCGGTCACGCACGCGCCATCCTTCGGAGATATAGCTTGTTGCCCAGAAAGTCTCTCTGCTCCGACTCGAAGCCGCCGGTAGCAGCAGCATCACGTCGTGGCACCGGTGCCTACCACCGAGGGCCTCACGACCTCTCGTAGGGTGCAGATCGAGTGGGCCGAGCGCAGCTTGTACGAGTGGAGCAGTTTCAGACAACCAATGATGAGCATACTCTGGAAATCATGAACCCAGGAGGAGCCAGCTCAACTGAGGATTTTGTCTATTCTATTTGAGATACAGCAGGAGGTGATTTTCACAGAGAGAGAGCGGCAGAATCAATAGATTTGGGCAATAGGTGTAAGTGTTTTAATCATTTCGTCAGTATGGTTCTCTGTCTTTCAGCTCAACGATTCTACTATGTGCTATGGCGGAGCCAGGATTGGCTAATTTGCCATGTTGAGGGGGGCCGGTTTAAGCAAAGTAAATTAAAAAACTTCACTGTTCATATGACTTAGGAGCAAAACAATGGTGTTAGGGGGGCCAGGGCCCTGCTGGTCCCCCCCCTGTCTCCGCCACTGACTATGTGCTATGTTCTTATGCTTCACCAGATTGTCGGTTCTAGCTCCAGCTTGAACAACAAAACAGTTGGGTTTGAGGAGGGTGCCTGAAAGGAGATCATACCTACTGGTGCTTCAGTGCTTGGGATGGTGTTACGGTGCCTACGGAGATGCTGCTTGGTCGAGGCGTGCAGGCAAGACCGTAGTTGTTTCAGTAGAGGAGAAGGCTATCGTCGTCGAGGTGAACAGGGATGTAGTGCTGCAGTCCATCGGTGGTTTGTCGGTGTTAAGCATTTTATTTCCGGTATTCCTTTACTACATCATATTTTGGTGTTCTGTTTGCTTTGGTTCCAGTATTCAGCTTGGTTGTGCATGATACTGAACATATAGGACTGAATTTTCAGGTGAAGGGCTGCCATGGACTTAAGATAATACGAAAGAGGGAAGAAGGAAGAAGGAATGTCAAGGTCCGTCTTGAACTTGCTGTAGCTTGTCCAGAGATTGGACTAGAATGTTTTCTGGTTGTAATTTATGTCATCTGTCAAGCTTACGTTACACCAATATCTCTAGAATGGTAAAATCTGAGCTATGAATATTTTTGGGAGAGAGGAGTAATCTGGATAGACATGTCCAAAAATGTTGGGAGAAAAGTAAAGGTGTAAATAATCTTGGTGATGTGAATCCATGATGGTCCTTCTATGTGGCTGGACTCCTCGAAAAAGTTTGATCGTATTCATAAAAAAATTCAACAAGCCAGGCGGAGATTTTAGTTCCTTAGTATGAGTGATAAGGCTGCTATGGAGGAATGCTTTTGTTCGGTCGAATAGATGCAGTTTCAGCAGAGTACCAAACACGTTTTTTCGCTCTCAACCGAAACAATTTACGGATCCATGTGATACACCGGTTTTGTGTCACGAAACGACAATTAAGCGGGCTTTTCAGTTTATTTTTATCTAGCCCGTTGCAACGCACGGTCATGTTTGCTAGTATATCTCTACTATATAATATAGCTAAAGGTGATGGTTGGTGGTACGTCAAAAAGATCGTCTCCTCCGTCCTATGCTAAGTCCTCCGTACGTCGCCCTGAGGCCAAACCGTTTACGAGCACATGTACGAAACAAGTCCGGTTTTACTTACCAGGTCCGGTCCCTCTAGGCCTCGCTTGGAAAAAGTCTCATCCTACACGTACAGTTGCTCCATATAAACGCTCATATATGCACCGCTCGGATCGAAGTAATCCCAACACGATCAGCACAACTATTGCCGGTGAGTCGCGAATCGATCGACTTTTGGAGGTTTTCGCTAGACCGCGGGGATCCGATCGAGATGAAATTCATGTCGGCGTGCCTATTAACCAACCTAGCTGTGAACCCGAGCCCGACCAATTAAGGACAACATCTGCTGTCAGCAAGTTCCTCGGCTCATCACGCTTAGTCTCTACCACCATGCTCCTCACATGTCATCGTCGCCGAGTCGTCGGAGTACAAGCTTCTGCAGGAATATCTAATCCCAAACTCATCACGCTCGCTCGCTGTCGCCGGAAAGTAGAGACTGCACCGGCGCACCCGCTGGGAGCGCGCTCGCTCGCTGCCTACAGAAAGTGAACGTCGCATCCCTGCCAATCATGATATATGGGCGGCGGCGCAATCGATCGATCTCGCTTGTAGCCCTCTGCCATGCCACTGAATCGCTTATGTCCGATCATGTCGCTTCCTCTGTATGTTTCGTCAAGGTACACTATGTCTAATTAATCCTACCCCATGTCGCCAAATTTATTTTTAGATAAAAGGGATTGCCCCCGATTTCATTAACCAAACATGTCGCCAAATTTATTTTTAGATAAAAGGGATTGCCCCCGATTTCATTAACCAAACATGTCGCCTAATTTAGCCATCAGATTCTGACATTTTAGCTGCACTTCATAACTGCAATGGGATGTATGCAACGAAGACATAATCATGGATTCTGACATGTATGAATATTGTATTATTTTTTCCTACTGCATTTTACAGTTTAACGCACGAGTTATTCCATGTCTTCTGTGTCAAACAAGAATCGTGTCTTTATAGGGACGCCTTTTTGTGGTGTGTTCTATATGAGTTCTGAAAAGTAAAATCAATCTGCCATGAAAATGAGAAATGTATACCTTTTAGGGCTGACTTTAGACAATTGTTTTTTAAATTGCCATAGATACCTTTTAGGGCTGACTTTAGACAAAAAATAATAATGCAAATATGTCATGGTCTGGTAAGTCACTAATTTCTAAGAAAACTGAAAATCAATGTGGCCGAAAATATATGATTCATGGGGGATTGAATAGAATCTTTCATTTATTATAATTTTTGCAATAACAATTTATCTTTTGTTAACCCGATGCAACGCACGGGTATTGTGCTAGTTATCTCTACTATATAATATAGCTACAGGTGATGGTTGGTACGTCATTTTTGTTTCCGGTTTTGCCCTCCCACTAAATCACATAATACGTCAAATTGCCACCGTACCCTTCGATATGTTTTGTTTCCGGTTACACGGTTTAACTGGTTTGGGACCGGTGCTAGCTACCGCGAGGAGCTCCCATGGCGGATCAGCGCAAGAGACTGTGGCTCAGGCCTCAGCTATGTGATTCGGTGGCGTCTCCAGCGGCTCTCCTCGACGCGGGAGCTCTCGGGCGACGCCGCGTGCCGCTGCCTCCGCTTCCATCGTCCTGGACGGGGGCTCTCCTCGCCGCGCGGCTCACGCTCCCTAAGAATCCGCGCGGCTCTACTCGGACCTCCGGGCGGGGCTTCACGCGGGCGCCGTGACTGCCGTCTCCTCGAGAAGGACTCGCACCGCATCTAGATACTTCAGCTAGGCCGAGGAGGACATCGCCAGCGGTCGCCGAGACCACGGGCGGCCGCGTATATCAAATATCTGCCCATGAGACGTACGCATCGCCTCATCTGCAGATACATTTAATATCGAGATCCGTCTCGCGCGGGACGGCCGGGTGCGCGTACTGGTCGGGGGATCGATCCATCTCCGGCCGCTTGTGGCGTACGTGTACGGGACAGTACGTGCATGCATGTGCCCGGCGGATCAAGCGAATCAATGTCGATGGATGAAATTACTGGTCCATGTTTTGGCGGCATCCGTAGACCAATTTACTGCATGCAATTGCAAAGCACTACCTCTTGTACTGGGACGGGACGCGTCTGGTTCTGCGCCTAGCGTTTGTTTTACCCCCGGCATAGTGGGAGCGGTGGTTCACACAGTTCCCGAATCTACTACGAAGTATAGAATGAGGAAAGCTGAGCCTAGGTTACAAGTGTGAATCAATTTGGAGTATTCTTTACGATAACTGTTACACGAGACCGTGTAATAAATAAAACAAAAAATCAGCCCGTAGCAACGCACGGACACGTTTGCTATCTCTACTATATAATATTAATAACCGTGTCCGTGGTACGTCGCCTTAAATTATCATTTAGCCCCTCAGATGTTTGGAAATTCAACCCGCAGTCCTACTTTGCGCAGTCGCCCACTTTTGCGTTTTACCCCTCAAACGAAACGTTATCATCTCTAAGGTCAGACATGCACGACAATCCGCTGCGCGGAGGCTCGCTACCTCTTCGTTCTAGAGTCAGACCCTCGATCCAAAACAGAGATCACTAGCTCCGTGTCTCCGCGCTGGGCGCCGCCGTCTCCGTCCTCCCGTCCTTCTCCTCCGCCGGCGAGGTCCTCCTACGGTGAGACACCGCCCCCCCCACCCCCCCTTTTGCCGCCGCCTGACCTCTAGCATGCCGCTCCTCCTCGTGTCCCTTCCCTTTCTAGCCAAACTTCTCCCAACGCCTGCCCTCGCGAACCCGAGTTGGTCCATACGATTTGTAGCGCCGGGTCAAGGTGAGGATCCGCGTTGCCTGAAAAAAAATCAAGAGAGGCAGCCGGCCGCTGACCAATCCCCATTCTCTTGGACGAGCACCGCTCCAAACTTCCCGCGCTCACCTCTGTACCATCTTTCGAGCGGGGCCGCCGTCCGAATGTGAAGCTGCTGCATGCCCTGCTTAGAGTCCCGCCGCCCAGCTTGCTAAATGCAGTGAAGTGTCTGATTGTTCCCTGAGCAATCCGTTCAGAGAAATCAACCTACGGGTGGAGGTAACTAGCCACAACGAGAAAGACACAGCTGCATGGCCTCACATAGTTATGAAATCTGAATTTTGTAGTGAGGTCTAGCAGGTTCTGGGATGCATTCACGAACAAGTTGGTTATTATTCCGTCACCGCAAGGGTAGACCCGAGCCCAGAATACAAATAATAACATGAATATTTGTAGAGATAATGCATTTCAGTCGCTTTAGGTATTAACGCATAACAATATATTGGAGACGATTGCCATGTAAATTATGACTTCTATGTTAGTCAAATCGTGTTCTTCTATGAATTAAAAATTGATCCAGCTTTTTTTTGTCCCGATTGATCCAAGTTTTGACATAAAAATTGTGCGTATTTTGAAACTCATGCAACATTAAAAAAATGATGAATTTCTACGAAGGAAGACCGTCGGTGGCGGAGCTAGCAACCGATGTGCAGGATCTGTGGTGGACTCATATACGGCGAGGTTGAAGCAAGAGCATGTGGTAACAAGCTACACATGAAGAATACATCGCAGCCCGTAGCAACGCACGGGCATTTTGTTAGTTATACTATTATTAAATGGGAGAGTTGGTGGTACGTTGGTATATGCCTGGGCCGGCCCAGTACCAATCCGCACTCCCTCGCTTTTTCCTCTCGGACGCCTCCCCTCCTGCCGCTATTCTCACGCACCTCGAGAAATCGTGCCCCAGCCCCAAATCCTCCGGCGGCGGTGGCCTTCACCCGACTACCTGCGAGCCGGAGACCCCAGCCAGCAGATGACCACGCTGACCGATCCCGGATCCTTCTCTCCTGCCGCCCTCCTGGTCCAGCTACGGGACATGCTCCACCTCCCCAGGGCACAAGGAGCACACGATCTGCCAATGGGGGAGATCATCCTGCCGACGCCGTTGAGCACAAGGACTTCGCCGGACTTGGTGAACACCTGCGTGACCTTCGGGGCCAGAATGAAGGGGAGCACGAAGGGTCTCCGTGGTGTCCCGGAGCGGCAGCGAGGTCGTCAACGGCGGCATCCAGCTCAACGACTCAGTACGTGATGCGATGTTGGTTCTCTGTAGGTCAGGATTTAATATCTCGCGGAGGTTTGCGCTATTACTCTTCCTCCCGTGGGGTCTCATTTATTTTCACAGGCCGAGGTCACGGATATGCATGAGTCCGTCCATGCCAACGATACGCTGACCTACAATCACCCCTCCCACTCCCTCCTCTCTCAAAGTGTACTACGTACTAGATTAGAGATACAGTTAGTTATCTGACGCTAAATTAGTATGGTCTGTCCATGAGTTCACTGTCGAGGGTGTGTTAGTGACAAGTGGATACGATGGATTTTAATATCTTTGTCCTAAATACGTGTCGTCTGAGCTCTGATGATCCAAATCTGCTGAGATACAGTTCAAATCTTCTGAGATACAGTTAGTTACCTCACGCTAAATACGTGTCGTCTGAGCTCTGATGATCCAAATCCATGTACAGGTTTCAGTATGTTAAATGATTCTAAATACTATATATATTCTCACTTCCATAGCAAAGTAAATGTGTATTATGTTTACACAAAGTTTACAAAGCTATAATCAATAGATCAATTAATTATTACAGTTTATCAACAGAATAGCAGTTTCAATAGCAACACAAAGTTTATTGCACTGAGATGTTGACAACAAAGTAAATGTATGAATGCATATGTTCCTTTTATCGACCTTAATAGTATAAAGCAAATGGATTTATTTCTCGTGACAAAGATGTGAAATCTATATATAATGGGAAATTTTCCACTTATCTTAAAGCATACCGTCTCCTGATGAGAAACACTACATAGTCCTTTAATTAAGCTGCTCTTTGTACTTGCATATTTTGCAGTGACGTAGGGTCTTTTGATTCCTTTGGTTATTCAACTGGTCCATGTGCTGTTTGTAGGATATCATTCAACAGTCAGCAATTGGGCTTTAGTATTTCTCAAGTCTCTTAAGAACGATTTGAAGGGTAATCCAATATTTAACTGGACCATATATACTGATTAAACTGCCACATTAGTTATTCATCTTTATCATATATTCTGTCAGTTGTGCCAGACCTCCAAACTTTCAGGTTAGATATCAATAGTCCAACAAAACGAAGAGTTTCCTATTAAGCATATTGATTCCCATGCTGGTTTTGAAGCTAAAGATAATTAGTTGGTAGGAGCTAAGACTGTATACACGTCTCGTTTTCATCTTAAGCATATTGATAGAACTGACATTTCTATGGATTGCATTTTTGGATGATTTGTCTTTCGGTGAAGATAGCATTATTTGCATCTTGTTAGGCATCAATATAACAATTCTTATTGATATGATGCCCAAACTGGGAAAGGTTACATTATCGGACAAGGGTGGAGAAGGATCAAAGGGCTACTTGTCCATCTATTTTTTCTGAGATATGTGATGCTGCTGCAAGCAAAGAAGATGCATAATCCTCTTGGAAAAATTAACATGCAGACTAGATGTTGACAAACTAGCATTGGTCATCTACCTTCTGCAGTGCGTCCAGCTGCCTGCTGGATGTGCAAGTTGCGAGTATAAGCCCGTCCACCGACAGATTGCTCGTATCCTACCGCTTCCGTGCCTCTCGACCACTCCTGCATCTCCACAAGGTTCGTCACTTCCCTTTCATCTCCACACTACGTGAAATCCCTAATATTCGATTTGCCTGTGTTAAATATGTGCAGTTCATATTCCATTTTCACATTGTAAATAGGTTATGGTCGTCCTGCAATGTAAACAATTGATGAACGCTTGTACATGAACGTTTTTCCACTCAAAGAAATATGATGGGCCAAGACCTAATTGGTACTACCGATTGTGCATCGTGTTGGTAGTCTAGGTAGGTTTTCATACAGAGAGTTTGGATGAAACACATGACTAGGGATTGGTATTCGATACATTTGAAACAGAGAAAAGGTCACTGCTTGTTCCTTTTTGTGCAAAGTTTCAGTTAACCTCTGGATTTCGAGCTGATAAATGACATAAACCAATGTCACCGTCCAGAATAGCGCCATCTTCGAAATTGATGTGTGATGCTTGTGGTTCCTAGAGGCTAGACCACTTATAGGTTCATTGTGTGCAACCGGAGAGATTGGGGGACGAATCTGATTTTATGGTTGGTAATACTAACTTCATCTAGGTATCCATAAAAGCCATGTCCTCTACTTCAAATTTGCCTTGGTAGCAAACATTGCCTTAGTTTTTTCAAAGAAACAAATGTCTTACTATTATTTTGCAGTCATAAATAAGAGTATAGTGTCAGAACTAATGTATTAGTTCCACCAGCAATTAAATGTCAAGTTTATCACACTAAATTCTAATAGGTGAGGAAGCGGCTAAATGGGGGAGAACATGGTGTCTACAAAGACCATGTCTTCTTGACAGTAAGTGCTAACTTTATTGAGCAATTCTACAGTGGATATCCAGTATACATTAAGCCAGCAAACTCTAACTATGGAAGTCTGGGTACAAGATTTACATATGGCCAAAGATATTTTATTTATTCTTTCTATTTTCGTACTGTACTTTGTGTGTTTCCTTGTTTAAATCCATAGAAAAACAACAATCCATATCTAAAATGGTAAACTTGAAAGAGTCACTACTAAGGCAACCAGAGTACAAAAACACTATCTTATTTAAGAGTCCATGGGACGTGGAAAAATAAATCAACTGAAGGTAAGCAAGGACGTGATCCATAATCAGGGTCTTAAATACCATTACCTTTTTTCTCAGACAGGGGTCCACATTTGTGAAAGCATATCGTTGGTATTAACTATTTATAGATGTGTGCATTTTTTTCTCGAACAGGTGTCTAACATTTGTTGGAGCATTTATAGTCTGATGTCAAAGTTGTGTTCGACGAGTGAATTATACGGATTACACAATTTAAAAGGTTCAGGACATGAAACAAAGCTAGGATTTCCGGTGTATTGAAATTGTTGTTTATATTTACCCGAACCTACTGAAGTTCCCTGGCATAGGAACTTCTCTAGAGATATTGAGTTCATTGTACTCCCTCCGTTTGGAAAATGATGTCTTCCATATATCCAAATTCGGATGTATGTATACACTAAAACATGTCTACATACATCCGAATCTAGACAAATCCAAGACATCCTTTTTCGGACGGAGGGAGTACTATATTTTCATTTACTACCTAAGTTTCATGAAAAAAGGAGAGGCCCAAGGAAGCGGCAGGAATCCTGACTACATTAAATCCTGGGGAAACCTATAAGAAGCTTATACTTGTTTTCTGAGTACAGTTCAACACTCAATTAAGTCGGCTTTATTGGGAAATTTCCATGACATGCCTGAACGATGAAGTGATTCTCAAGTGGTATGTCATGCATGTTTGTATCTAAAATCATGGTAAATGGCATATGATAAGATCTTGACCCATCTCAATCCCCATTGCCAAAGAGCTTCACTTCTATGTGAAGAAGCTCCAAATGAATAAGTGCCTTGCAATTTAGAAAGATTTCAAGCGTCATTTATACTAGACATGCAAATTATTTATTTGTCGTATTGTTGTTGTTTGAGCATATTTAGCTGAACTCAGAACAATTCGAGCAATATTGTCTTGATATAGTCATATAAAGTAAAGTAATACTTTTAATACAAAGTTCGTGGTTTGAGATGGCTACGTATGTTGGAGCAGAGGACAATACAACAAATGGTATATCCAAATGGTGGAAGGAGTGGAAGATCACAATGGCTGAGGAAGTACACGAATAGTGAATATTTTCAACGATGTTTCATCCATGATGACTTGCTTGAGTTTGAGAAAATCCCGTCACGCCAAAGTGACATGTTTTCGGAACAAGGTGTCTGCGGATGACAATGACGGCGTTATTTGATTGCGGGTAACTACAAAGGTGTGTACGGATGAACAAGGTCCAAGGAAAAAAAAACTTGATAACCCGTAGCAACGCACGGGCATTCAACTAGTATAATGTTGCCATGGTCAATCTAAATCAAATAGGTTTACTCTCTAGAAATGGTGATACGGAAATTAATTTTCATGTCTTAAGTCTTGCTTGTTTTATTGCTATCAAAGTTCTTTTTATCTCGCTAGCAATGAAAATGAGTTAGTCCTAATAATGCAACTTGCAAAAAAGACATTGTATAGTTAATAGTCATCAGGGCAATGTAACAAGTTTGGTCTACTTCTCACGTAAACCAACATAATTCCCTTATATGTTTCTAGCCAGACCTCCATACACACATCCAAAAGCGTCATAAGTGCTCTAGATGTAAATGTACTACTATTAATCAATATTTTTACAAATAAACTTGGCCAATACTATGGTCCAGTAATGAAATAAAAAAACAAGTAATTGTCAACCATTTTATAGGAACATTTTTTCCTAAACAAGCACATGTATAAGAAGCTCACATGAACAAGCTGGAATACACAACAATACATTAGAAGCTGATCATCTATCTACTCACATCTAGCATGGAGATGAGCCTTGCTCCGTGGTGATGAAACCTTGTCAACCTGCATGATGTACTTCTTCATATGGTTCTAACCAGATCTCCATATTCAAAATCATGTTTGCTCTAGAAGAAGTTATCTAAATTTATGTGGACTATATCATGACATGATCAAACAATTCAATTCCAAGAAGTGGATGGCAAAGTAGCTCCGTATGGACATGGCATTGCGATGGATTGAGCGCATGGGGTGTTCTGCCTATCCGCAAGTCTAGCATTGCGGTGAGCTAGAAGTGCCTGCCTTTCCTTAGGTGGTATGTTCCGCCAACGTTCTCTTCAATGGACGTTCATCGCTTGTCTATCCTTGGCTGGTACATTTCGTCTTGCCTGCCTTTGGCGGGCATTCCTCTCATCTATTGATTTCTTTTGCCTGGCTGCTCTTCTACGAGCATTCATCTCCTCTCTTTTTTCTGCTGTTAAGCTATTTCGCCGTGCTCTGTCACGTTCCCGTCTTACTTGATGTTTGTCTTTTCTCATGTTTGCAATTGTCTCATGTTGACAATCAGTTGGGGTTGTCGAAATGAGATCATCATTGCTTGCTACGCCCTGGAGCAGTGCATGGGAGGAAGCAGCTTCAAGCCTTTCACCTTTGGAAAAAAATTCCATTAATCTATACTCCAATAATTTAGGTTGTAAAAGTTCATGAATCTTTCTGGTTGATAATTAGCGTAAATATATTCAGATGCAGACAATTTTCAAAAGGCAATGGTTTAGGACGTTACCTTTGCAAGTTTCACCAGGATCTTTTAGATGAGCTGACGTGAGCGTACTATTTACTGAAAGTGTTGAATACGCTTGAGCTGGCACGCCGTTGTAGTCATCTGCATGTTGTTGTGGTTGTGACATCTGCATGAAAATGGTATATATGTGCACAGTTATTCAGTACTCAATCAAATATTCAAATGGAATATATGGAAACAGAACAATATTGTGTGTGCATATGCTAATATATGAAGATCAGTTGTTGACAACAAGCCAAAATCTATGTACAGCAAATTCATGTTTGTGATAAAAATGAAGAGTAGCTAAGAGCACAAAAGTTTTAAAAAGATCCAATGCTAAGGGGTTATATCACTTTAAGTTATGCTATCACCACTGCTACATGCAAATTTGAAATAATTATGGAGCTTGTCATGAAGTACAAAATTCTCTTGGGTCAGTTACAAAAAATTCTGGTCACGTCATAATTACAAAAACACAAGTGGAATACGAGCATGCTAGATTGTATGATTTTTCTTCCAAAAGAGCAGCTGGGTGCGAATCACCTCTAGTAACTGCTACCGTAACACAATTAATTAACTCACTGTTTGGTTTACGCACCAGATGACAAGATTATCAGGCTATCTTCACTGTATCTCATTGATAATATCAAAAGAGCTGTGCTTGTTCTCAGCTGCAAGGCATAATTTATCTGTCTAAGGAAAATTTGTCTCCCTGCAAAATCTATCTACAACTCCCAAACAAAGACGTGATGGGCACTGAGAGAGTAGAGTCAAGAACGGACAAATTGTTGTAGATTAGTTTCTCACCGGGTCAATCGCATGCATGTCCTCTCTTCAGAGATGGGCTTCCTCCAGTGGACGCGTTGGCGTGAGAGCTGGCAGCAAGGAACTCGGTGCCGTCCTAGTGGATCCCGCGAGCCCCCTCTCCACCCTCTCCCCGGCTCATTCCCAAGCACGGCGGCGTTGGCAGAGGTTCAGCGGTCTGAGTCTCCGAGGGCCGGATTGGAGATAGGTGATGGGTTCACAGGAGGCGGGATGCGAGAGGAGAGCAAGGGGATTCTTCAGGGGGGCGGGGATTTTTGTACAGGATGAGGTGGTAAGAATGAAGAATCACGAGCTCCACGATCTGCATTTCCCACGCACGGAGCTGACCGTCAGTTGCACACGCACGGAGATGCGGTGGTTGCCATGGAAGGGGATGCGGCGGTTGCCAAAAGGGGGAGGCGGCGCTTGGGAATTGGGGAGGAGATGTCGCGGGATGGGGAAGGCGGCGCCGGGAGGGGCTATGGAGGAGCAGATCGCCAGAGCTGCGGTTGGCAGCGGCGTGAGCGCACAGATGAGCGGCGCGAGGACGCGTAAGGGAGAATTGACGAGGTCGTTCGGCTTCGATATTTTCTTCTTTGGTTATAAGTTGGGTATTTTTTGTGGGAGACGACCAGCGACGGAGGGGGTCGAGCGAGGACGTACCACGGAACACAGCGGAAAACGTACCACTAGACGTACCATCACGGCAGACTCTGCTTTAATAGTAAAGATTAGATAAAGATAAAGATGTTCTTAATTAGTTTAGTTTTCTTATGCATTTTGTACTCCCATAGAAGAATGCATGAGTAGAATAATTTTCAAACTATTGTTTCAGAGCAAATACGACTAAAAACACGACAACTCTAGTTTTTTTTTTTTTTTTTGCATGGGACAACTCTAGTTATGGAAAAGAAGAAACAATCAACCTTAGGTATGCTGCAATCGTAGAAATACTTGTACTATGGTGTATTGGTGTTCCAGTAGGTTTGTCAGCAAAATAACGACTCCAGCTTGGCTCGATCCGAACCCATCGAATGTCTCAAGATAAAAGTACTCCCTCCGATCCATATTAGTGGGCATAGCTTTATCTAAATTCATATGTATCTAGTTAAGTATTTAGACTAGATACATGTGTATCTAGACAAAGTTGTGCCCACTAATATGGATCGGAGGTAGTAGCTAAGTTGTTCCTATACTCTATATTCTAACATATGAGATATGTTCGTTAGATTTCGCTTCCACAAATTAATCTACTCGACTACAAGTATTCTAGTACTAACTTCGTTTTGTAAAGTAAGGTGTATATTTTTTTAGTGAAAAGCCAACAAAGGATAACTTTGACCAATCTTATGGACCAAAATATTAATATTTATAAAATTTAATTAACATATTATTAAAAAAATCCTATGATGAGTCTATTCATATTGATTTGGCATTCAAAATTTCATTTTTTATCTATAAGAGCGGTCAAAGTTACGCTATATTAATTTTTGATTAAAAATATACACCTTATTTTTAATGAATGTGGGAGCATTGATTACCCATAGAGTTCGGCTTTGTATCACAATTAATAGCCAAAAACTTGTATCTTCGTGGAATTTCGACCATGTCTGTTAATTTCACTTCATTTTGCTTAATTTACTCGTTTACAGTTTTTTAGTTAGTGCTTACCCCTAGAGTTTGTAATGTATGAGTTCGGGTTGCATCACAAATTTACAATAGCCCCAAAACTCGTGTCTTGGTGTAATTTCCTCTTACCAATAACTATTTGGATCAAACATATTTCATTTCCACAAACTTTTACATTTCTTATATTTCAGTTAAATCCCGGGACCTGATGGAGGTGGCTGCTGATACGTCTCCAACGTATCTAATTTTTTTGATGTTCCATGCTTGTTTTATACCAATTGCTACATGTGTTGCATCTATTTTATGGAACTTTTATACATTTTTTGGGACTAACCTATTAACAAAATTCCGAAGCGCCAGTTCCTGTTTTCTGCTATTTTTGTATTCCAGAAAAGCTAGTCTGTAATGGATACTCTATGCGTACCTCCGAATACGAACCAAGGTAAAACTCAGGTAACATGGCGGACGGAAACGATGTTTCTCTGAACTAACTGAAACGGTATACTACAGAATTATTCAGACCATATTTCTGCATACCTTGTTGTGGAGCACCATGATGGTGAGCAGGTCCTGCCGTGCCCTCCAGTGGCAGTACTGGATGTCGAAGCGGACGATGTCGACCGCCTGCTTGGCGTCCAGGAACATGCCCTTCTCCTCGACACCCTTGGCCCGGGGTCGCCGACGTGGAACATGGCCTCCCAGTGATTACCCTGGAGGTAGTCGCCGCTGTCGTCCCCGAGCATCGCGTACACTTTAATTCCACCATACCTGCCGACGCCCTGCACAGTTTTCTCCCAAAGAACACCATCATCATAATCAGTATTCAGTTCACCATCACAAGGGATGTAGTTTAGCAGACAGAGAGGTGGATAATTTGGGGGATTCAATACAAGTTCAGAAACTTCTATCCATGTGCATCAAGAACATTTGCAGAGTATTTGCAGTTACATTGGTCATCAAGAGCTGACCACTGACTACAATCAAATCCAGGGGGAGAAGCTGGTCCTCACCTTTCTGGAGAGGCGCCGGAAGGAGGGCTTGATGAGCAGGTGCGGCACCAGGGACAGCGAAGGCACTGTGGTCATGGAGGGGATGGACGCCGCCGCTGGCCGCCATCGTCACAGCTGCAATCAGGCAGCAATCGAGGAGAACCAGGCGTTGAAGCGCAGTGCGGGCGACCAAACGGTGGCGGCACCGCTGGAAACAGGTCGCCGGAGATGGCTCGGCGGCAATGGACCGCGCCGGACGACGGCGACCTACACGGGGAGCTCGAATCAGAGCGAGCGGGAGAGGGAGAAGAGGTGCAGGAGTACGGCGAGGTCACCGGGGGCACGAATCCGTCGAGGGCGAGGACGGAAGAGGTCGACCGGAGCGAGCTCGCCGTCCGGTCGCCGGATGCACGGAGGACTCGACTACCTGACCACAAGGTCAGCACGATGACGAATTAGTGGTCGGCCGTAGAGGAGGAGGCCGAGCGCGACCGGACAGAGCGCGGCGACGGCAGCCGGAGGCGGGGAAGATGGACTCGATGCCGACGATTTGATGCGTTTTGGCTTGAGATACTCGGGGCGGAGGTAGAGGAGGAAGAGGTGGTGCCGCCGGTGGCCACAGATTTGTCCGGGGCGGCCGGAAACGGCGGCGCGCGGAGCCGGAGACGGCGACCAGGCGCGGCGACCACGCGCGGAGGGAGGAGGCGACTGGGGGGCGACCGGCAACGCGCACGCCAAAATTCGTGCGGAGCAAAGCCAGATTGGTGGCAACCGTTTTGCGCGCGCGTCAAAATTCGTGCTGCACGCAGGCAAACCGGCTGCCAGCGGGTAACCCGTCGTGCCTCGCGCTCTAAAAATCGTGTGGGTGCAGCGTCGCCCGGGAGGGTGACCGACCCATCTCATATGGACGGCACCGATAAAGGCACGTGGACAAACAGGTGGCAACTCTCAATCCGGGCCGTCCATCTCGGCTTCTGAGGCAGTCGAGGAATTCGCGTTGCCGTCCCGTCCCCAATTCAGGCCCCTTCTTTTCAAATTTAGAAGTTTAAACAAATTTAAAAAACGAGATTCTGTGAGAAGCTGGTGGAGGGTAGCTTCTGGGAGAATCTGGAAAATAAGCTGAAAAGAAGGGCCTCAGTTCCTTGCGGAAAAGCCCTACCAAATTGGTCGATGCATCGACCTGTTGAACGGAAACGAAATCAAGGGTTTGGAGAGGGAGATCGGAGATGGACGACGCCGGCGGGATCTTGGCCGCCGTCCTGTGCGCGCTGCTGGTCTTCGCCATCTTTCCCCTCCTCCTCTGGCGTCGCCGCTCCGATGCCGCCGCCGCCGCCGCCGCCGCCGACAACCACCGCCTCCCGCCCCAGCCACTAGAGGTTCCCCCCACCCCTTCGCTCTTACTGGTTTCCATCTCTAAGATCCACGTTATCCGCACAATCTCTTCAACCGCATGTAAGTAGCTGACTATCCCTTGTGCATCTCGTACGCTACAGGGGGAACGGGTGGTGCGTGGCGGCGCTGCAGCGCGCCGCATGCGCAGGAGGCCGGCAGCGGGGAGTTCTTCGGCAGCATCCACCAGCCGTGATGGTAGTAGGACACCGCGAAGCTCGCACTATTTCCTTGTGTTGCGCCCAATTCGTGTTAACACTAGCTAGCTTGGTTCTGTCGCGTTTCGGGTGTGCAGTTGCAGATGACGGGGCCGACAGTGACGAGGAGGACGTCCAGGAGGATCGCAATGTTCCCAAGCGCTCAAAGAAGAAGGAGAAGAGAAGGCAAGAGAGAGAGGAGGAGCGTCAGGTTGGTCAAAGTGTGATGATGTTTTCTTTTATTGTGCGAGCAGTTTTGTACTTCAAAACTTCGAACATTGCTTTATTGTACAAGATTGGTTGTTCTTTCAGCTATAGTCGGCATAATTCTTATCATCTTAGTGTAAGATGACTGACAATGACTTTGCTCTTGGTGAGTCGATAATTCATTTCAGTTAAAATATTGCTGATTTTATGCAGTAGAAAGAGTATAACATGAGCTTTTGCTAATTTAATTGTTCATCTCATGATGAGTATGGCACGAAAGTCCATTATTTTTCTGTTTGTTTACTTACATGGTTACACTGATCTCTCTTGCAAGGATGATGAAGCGCCACCACCGCCGCTGAATACTAGGAAGACTAAACAAGATAAGTATGATGAAATGAGAAGGAAGAAGGATGAGGAGCGTGAGGCCCAAGAGAGATTATTGGTTAGAAGCTGTTTAACTTCTTATTATTCTGTTGGATGCTGTTATATGTTGAGCTCTCATGTTAAGCTGCTTATTTCTTTAGGAAGAAGAAGCAATGGCTCGGAAAGCCAAGGAAGAGGAGGCTGCTGCTCTGGAATTTGAGAAATGGAAAGGGGCATTTTCAGTTGATGCTGAAGGGACAACTGAAAGTGAGACACAAGATGATGGTCAGGGTTTGCTCCACAATTTTGTGGAGTACATCAAGGTGCATTGTTTTTTTTTCCTTTGTGGATGTATCCTAGTGTTGCTTTGTAGCGCCAGTTAATGATTCATTATTTCAGGAAATCAACATTCTTACTTTTGACATCATGAATGCAACACAACCTGAACCTAATGTATTTATATAACTGAGCCTGATTTATATCTGTTAAATCGGATTGCGGAACAAACTATATCTCCCTTGTGTACAACATGCTATGTTGAAAATTATTGTCAACATTATTGCGCTAAACTTTTGAAGAATGTGTAGTTCTCTCATCATTGTCTTGATTATGTTGCATTGGTGAGATCTGTTTGTTTAAGTAAATTGACAAGTTTCCTGTGAATTGTTTCGTACTTCCCAGAAGCAGAAGTGTGTTCCACTAGAGGACCTTGCTGGAGAGTTTGGAATGCGAACCCAGGTAATTGAAGAGCCGTTTTACATCAGAGGATAGTTATTGACAGTGGCAATTTTGGGTTAGTTATTGACATTGGTAATTGATGCACATTTATTTGCTGCTAGAACAGTAATAGTATGTCTTTGTTTTTCTTCTTCTGAGACATGCGAAGGCTTTGTTCATTGATAGATGAAAACAAGTTCATGCACAACCGGTCTATGTGTAGACCACACACCCACAACATACAGCACCACACTAAGAACCAAGCTCCTCTGGTGGTGACGTTTGGTGGCCAGTGGCCTCTGCTGCAGCTCACATTCCTGCCTCAGCCCGGATAGTGCTAATCAGGGAGGCGATGTCAGGGTTATGCCTGTTGAAGATGGCAGCATTTCATCGCTTACAGATCCACCATGTTTTGAGCATTAGCAATGAGGATAAACCCTTACAGAGCAATGCAAGGGTGGAATGAATTGCTGATTACCACTAAGAGCAACTCTAGCAGATACTGCAAAAGTGCTTGCAAACGTGGTTTGTGGTTTTAGGGTATGGCGCAGGTACTGCCAGAACAGATCCTTGCACCCCGGCTTCGCACCGTCCCGGCCCCGGCAGCCCACAGCCATGGAAAAGCCCGTCGCTGCAGCCATGGACGACCCAACGCCGCAGTCATGGCAGTCGCCCAGGGTACAGCAGCCGGTCGCCCCAGCCCCTGTCCCTGGATCCCTGGTGTTGCAGCCGCCCTGGCCTTGGCCGCCGCCACCTTGGCAGTCGCAGCCTTGGACAACCCATCCAGGCTCCCGCAGGTAGCTCGCTCTCGCCGCGCAACGGCCTCCCCCTCATGTGGACGAGCTCAAAATTGACCGCAATTTCGCTGGGAATCGGTTGGAATTGGGATGCCTCGCTTGAGATTGGCCGGGAGGGCCGAAATCGGTGTGGCGTGTCGGAATTTGGCTGTATTCTGGCTACCCCAAAGCCGGTCCGGTGATGGTTGAGCTGAAATTTCCCTCGCACCAACCATTCTGTGGTTTGCAGTCTACCATAAAAATCCACCCTAATACTGCACATAAAAAAAATACGGTTTGGGCCGGTTTGTGAGATCTGACCGGGGCAGTTTTGTCACCAAAAACCGCAAAATAGCGGTTATTTTGCGGTTTTGGCTCTTTCGTTGATCTGCTAGAGATGCTCTAACCCACAATCGTTCTTAATGCTACCACCTGTCTGTGGAAGTGTTAAACTAATATTTAGGAACTGTGGTATGCGTCCTGCCATCCTCATCACTGGGAAAACAAGAAGCATGTTCTGAGACATGTTGATTCTGTTCTTTCCAAAATTTATCTTCCTTAGATTTTGCTCTATTTTTCTTCAGACTTTGATAAATGTGTATTTGTACATTGTAGTAGTACTCATAGTTCCCAGATTCATTAGGATGAGCCTCAAATTCCAAAAGATAAGGGGTTCGGAATCGCTCCAGCTCTGTCAGAGTTTGCACCCTGATTTGTTGATTTCAAGAGACAAAAACGAAATCACTCTACCAGGCGTTAGACTTGGTAGCCGGCCTGTTGTTGTCGTGCATAAGCTGCTCCTCTCGTTCACTGTCGATGCACGCACGGAGGACAGACTCATCTCCGTCTGGCATCAACCAGGAGCATGAGCAGGCGGGACCGCAGGGGGAGCAAGGGACTTCGGCTAGCAGAGGGGAGGAAATATATGGGTGGCGGCATTTTCTTCACTCAATGTGGTTGCTTGTGTCTGCAGAGGGGAGCTAGTGGGATGAGCAAGTAGCGGCTTAGGGTAGATGAAGCTGCCTGAGCAATACAGGGGCAGGTTGTGGGCTTTTTGGGTAGAGCCAACCAACATACTTTTCCCATTTTTTTTCCATTATGTTGTTGATCTAGGTTTTTTGTGGTTTTGAGCTCATGAACCTTATACTAGTGTATTTTGAATCGGAAACGGTGGGTTTGCGAACATGATCTCCAATTCGTGAATCGAATATGACCCCCTAGCTAATCCGATTCATACGAGGTAGCGAATTGCGAATTATAACCACAAATCAGGTAACTATAGTAGTACTTGTATGGTCTCACACAGTAGCCTGTTTTACTTATAACTTTGGCACCACGTATGAGGCAAGAGGCAAAAATTTAGGGTTTATACTTTATACTAACATCTGACTATCTGAGGCTAAAAAGAGTGGCGTAGTAGAAAACTTTGTGAGGGTTGTACTAAAATGACCCTGTGAAACTGCCATGAATCTGCTGGCATCTTGTTTCGTCCAGTTTCTGGATTCTTTTTGATATATCCCCTTGGACAACATATATTTATCACAGTGCTGGCTTTGTGCGTCCAGGTCTCCTGAAGCATCTGTAGCTAGTTGATTTTGCAGATTGAAACTGTGGAGTGTTAGGTCCTTGAAACATTAAATCCTGAATACCTTACCCCTTTATATCTCAGTATGTTACATCAACATATACTTTCTCTGTCAAATTATCTACTCTGCTGTTCCTAGAGCTGTGACCATTTAATATCATGAACGGCTCTTGACAAGTTATTGATGTTCAGAGCACCAGCGTTAGTCTGTTCTTCCGACTGTAATGCCATAATTCTGTCCTTATATTATGGGACGGAGGGAGTACTATATTACCATGAAAATTATCCTGTTAGCTTACATTCTGATTATTATTTCTACTATTCCACAGGACTGTATAAACCGAATTATTACACTTGAAGGCTTGGGTATGTTTCTTCTACTGCTTCTGTAACTGTTGTCTCATTCCAACTTTAACAGTGAATCAGCTTCATAACCTTATTTTCTTTGGATATATCTTCTTGACTAAGCACCCAGTTGGACTGATGGACCTCTTTTGGTTTCGTTCCGCAGATAGATTATCTGGCGTGATGGATGATCGTGGGAAGTACATAGACATATCAATTGAGGAGATGCAGGCTGTTGCGGACTACATCAGGAAACACGGGAGGGTGAGCATATCACATCTGGCCAGCAACTCGAACCAGTTCATCGATCTGGAGCCAAAGCCCCTGTACAACGAGGATGAGGAGAGCCATCCTCAAGACGAAACCTCGCCCCAGCAGGCACAGTCGCAGACCCGCGATGAGAACTCATGATCGTTGCTTATTGTCCCTGCAACATACTAGCACATACCGGCCTTCGCTGTGGCTCGGGATCTGTGACTTGACAAAAAATAGTGCTGACAAGCTGATGGTAGTATCATGAGATTTCATATATGGCCCCGGCCTGTTGTCCTCACAAATTCCAGTCATTGCGCTAACAATTGCCATAGTGACATGGCCGCCAACTTGAAAAGGTAATATGACTTTGGCAATTCACGGTCGCATACATCTGTTCTGGTAATCATGTCGTCGCCAATCATTTGATGTGAAATTTTTGTAATCTATCACTGGCGCCATGCTTTGCCTCTGGCACAAGTCTGCATACGCAGGCAATGTGTGTACTCATGTCGGAAGAGATTAACATAGCTAACATGGGGACGGCTTTGCGTTTCATCGGCGCTGCACACGTGTGCATGATTGACAGAGATGCATCGGGGCCGCTCCTCTGCCCTTGTCCCCGACCCGCGCATTCAACCGTTTGCTGCTTGCTTGCAGGCTGACCAGCGATGTGATGTTATGCATCATACCTATTGTTATTTACATTAGATGACCCGTTGCGCCACGGGCGCAGGTGCCGAAAGCAGGACTGTAATGTCGCATTAAGTTTAATATATTTTAAGTCAATTGTTTTCAAAGTGGTAAATTACCGTGGCTATCATTATAGAAACGTAAATTCTGTATATTAATGTTAGATTTGGTCTTTGTGGGTGTGTTCTGTTATTATATTTTGAAAGGGTGAACTAAATATGCACGGTAGTTACGCGCTTATAAACAATGAACTGATACTATACTCATGTAGCTAAAATTATAGAAAAGGATATGTGCACTGTTGTGTGCTTGTTGGGATAGTTGATTGTGTATTTGTCTGGTAGCATGGTCTGAATATCTCGATTGATTGTTTATTTGTTTTGTAGTGACTCATTTTGTGCATGGTTGTTGGTGATTGATTGTGTAAATATTTGGTAGTGGCCAGTCATTTGTTTGTTTCTTTTCCTCTTCGCGTGAGTACACTGGTAGCTTACAATGTGAGTGAGGTAGTGCATGCTTACCAGTTTGCTCAGCTGTGCTATAAAATGCTGCACCGAGTACTCTGCCTTACATGTCTGGTTCCAGGTTAGAACACAACTGCAGATCACTACTTAAACATATTTTAAGCTGTTTCTTTCCTTTCTTCAGTCAGCGGTGGCAAATAAGTGAAGTACAAAGCGGTGTGATTCGTTTGTATGTGTGTGCATGTATGTAGCCGCTCGTGATCCTGTGGTGCTCCGAAACGAGGCAGGGTGCAGGTGTCCACAGCTTTGAAACGAGGCAGGGTGCAGGTAAACGTGTCCACATGCTTGATATTCACGGTTGGTACTGTTTATTGGTTGTGTGCTTATCCATCTCCTTTGGCTGCTATATAAATCCTTGCGGTGATCACTTCGCTCCACAAGTTCAGTTCATTCTCTTTCTCTCTACAACATATCACTTGTTCTTTGAGTTTGTAGAAGGAGATGGCTGGCCTGTCTGTGGAGTTTCTTGCATCGCAGCCTTTTGAGGGCAGTAGTGTTGTTCAGTTTTGGGTGACCGGTTGCGCCCCTGGCGCAGGTGCCGAAATCAAGATTGTAATGTAACCTTAACTTGTGTAAGTTTTATATACTAAAGCTACTCGTTAGAGTTTCCCTGTTTTTATGATTATAACTTGTTGAGCTCTTCCTAAGAAGGTTGAAGGAATTTTATAACAATTGTGCTAAAAAATACTTTGCCCTTCAATGACCCTTGAGCTGTCACATGATAACGATGTTCAAAATCGCTACATGTAAAATAAAACCAGAGATGGCTATAGCATATATTTTATGAAAGAAGTCTATATAACCCACATAATTATTTGAGTTTGGACGCAGCACCCCCTCAACTTTAAAATGGCAAACTTAATTCCCTCAACTATAGAAAAGCATGCAATTGACCCCCCTAACCCCCTCTAAACTATTTTGGAGGCTGGTTTTGTAAGCGTGGACCTGGTTATTGATAGCTACCAGAGGGTAATGAAATAAATTAGCTCATATTAAATGGGATATTGAATATGATTCCCTGCTCAACTCTCATACCCTCCGGCCATTAGTATCATAGTGCGCAATTCCCATTCCCAAATTATAATTCCCTCCAACCGAACGCGATGTGAGGAGAATACTCGTGGCTCCAAACCCACATTCCCACACGCAAACAGATCCAGCGGATCCAGCGCAAGCCATCTCTGAATTGAACGAGCACCTAGGTAACTCCAACGTCAGCAAATCACCAGCAGAGTGGAAACACGCAACACTTACCAAATCAAATGATGGAGGATGACACGCGTGCGGTGATGGTCTAAGAGGGGGGAAATATCAGTAGTCATCTAACCCGTGTGACCATAAATGACGCGCGGAAGAACCATAATTTGACATGTAATTTATTTTCGCATTAATTCTCCTTAAGTAGCCGAAAGCTATATCAATATCAATTTCAGAAGAAAAAATGTTATAAATATAATTCTCATATGATGAAAACATGACCAGTTTGCGATCACCTGTTTACATTCATTCAACTGGAATTTAGTAGGTCATCAACGTTCTCTTTTTTAAAACTATAAATTTCATCAGTTCAAAAAAAGTTGTTTCTTTTCTTCTTTGAGCGATCAAAGAGATTCCAAAGACTGTCGCTATA
The DNA here is from genome assembly GCA_947311845.1 of Poa pratensis. Taxonomy (NCBI): domain Eukaryota; kingdom Viridiplantae; phylum Streptophyta; class Magnoliopsida; order Poales; family Poaceae; genus Poa; species Poa pratensis. The sequence goes on along the minus strand of CAMZMU010000128.1, from coordinate 61,187,416 downwards.
GACATTCCAATTAAAATTTGAAGCAGAGCCTTCATTTTTGAAGTGTGATTGTTAAACATACAAATTCAGATTACAATCTCGTTCAACACACAAAGATCCCATTTTTTAAGGTGGGTAAACATACACATTCAGATTACAAGCTTGTCCGACCGCATCTACCACGCAAGGCGGGGTCGATCCAAATAACATACCCCCACTAAAAGTACTACCCCGAGCTTTGCAAGCTGGTGAGCAATTGAATTCCGAGATCTTCCAACTATGAACAAATTGAAACCATCAGATTGTCCAACTATGAACAACTTTGCAAGGCCGGAAATGACATACTTGCTATGGGCTGAGGTACCTAGCTCTTCTGCATAACAATAGCTTTCTACCTGCATTGTTTGCAGACTGTCAAGATTTTCTTACACCTTCGAAGGTTGGCTGCTTCAGCATTCGTGCTTTGATCTATTTTGAACCTAACTGATAGCAGTAACAGTAGTTAAAAAATTGGTTAAAACAAAAAATTAGGTAAATCATATGGTCAGCCCAGACCAATAGTGGAGAATATGAGCCTGAGTTCCTCATCATCTTTGAACCTACATGTAGTCACATCTAAACAAAAATAAGAAGTGCATATCTACGCTCCTGATCCCATGGCTCTTATGGAAACACCGCAATGGCCGTGTCTTCGACGGCGCGAGGCCATCGGTCAGGACCTGGTCAAGACGATAAAAGAGGAAGCCGCACTCTGGGCCAGAGCTGGAGCAGCTGGGCTGCGTGACATCATCCCGACGACCTGGGACGTCCACTGATGTATTTTTATCTTACATGTACGCCTGTGTTGAGGAAAAAACTGCTGTAACAAACTTCTCACCTTTTCAATAAAATGAAACGCAAAATCCTTTTGCGTTTTTTCAAAAAAAAAAGTGCATATCTACCACTAAGCAAGAAATGCGACCAGAGTTTTCATATATACGTCCAAATCTTTCAAGTCTGGAAATATGCTTGTACATACACACAGAAATCGTAGATTGTGGAATCACTCAATTGGTTTCTGCAACAAAAGAAATATAACCTAATGATTTCTGCAATAAAACAAAGGTACAAATAGACAACGGGCTTAAATTCATATGTTTGCATATCAATATAACCAATCCAATAACAAGCAAAGCAGGAGCAGAAGGGTCCGGATAAGAGTTACTGTTTGAGAGAGGAGAAAAGGCGACCCGCGAGTTCCCCGAGCTCCGCCGGCGGATCCCCTGCTCCCCTCCGCCTCCGGTCGCCGTCTCGGCGCCGCGAGGTGGGGGGAGCCTCAGATCCGTTCGCGTGTGTAGTTAGGGTCCTAGTTTAGGTGTGTGTACCCTGGCTGGCGCTCCGATGGCGGTGACGGCGGCGTCGGCGTTTTGGGTTTCGTCCTCCCCCTCCTTTCCCCGCTACGGCCTCGGTGCCGGGGAGGCTGTGGAGTGGTTCTGTCGGGCGCGGTCCTCCTTCTGCGCTTCTCCGGCCGGCCGTGGCGGCGAGGGGAGAAGCCGGTGGGGATCGTTGTCCCGTTTTTGTTGCAGGTTTGTTCGGTGGTCTTCTTCTTCGCTCTTGTTCTGGCTGGCCATGGTGGTGAGGCGAGCAGGGCGTGGAGATGGTGTCGTGCGGGTTGGCCTGGTTGACACGGCGGTGGTGGGAAGCTGGGTGGTGCTGGAGAACCGAAGCTTTGGCTGTGACCGTTCAACGTGCTCAGATTCCGTCGCGGGGCGGCGGATGGATCTTGCAGTCGTCTGCTCAAGGTGGTGGCTTCTCTTCTCCGCGGCGAGCGGTACGGCAGCGCCGGCGTCGGCTAGGTTTCAGGGAAGAGTGGTGGTGGACCTGATCGTGTTTCTCCAAAGCTGCTCGGGGTGCTTTGTGCAAGTTTGTAGGGTCCTTTTGTAATTTCTTTTAGCTCTTGGACTTTGCTGTAATTTGTACGGAGTATGCTGAATATATGGATCGGGTCCTTTTCCTCAAAAATATAACCAATCCAATGAGTATTAAGTACAACATTCATGTTCTCAGTGGTGCCTGCTGCACTCAAAGGTATTATTGGACATTTACAATCTGAAGCAAATCAGAGCCATCAATAACCCATGAACAATTTGTGTTAACCTACACAAAATGGCAGCCTACCTTATGAGAAAAAACAGGTTGACCCATAATCAGTGCAATATATAACAGCAATATATTTTATCTCGGTATCACAAGTGAGGAAAACAGGTCGTACACACAAGTCACTACATGGGCACTACACTTGGTAGAGCTGAGTATCTCATCCCTCCCGTGTCGCTCCTAGGGGCGACACCGGAGGCGAGACCTTGCGCGACCGCCAGCCCCCACCTCCTCTGTCCCCCTCGCTGCAGCTGCCACCGGGGAGCTCCTACTCCAGCACACCAGGCTAGGGAGCTCCAACCAGGGTCCCTTTGCTCCAGGCGCATCGCCGCGCCCAACGCCTCCCCTCCCAGGTCATGCTCAGCTCTCCGGCTGTTCTGGCTGGCAGGTCCACGAGGAGGGTCAAAGCTCAGCGCTCCAGCAGCGCCGGCAGCTCTGGAATCTCGTCCCCAACCGCCCAGGTCCACCGTGGCCAGCGTATCCCAAATCGACGAGGAGAGTGTACGCTGCGCTCAACAAGAGCCTGAAGAACAAGAACATGAAAAGCTTGAATCTGAGTTCATCTATCAGTACATATACTGTTTGGTTCAACTGAAGAAGTGCTTGCACAAGCAGATTACAGTACTGCTTAAGTAGCTCTTGCTCAAGCACGGTCACAAGCAGATTATAGTATTCCAATAACCAAGCACAAGCAGAAGTACATCTAGCCAATCAGTTTCTTGAATTTGCACAAAATGTTTCCTACACTTTCATGCATGCTTTCTCTTGAATTTACTCAAGCAAACAAGCAATAATGCACCTCCAGAAAGACAGAGGAAATATGGAGAACCTGACACACAGAGCCGCAGCACCGTGCCTGGGAAGGACACGCGCTACCACGGTGGGGCACCGAGAGGACGACCCGCTGCTCCGGTGCGCCTTCGTCCGCTGCTCCAACGAGCCTTTTTCCCGCTTCCGGTGCTCCGGCCCTCCAGGCGCACGCCACGACCTCCAGCTCCACACGCAGTCAAGCATATTAATCTGCATATATTCTGGAGTATTAATATATGCATCTAGCAGTTCACTCAGCTGAAAAAATCAGAGGCAGCGGTCATAAGAGAATGCCAGATTTAAAAAGAATTATGCAAGCAAGCAGAATTAGGGCTACAGTTTCAACAAATGAATACCCATAGTGCTACATGGTCTAAAAAACCTCAAAGATAAACCCCAAGGAGTATTGTTCGGTTAAACCTACTGGCTACTGCTACTCAAGGATACTCAAGCAAATGAGGAGCACATGCTCCTGGTCCTAAGTTGCAGACCACCCATCTTAAATCCTACTCCGGGGCTAAGTTGCAGAAAGATTGCAGTGCTCATGCCCGCACAGGAATCATAATCATGTTTTTCACAAGTGTTGCACAAATTTGGCAGTAAATTTCAGTGGTCTCTGTGATGGTTGCACATGAGTATTCTCGGAATCTGTATTTTAAGCTTAGACAATATCTTCTTAGCTTAATAGGTCACTCGGATATTTAAGTAGCAGAGGTACACTGTTAAACAAACAACTGGTATCTCATCTGATCCTCTCAAAGAAAGAATGTTAAGACTGTGATTTTCTAGTGCTTCTGTAGAAGAAAGCTAACAGAGTAATAAATTTGTCAGTGCCCTATTGTTTAATAGGCCACTCAGATATTTCGTTTTACAGTTTGCATGAATGTAGTTACTCCACTATACTGTCAACTTGAAAAAAGTGACAAGAATATATTTGCACTGCTGCTTTAAAGGTTCAGGTTTGGTAAGATCGGGGAAACTCATCAATCAGCAATGACAACCTCAATAGCCAGTAATATTGCTGATGCACTAATAATATTGCTGAAATGCAAGTTCATGTTTAAGTTGCAATATTACTGAACTGAACTGAACTTTTAGTGAATTTCACTGAACTGTTCCTGAGCATAAATGACAGAGAGAGAGTGAACTGACCTCTGATACGTCTCAAACGTATCTATAATTTCTGATGTTCCATGCTGATATTATACCAATTGTTACATGTTTTATATACACTTCATAGCATTTTTATGCATTTATTGGACTAACCTATTAACAAGCATGTGTATTGCAGAAAAGGCCCGAAAACCAAAGTGCTCGAAAAAATCCAGACAAATTACAGAAATTCTATTTCGTCAGAAGACCCACGGAGCCAGAAGGACAAGTCCAGCGGAGGCCCACAGCCTCCACACCATGCCCTCGCGCGGCCTGGAGGGGGGCGGCGCCGGGGGGTGGTGTGGCCACCTCGTGCACCGCCTCGCGACGCCCTTTGGAATATATATTGCCTCCGCGGTGAAAACCCTAAAAGGATCGACGATTTCTCCAGAAGAGTTCTGTAGCTTCGCCGCCACCAAAAACACTAATTCAGGGGACAGAAGTCTCTGTTTCGGCACCTTGCCGGGATGGGAAATTGCCCCCGGAGCCATCTCCATCGACGCCACCGCTATCTTCATCGCCGTTGCTGCCTCCCATGATGAGGAGGGAGTAGTTCTTCATCGGGGCTGAGGGCTCTACCGGTAGCTATGTGGTTTATCTCTCTCCCATGGTGTGATCTTTATGTGATCATGAGCTTTGTAATCTAGTTGAATCCATAGATGTTACTCTTCATTATCTTATATGCTACTTGAGTGGTTTTATTAATGTAAACTCCGGAGTCACCTTTGTCCCACGGTGCGAAGTTGACAGTGTGCGCACCGTGTGTGGCTCTTAGGCTAAAGATTACAGGAATATTTATCATGGGTTATTATTTGTGTTGGATGTCTCTATGAAATTGTGGTGTTTGTCTAGTACTATTTTAGGGCGCTCAAGTTGACAGTGTGGGGTTCCCTAGATGTGGAATGCGACTTTAAGGTGTGCTTTTATAGCCCTACGCAGTGGATTGGTGTTCGTTATCCAACGAGAGAATAATTCAGAGTAGCATAGTGAAGAGTAAATATCTATGTATTCAATTATATTATTATTGTTGAGAGTGTCCACTAGTGAAAGTATGATCCCTAAGCCTTGTTTCTAAGCATTGAAACACCGTTTACAACCAGTTCTGCTACATGTTTGCTTGCTGCCATTTTTATTTCAGATTGCAATTACCACTTATAATCATCCATATCACTTGTATTTTAATATCTCTTCGCCGAACTAGTGCACCTATACACCTGACAAGTGTATTGGGTGTGTTGGGGACACAAGAGATTTCTTGTATCTTAATTGCAGGGTTGCTTGAGAGGGATATCTTTGACCTCTACCTCTCTGAGTTCGATAAACCTTGGGTGATTCACTTAAGGGAAACTTGCTGCTGTTCTACAAACCTCAGCACTTGGAGGCCCAACACTGTCTACAATAATACAAGCATGCGTAGACATCAAGCTATTTTCTGGCGCCGTTGCCGGGGAGGTAAGGTAAACGGTACTCACATACTCTGGCTACTAAGCTATTTTCTAGCACTGTTGTCGGCGTGTGAGTGCTAGAAGGTATTTCCTTTAGATCCTGCAGTTTTATCTTTTATTTCTTGTTTTTATTTTACTAGTTAGGCTTAATGGAAAACAACAAAAAAATTAGAGAGCTCTATGAAATTTATCTTGAGTTAGGACATGATGTGTTTGAAGAGAAAATTAACAAACCTATGGAACTTTATATGCATGATAGTGGTAATGTTATGAGGATAAATTCTTTGAACACCATTATTGCTAATGCCATGGAAAGCTCTAAGATTGGGGAAGCTGGTTTTGATGCATATGATATTTTTAGTCCCCCAAGCTTTGAGGAGGAAATGTGCTTTGATGATACTTTATCTCCAGTTTATGATGATTATAATGATAGTGGTATTTTGGTGACACCTACTATGGAGGATAAAGTTTGTTATGATTATACTATGCCTGTAATTTATGATGATTACAATGATGGTTGTGATAGTTTTACTCCCACTATTACTCATAAAATTGATTATGCTTATGTGGAGAGTAATGATACTTTTGTGCATGTGGATCATGATAAGAATGCTTTATGTGATAGCTACATTGTTAGTTTTGTTCATGATGCTACTGAAAATTATTATGAGAGAGGAAAATATGGTTTTGAGCTTTCTCTTGATTTGCTTTTATTTGATGGTTACTTTAAAACCTACTGGTCATTATGAGAGAGGGAGACATGGCTTCACATATCACAATAATATTAAGTCTCCTCTCTTTTTGTTGAAAATTTTGAAGTTGCACTTGCTTTGCCTTCCTATGCCATTGGCTTCATGCTTCAATAATTTGTTTTCTTACAAGATTTCTTTGCATAGGAAGTGGGTTAGGCTTAAATGTGCTTTATATTTGCTTCTTGATGCATTCTTATATGTTCAACTCTTATACATACTAGCAAAATGCCCGTGCGTTGCTACGGGCGGCTGATGAAACAATTTAATGATTTATTATTTTCACACCGAATAACTCTCTCCGTTCATCCAAATATGGTTAGATTAAGGTTAATATGTTGCCAATAGGTGCATCTGCAAATGCATGCATCTCTTAGAAGTGGAAGATAACAAAGCAAAGCATTAAGAGAAATCAGAAATACATGTATGACATGCTATCATGGTATTCAAAATTAAGTGGCGAACCCAATTCACGAAATCATGGACTGGGTGAAAGTTTAATGAAAGTGCACCTTTTCACCATTGAGGATCCTAGATCCGGTATATGCGTATTGAAAATGGTCCATCTGCATGAGACCTTGAACTGAGTGTATCTCATATAGTAAAACGCATGAGAACATACTGAATAGAGATGAAAATTGTTTATTAGAACACTCAGGAATTGTCTAGCTCAGCCAATTAGTCAGCATATGAAAATTATGAAGCAGCAAATTAATCAAAGATTGAAGGCATTGGAGCAGCCTGCAGTCGTCTCATCGACCGCTACCTTCCCAGGATAGCCGGGGTACACGCTGCTCCCATACAAGCTGTGCATGCCTCGAGCAGGGCATCCTTTTCCGCTGGTAGAACAGGTCGCTACCACGTCAGCCAGAACGCCAGAGAACGTTGTAACAATGCCGTCCGTACCAACGTCGACGTTGGGCAATGCCAGGGGCTCGGCCTGCAGCCCGTATGGCGGCCACACACACTGCCCGGGGCACGCACGCGCGTGCGGCATTGTCCGCCAACACATACTGGATTACTGGGTACACTTCCACCTCGTGTCCTTCTGCCTTCATTAGCACGAAGCAATCAAATCCCTGGTCGGGCTGTTCATACCCACCGATCATGACACCACAATCCACAATTGCATCGTTGTGTTTTGAAGCAATTGCACCACTCTGGTAGTACATGTCAAGAACAAAGGTGCCAAACTTGACGCCTTGCTCGAGCCCGTGCCCTCAAATCAACGCCGATCGCAGGAAGCAAGCTGTACGGGGCCAGCTGGACACTTACCCGTCCACCGTCGAGTTCCACCTGATGATGTCCCTGGCCGGCATTCCGTCAAACACCCTCTCGGCATCCACGACAATGCCCAACCTGTTACCTGGCGGCGTGGTACTCGTCTAGTGCGCCTATGTGCACGCAACACTTGAGGAGGACGGGGAAGGGGAAGGTGAAGTGGTTCGGGCGCACGACGGTGCTAGGATGCTGGATGCCGCCCTAGAGGCCCGCGTCGTCGAAGCTCCGGATCGCGGCATTGTGGAGGAACACGCACAGACTCCCGGCGGCGCGAGAGCCTACACCCCGGCTTCCAGACGGCTAGCGGCTCGCTGCGCTGCCTCAGGGAAGCTCACCACAACGCCTCGGAGTAGCTCGCTGCGCCGAGGCAAGTTAGGCTGAGTCAATTTTACCCTTGACTCGGGAGGAAGAGGAAGCGAGCCTCTTTACACTGGCCCGGACCACCGCGAGCAGTAGGAGGCCGGCGGCCGAGCTTGCCTCGCCAACGATTGTTGAGGAGGAGCAGAGCGCGGCTCCAGTTCAGCGACTACGGCGACATACCAGCGTCAGACGCCGGAGGTCGTGGTGGAAGCGTGGCCTGTTCTCTTCCTCTGTGAAGACGGGGCCGTGATTAGTTGACTTTGCCCCCGGACTCGAGTGCTGGGATAGAACAGCGAACCGATCAAATAACTTGGCGGTGGCATATGGTGTAATATTTTTTGATTCAGCCTAACAATGAAAGGGTAACATTGGAAATTTGAAAAACGTACCATCACCTTAAGGCATATTATATAGTAGAGATGAGAGCATCGTTAAAATTTTCATGCCTAGCTAAAAGGTTTTAAAGAAAAGCGCTTATGGGAGACAACCCATTATTTTATTTCTGCAATTTTTCTTTTCTTTTTGAGTCAAGGAGTTGTTTACTTCTGTAACAACCCCTTTATATCTTTACTTTATCGCATTGTTGTGCCAAGTGGAGCCTCTAATAGGAAGATGATGCTAGATTTGGATTTCTGCGCAGAAACAGATTTCTGCTGTTCACCGTTTTACTTCTGTAAAATCACAGAAAAATTATTTAAATCTGAAATTTTTGTGCGTGATCCTCAGATATGTACGCATCTTTTATTAGTTTTGAGTTTTTCGATTTGAGCAACGTAAGTGCCTCGAAAAAATTCGTCTTTACAGACTGTTCTGTTTAGACAGATTCTGTCTTTATTTTTCGCATTCTCTCTTTTACTAGTGTTGAGTGGAATTCTTTTTTAGTGTGAAGAGCTTCACATAACATCAGTGGCAGTAGTTAATGTTAAAAGTAACGGTCATGTTTGTGTCCTTATAGAACATGTGAGTTTTTGATTGTGCACTAACCCTCTAATGAGAATTACTCTGAGTTTGGTGTGGCGGAAGTTTTCAAGGGTCAAGAGAGAAGGATGATATAATGTGATCAAGAAGAGTGAAGAGCTTAAGCTTGGGGATGCTCCCATGGATCACCCCAGCATATTTCAAGAAGACTCAAGCGTCTAAGCTTGGGGATGCCAAGGCATCCCCTTCTTCATCAGCAACTTATCAGGTCATCTCTAGTGAAACTATATTTTAATTCTTTCACATCATATGTGCTTTACTTGGAGCGTCTGTGTGCTTTTATTTTCAGTATTTTATTTTTCTTATGGTCAACTTGATTGGACCCTAGCATTCTTGATTGGGAGAGAGACACGCTCCGCTTTTTCATATGAATACTCCTATTCTTCACTTATACTTGTTGAGTATTCTTATCTAGCTATTGCTATGCTTTTAGCTCCTGTTTTGCATGCATCTCTTATTCAGAGCTGTTAGTTCTTTTAAAAAAGTACTCTCTTGCTTCACTTATAATTGTTTGGAGAGTTTATGTTGAAATAAATTGATTGGTGTTTGGTTGGAACAGAAAATGCTGCATGTGGTAGATGGTATAATGGAAAAAGCTTACATATTCTTGTAGATCACTGTATTGGATAATTTGATACTTGTCAATTGTTTTGAGTTATCAAGTAGTTCATGTTTAAGCTTTTGTATCATGTAGTTAAAACCTATTAATGAAGAACTACCGTAAAGCTCGTTGAAATTTGGTTTGCATGATTGGTATCTCTAAGGTCTAGATATTTTCTAGTAAAAGGGTTTGGTTAACAAGGAAGACAGTGTAGAGTCTTATAATGCTTGCAATATGTTTTCATATAAGTCTTGCTGTGTCGGTTGATATCCTGTGTTTGCTTCAAATAACCTTGCTAGCCTAAACTCTGTACTGAGAGGGAATGCTTCTCGTGCATCCAAAACCTTGAGCCAAAATCCATGCCATTTGTGTCCACCATAACTACCTATATGTGGTATTTCCTTGCCATTCCAAGTAAATTTTTCATGTGCTACCTTTAAACTATTCAAAAATTATTACTCCTTTTTGTGTCAATGTTTACCAAGCTCATGAGGACGGGGTGGATGTCTTTATGTCAACTGTCAAACAGACTTTACCACCGGACTAGCGGCATATACATCCGCTTATCCATTAATTTTGCAAAAAGAGCTGGCAAATGGGGTGCCCAGTCCCAATTAATTACAACTTTAACCGCTTAATTCTCTTCACATTTTTGCCCTGATTTATCAGTCAAGCAATGACAAACAGTGAAATATCTGCATGTGTAAACAAAAGAGAAGAGGGATGATCTGCCTTGCTGGTAGAAATAACGTCCTTCATGGGAGCCGCTCTTAAAAGTCTGGTTGGCAGGGGTCATATTGTACTTTCCATTTTCTGATTCGTTGACAATTAACAAACACCTCCAAAACTTATTTTTACTCTCTTATGATTTCAAAAACTTAAAAAGCTCTAGCACATGATTTAATCCCTGCTTCCCTCTGCGAAGGGCCTTTCTTTTACTTTTATGTTGAGTCAGTTTTCCTACTTCTTTCTATCTCAGAAGCAAACACTAGTGTCAACTTTGGTGCAACAATTTTTATATGCTTGTATATTGCACTTATTATATTGCTTTGTGTTGACAAATATCCATGAGATATATATGTTGAAAGTTGAAAGCAATTGCTGAAGCTTAAATCTTCCTTTGTGTTGGTTAAATACCTTTTACTTAGAATCTATTGCTTTATGAGTTAACTCTTATGCAAAACTTTTGATGCTTGTCTCGAAAGTACTATTCATGAAAAGTTTTTGCTTATATGATTCAGTTGTTTGCTCATTATCTATTTGCTAGCAAACTATAGACCATTGACCTGGATCACTTCATTCATAACATGTGCTTTACAATACTATTTGATCAAGATTATGATGGTAGCATGTCACCTCAGAAATTATTTTGTTTTTATCGTTTTACCTACTCGAGGACGAGTAGAACTAAGCTTGGGGATGCTTGATACGTCTCAAACGTATCTATAATTTCTGATGTTCCATGTTGATATATACCAATTGTTACATGTTTTATATACACTTCATAGCATTTTTATGCATTTATTGGACTAACCTATTAACAAGATGCCACAGTGCCAGTTTCTGTTTATTATGTCTGTGTATTGCAGAAAAGGCCAAAAAAAAGTGCTCAGAAAAATCCAGAAAAATTACAGAAATTCTATTTCGCCAGAAGACCCGGAGCCAGAAGGACAAGTCCAGCGGAGGCCCACAGCCCCACACCATGCCCCGCGCGGCCTGGAGGGCGGCGCCGGGGGGTGGTGTGGCCACCTCGTGCACCGCCTCGCGACGCCCTTTGGACTATATATTGCCTCCGCGGTGAAAACCCTAAAAGATCGACGATTTCTCCAGAAGAGTTCCGTAGCTCCGCCGCCACCAAAAACCCTAATTCGGGGACAGAAGTCTCTGTTTCGGCACCTTGCCGGGACGGGGAATTGCCCCCGGAGCCATCTCCATCGACGCCACCGCCATCTTCATCGCCGTTGCTGCCTCCCATGATGAGGAGGGAGTAGTTCTTCATCGGGGCTGAGGGCTCTACCGGTAGCTATGTGGTTTATCTCTCTCTCCCATGGTGTGATCTTTATGTGATCATGAGCTTTGTAATCTAGTTGAATCCATAGATGTTACTCTTCATTATCTTATATGCTACTTGAGTGGTTTTATTAATGTAAACTCCGGAGTCACCTTTGTCCCACGGTGCGAAGTTGACAGTGTGCGCACCGTGTGTGGCTCTTAGGCTAAAGATTACAGGAATACTTATCATGAGTTATTATTTGTGTTGGATGTCTCTATGAAATTGTGGTGTTTGTCTAGTACTATTTAGGGCGCTCAAGTTGACAGTGTGGGGTTCCCTAGATGTGGAATGCGACTTTAAGGTGTGCTTTTATAGCCCTACGCAGTGGATTGGTGTTCGTTATCCAACGAGAGAATAATTCAGAGTAGCATAGTGAAGAGGAAATATCTATGTATTCAATTATATTATTATTGTTGAGAGTGTCCACTAGTGAAAGTATGATCCCTAGGCCTTATTTCTAAGCATTGAAACACCGTTTACAACCAGTTCTGCTACATGTTTGCTTGCTGCCATTTTTATTTCAGATTGCAATTACCACTTATAATCATCCATATCACTTGTATTTTAATATCTCTTCGCCGAACTAGTGCACCTATACACCTGACAAGTGTATTGGGTGTGTTGGGGACACAAGAGACTTCTTGTATCTTAATTGCAGGGTTGCTTGAGAGGGATATCTTTGACCTCTACCTCCCTGAGTTCGATAAACCTTGTGTGATTCACTTAAGGGAAACTTGCTGCTGTTCTACAAATCTCTGCACTTGGAGGCCCAACATTGTCTACAAAAATAGAAGCGTGCGTAGACATCAACCTCTTACCCAAATGAATTAAGAACAATATATTCATCAGAAATAAGGAATAAAGAGAAGGTGTAGTTTTACCTCGGACCTGGAACCATCAATCTTGCGGCGACAACGCAAAGCTAAAACGAAATGGAGGGGAGAGGAGGGTGTAACACGCTGCTAAGACGAACCTCGCTGGCAAATTATGGGCCCAGGGAGAGAGGCCAAACAGGTCAAGCCATCGACGTCAAGAAGGCATCGTCTTCCTTCGAGCCACCATAGCCACATCAGCTGACTGTGCTGCTTGATGCTGCCAACTGAGTACTCCATATTTTCATAATCAAAAGCAGAGCATCATCACTGAATGACTCAAACCTATAATAGTTAATGTTAGCATTAAACCAAGCTTCCAATCTTGTACCAAATCAGACTGACAGATGCTAGCTAAAAACAAGTTCATTGAATAATACATAATGTATGAGATGTATGATATTCCCCATAAGGTGACAATTTCCCATATGTTGTTGTTTCCATAGGCCAGTGCATGAATGCACATGCTAACATGTGGAAGATGATACACCGAATGAGACATGGAATTCAAGGTCTATCTTGAATGGTTTTTTTTTTGCATTAGACAAAAACGCAAATTGATTCGTCAGCTTACCCAGAAGTTCCATCTCATCACGCCGATTGGTTTCTTCGAGCTCAAATATTTCTTTTCTACAGATTTCTGGATTCAAAGATATCTCATTATATGCAGTTCGTTTCTGTAAATTTCATACTTAACATATACTCTCTAGCCAACCTACAAAGTGCACATTATACTTTTTTAAAGCTTCTGAACAATTAGATAAAACTGAATAAGATTATTTATTTGTCCAGTGAACCAAACCTGAAGATTCGCCGACATAACAAAAGATAAACTAATAGGAGTGATTTCTCAGTATTCATAATTATAGCCGACATAACAAAAGTCACAGATCCATCACAAAATTCAAATAAGAAGGAACTAAATGTCGCTTAGGCCATGGCACAAAAGAAAACTGAAGAAGAGGGAGAGAGCTCACCACAATGACCACCCAATGGTAGCCATGGGCACCCCAGTGGCAACTTGGGTGCGGCAGCCACATATATGGCTTAAGCATAAAGTAGGATCAACATGCGCAGCCCATTATGACATACACCAAAGCTTTGTTAGTTCAGGAGTAAGAACAGTGGTACTAATCTCTTGCAACTGCTGAGTCCGAGAATACCTCTCCAAGATCAAAACAATTGACAACATTGATTCTGTATCAATAGGACACGCATGAGAAGTGAGACTGTCACTGAATTAGTCGAGTTCTGTAGATAACACGCATGAGAAGTTGGACAACATTGATTCTGTATCAATAGGACACCTGGACTTGATTTAGTTTTATCTGTAGATAACAAGCTGAAACACTTAATTTATACGCTATATGCGAACTGAGAGATGCTAATTGAAAAAAAAACTGGACCACATAGGAAACCGATTACATGACTGAGCATTTCTGTACTTGCAATCGACTGTCACTGAATTAGTTGAGTTCCTCTCTACAATATACATTATTGTCATGTTCTTTGAACTAACGAGCATACCTGATCTGTAGAATCTGTATTTCACACATTTTCTCTTTCTCATCTTTGCATCCTAAAATCCCTTGGCGGCTTAAATCCTTGCTGCTAAGGCAAAAAATAAATTATTAAACCCAAATTGTATAGACGATGCAGTGCAAAAATTAAACTGAGATTGTACACATTAGTTTAGTGCAAAAATTAAAAAAAAATTATCCTAAGCTCGAACCGACAGGCCACATAAGTAGTGACGATTCATACTAACGCTAGCATCTCATATTACTCAAGCGATACAAAAAATAAATATGAATCCCAGATCATACACATCAGTATAATTAGAGTAACCATTTGTAGCTAGACATAAGTAGTGACAAAGCTAAACATCAGCTCAGGAGGTGCATACCTAGGAAACCATGCATAACAAACATAGTAATCAAAATAAATAGAAAAACAAAAGCACACCCACCAGCTTTCAGTAGGACCCTAAACACAATTAGACAAATATTGTGGTAATTCAGTTCAGACAGCTAGCAATTAGCAGTTCAGCCAAATTAATAATTTCAGGAGATTCATCCCTTTAGAAATAAATTCCTGCTACCATAAATAATCGATCTCAAGTGCGGAGGTAGAAGGCGCATGTGAGAAGCATTACCAAATATAGATAAGAGTTAGTTTAAGCAGTAGCAATGATTTAGATGCAGCACGCGAAAGAGAAGCTGCGCTGGAGGTCGCAGATGCTATCCCTGGACACTCAACTGGCGACACATCAGGTTGAACCTGCAAAATATGGAAGCTACAAAATCGCTCAAGATTACTACCATGAATCCAACAACAGAAAAATCTAAATGAGTGGCAATACACATCACTTGAGCTAACCAACAGAATAGCTCATATAAGAACTTCTTCCCTCAAATAAGTTAAGCTAACCAATAAATAGCACAGGTCAACCATATAAATATTTCTTGGATCATACAATCTATACCAAGCAAAGCGTTCTATACATGTACCCCTTATGAGTAGTTACAATTAAGCTGTCACAAGCAATCATGTAAAAACCTAGATAATACAGAACAATACATGTATAAAAGATGAAGAATTGTAATTCTGCATCAACAGAAATAAACGGCAAGTGCAAAAGATGAAGAACTGTAATTATGAAACAATATAAATAAAGGGAAGGAGAAGCTCACCTTGGCATCTTGACTGATGAGCACCGCTTCCCGCTGGCTGCCAGACAAAATCATTCTTCAGTTCATACAAAGCTAAACATCAGCAGCAACAAAGGTAAACATCTGGTTGCTCATCTCCTTCTTGTGTTTGCCCAATCAAACTTGCTGCTAGCTGCAAGGAAAAAGCATATGAAGCTCACGACCAGGCCTGCTGCTAGCTGTAAGGAGAAGGTACTTCAAGCTCACGGCCCATGGCCTACAACAAAATCGAATTACTACATGTTGGGTTGATTTGTTATGCCAAACAGAAATAATCAATAACACCACCAGGTGGAGGAGCAGGGCAAAAGGCAGAACATACCAGCGCAGATGTATGTGTGGGTGCTGAGGACCATGGTCGCCTGGCCAAGAGAACTCGCTGAGGCCTCTGGGCAGCCACCGAACTCCACCTCCGTCCGGGAGGCCGGGCCTACAGGCCACCTACCCCACCGGGATAGCCTCTCCTCCGTCCTCCTCCCCCGCCGCCAAAGCAAGGGGCATAGCTCGTGCGGCGGCCGGTGCAGCCTCGCCTCTGTTCCTATTCATTCAAATGGGTGAATGGCATGAACCAATGAACACTACAACATCTGGCTAGCTACAAAATTCAACTATACTCAATTAGTAACCACAAATCAATCTGATGCAAAATTGTATTCATGGCATGTAGAAAGGAAACCAAAAAGATAAATCCTGATATAGTTGAAGATGATTAATGACCTAGAGACATCTCTAACATGCTGGGCAACATGCATATCCAACTTCAGTCATCGGAGTAGAATAGTAGATCATGGGCTTGTATCAACCATCATAGAATCTGTACCCTAAAATCAATCCCAGTTCAAACCAAAGCACACATAATCTAATAGTGGGATAGAGAGTTAGAGACATATCAATACAGGAAAAAATCCTAGATGGTGTGGGCACAACATAGAAGGAGCTCACCTTTTTTTTTGTCAAATATCTGAAAGAAAGTGCAGCAAAAGAGGGAGAGGAGAAGGATAATCGGGCTCACCTGAGCCTCTCTCAATGTGTTCTTCCTCCTAGCCACGGAGTTCACAGCCATGGAGTCTCTGGACACCCAAACCCTAGATGCAAAATTAAAATTAAAATACAGGGAGGAATCAGATAAGAAATAGAGAGCTAGAAATCATCAAGCAGACCAATCGAGCGGGAGCCTGCCGGCCGCCAGCCACCCGCGAGCTCCAGTCCGACCGCGCCCCCGCACGCGCTTGCCATGCTGCAGCCGCCGGGGAGCTGCCGCCTACCCGACGCTGCGAGCTCGGCCGCCAATGACCGCATCCCCGCGCGGGCTCGCCTTGCTGCAGCCGCCGGAGCCGCCGCGTGCCCGACACTCCGAGTTCGGCCGCCGACGACCGCGTCCTCGCCTTGCTGCAGCCGCTGGACGCCGCCTCCTGTGTCGCCGGCTGCCTGCCCGACGCTCCGAAAAGGACGATAGGCTGCCGCCGCTGCAGGCGACGACCGGCTGAGGAGCAGCCCGTGGCCGAGGGACTGGAGGGGAAGAGGAAAGGAGGAGCAGGCCGTGGCGGCGGCAGTGCGGACGAGGAGGGAGGACACGGGGCGATAGTGGGATTGGCGACGAGGAGGAGCGGATTGGCCTTGCCCTTTCACGCCGCGAAGAGGCGAGCGAATCTACCGCTGTTGAAGGGTGAATGGAGGTCAAGATAAGCTGCCTTCGGGAGCTCAAAGCTCTCACAGCCCGGCTAGTGTTGTATCGTTTATAGGTTTAAATGAGATTTTCTTGGGATTTTTCGGGACTTTTTCCCTCTCACCTCAGGAATTAAAATAGGAAATATGAGTCTGATTTCAGATACAGTAGAATATAACAGAATGAGTTTACAACTTTGTCACTTGATCACACTTTTTTTTTTCTTTTGCTGAGCTCACGATTGTTGTTTGAATGTCTGTACTTGCTAGGTAGCCCTGTTCCGAGGTGTACGTGTGCGTAAACAGACACAAAGTGCAGGAGTATAGCAGACACATACAGTGCACGAGTACAGCATTATTGACGCATAGATATACATTATGTCCCTGATGCCCTTAATTGAGAATGCAATAGGTGCATGAACCAAACTTAATAATCCCGTTCACGCCAGACAAGCAAGCATGCTGGTACCTACCTGCGGCATAGATGGAGTAATATATATGGCTAGCCTCGCATGCATGTTGCATATGGTCAGTCCCCTCTGTCTCGACGATCACTCGCCCGAGTACTCTCTGCTCGTGTGGAGTGGATGTATATATGATTGCAATTGCCTTGTACGTGCACTCCTGACATGATCTATCATATGCATGTGTACGTCATCGTATGTCTAATTACACGTACATACCGTATTACTCCCTTTGTTTCTAAATATAAACCTTTTAAAGTTTTTTTTTAGGTTTTTTCCGATTCATAAGTGTTAACGTATCTAGAAGTATTTTTAATTGGCAGTTCACACATTTTGCTCCGTATTAAAATGTCTAAAACATCTTGTATTATGGAACATAGGATATAAATTAGTTTGGCAAAACGAGAACCGAGGCATAGCCCGGATGGCTAGGAGGTGTTGATACCTCCCTGCCTGCGAGATCTCGAGTTCGAGTGACAGCGCCCGCTCCCCGTGCGTATTCACCAGAATTTTGTTCTATCAAAGTTGCTTGGAGGGCTGTCAATCCTCCAAGCCTCATGTTTCATTTTTTTTTTGGCAAAACGTTTGTAAACAGAACAGAGGAGTATAATACGTATAATGTACAACGGTACATGCGGGTACGTGAGTGTGTCTGTCCACGATGAGATGAGCTCTGCCGCTTCTGCTGGATCCAAGATCGTCCATGGATATATATGTACTGTACGTATATATGGATCGATCGTCCATGCAGCTAGCTAGCTAGCTACCGTAATGTCTATATCGATCCAAGAGATCGTCCATGTTAAAACCTGACCTAAGCTATATATGCATGAATGCTTCTTGCTTGCAGCTATCCCATGCATGCATATGGATCGATCGATCCAGGGCGTGGCGTCCAGTGTTCATGACCCAGTGTTCAGACGTGCACGACCGATCTTGCAGCTATCTAGCTACTACGGAGTAGTAATATAGGCTTAGCTGCAACATCTGAATGCACGCGATGGTCCTTTTGTATGGGCAGCCGCTCAGTACCATGCATCGATATGCATTTGTGCAGCAGTACGTGCTTCCACCCCCCCCCCCCCCCCCCCCCCCCCCCCCCCCCTCCCCCTCCCTCGCAGTAATCTCCGGGATTTTATCTATGTATCGAACTATATAGCGAAAATCGATAGTGGCACCTGAGCACCAGTGCGCCTGTTTTTTTAACAAATTGAAAATCATACTTCTAGGTTTCAAAAAATGTGGAACTTGGTACATAAATACATATAGACATTATGTACATACGCCAGAAGTTTCATCCAAAACAACCTTATATTTCGAGCTACGCAAAAAAGAGAAATTTCTGACAGATTCAAGGTACTATTTTCCCTTTTTTTTGTCCAGAATTTTGTTATTTTTATACAGCTCAGAATATGACTTTTTTTGCACCGAAAATTGGCACATACGTAAAAAAAAAACATGCATATGTATCATAGGAATTTATTTTGGATTTTTCAAACTCAAATTCAAAAAAATTCCACCAGTGCACACTGGTGCACCAAGTCTGTACTCACTATATAGTCTGTCAAAAAATAATGTACTATATGCCTAACATGTATAAACTTCGCCTATCAAATGCAACATAGACTGGGTCAACAAAAACAGTTTATGGAGTACCGTTATCATGCTAAATTGACGTGGGTCGTGCATAAGAGAACAATTTGTTGGTTAGCTTGTGAGAAAATAATAGGCACCACATGACTATAGTTTCAAGAAACAATTGGTTTTTTTTTTCACAAAAACCCACTGATCCAGCGTAACATTTTTTTTTTCGAAAACGTTGATCTGCCTGTTTTGGTTGCAACTTGATGAAGATCAAAAGTTTCTATGATCGTCCTCTATACTGGGTCTAGAAGAGTTAGACTAAACCGGCAACGTTCCGCGCGAGAGAGAGATGAGAAGTGTGGCGCATGCAGGGTGCCGACTAAGATGAGGCGTGGGCTGCAGGGGTCGTGGCTTGGATGCCTTGGGTGTGCCCCCTTGGTGCGCCTCCCCTGCCTATATCCTCCAAGCCCAACTGCGTCAAGGAGGGGGACTCCATCTTGGACTCCCTCCCCAATTCGGCTAAGGAGGGAGAGGGGGGAGGACTCTCACTAGTAGAAAATGGGCCTATGGTCCCGGTTCGGTTGGGCCTTCAGTCCCGGTTGCCCAACCGGGACTGGCCAATCGGGACCAATGCTGGTCCCGGTTGGGCCACGAACCGGGACCAATGGTTGTCCACGTGGCCTGGTCTGGCTGCTCGTGGGGGGAGACTCATTGGTCCCGGTTCTTAATACGAACCGGGACCAATGAGTGCTTTTTTTTTGGTATTTAGGGTTTAGGATTCGATCTCGCCGGTGCCCCCTCTCGCCGGTGCCCCCTCTCCCTCTCGCCGGTGCCTCCTCTCCCTCTCGCCGGTGCCTCCTCTCCCTCTCGCCGGTGCCCCCTCTCCCTCTCGCCGGTGCCTCCGTCGTCTCCCCCTTCTTCGCATCGCCGACGTGCTCTCCATCGTTTCCGTACGCATATTATACGCTCTACTATATACACAGTACATGTTGATGCATATATAATTAATAGATCTCTTGCGAGAATACAACTATTTAATTACATGGAGATAGATCAAGCCATCAAGGCTTATGTAGTTCATCGTCCGAAGCATAATGTTCTCCCCTTTCATCGATGACCTCCCTAAGCAGAAATCCCGCCAATTCCTCTTGAATTGCTCCTACGCGCAGTTGTGGGTCGATCTTCTCCCGCATTTTGCTGAAAGCAGTTGTTCTCCGCTCAGTGGTCAACTCGCGAATGAACTCGCAAACGTAGAATCCACATAAATTACTCCCCGGTGGCTGCTGCGGACTTTTCACCGTTTTATAAGTTAGCTCATCTTTGAATGGACCTTCTACCTTCTGTTTGAAAATTGTCCAACACCTGCTTTGGCAAAGAAAATGAACAAAGGAGTTATTAATTACTTGACATCAGGGAACGAACGAAAGAGGGCGATATAATGCGATAATGATTGAAATTACTTGTTGAGCATTTCTTTCATGTCGGACCACAACTCTTGGTCCCAACTTAATGAGTCGTGGACTTCAACTGTGGACTTGTCAGGTTGAATGCTTAGCAGAATCCAGTGGAACCTGCGGACGTTTACATAAAGCAGACATGCATAGCTCATCAATTACACTTAACATCGAGAAAGCCAAATAAAAATATGTACAAGACAGAAACACTCACCTGAAGTTGTAAGGAAATAATATTTCCGTACAGAAATGTTGCATGGTTAAAAAGGTGGTCAGGTCATGCTCCACGTCTTTGGGGTGATTGACTAACGTATGTGAATTCACGATATATGGGTCAACGAACCCAACCTCAAAAACTTTAGATCTTTTGCATTCCAGCATCTTCATTCTGCATAATAGCGTACAAAAGGATATATATATAGGCAGGATAATATAATACAGGCAATGAACGAGCTGAGCTAGAGACTTAATTACGAAAATAAATCACTTACAGACAATAGCAAGAGAGGATAGATTTGTCGAGGGAGCGCTTTTGGAATAACTGGAACAGTTCAGTCAGTTGAACCTGTATAGTGTAACGTTTGAAGAAATGCTCCACTCTAACGTCCAGCGGAAACCACTCTTTCGCGTCCTTCTTTGATGTGTGCACCAAGTACCAGGTATGCAAATTTCGCATATGTGTTGATAGACCCGTCATCTCCTCATTACTGACCATAGGCTCCCCTTGGACATATTTCCGTGCCATCTCTAACATTGGCGCATGTTCATAGCCTAAAAGTTGACCAAGGCTCATACCCAAGGCGGTAGCCTGTTCCTTGGCCTGAGATACAGTGACACCAAGTTCTTTAGCAGCAGCTATGGCTCTGGGGTCCAATAATTCCAGGTCCTTATCCATAGCGACTCTGAAGTCCTTGTCGACATCGGAACACACTATGAGCGGGGGGACCAATTGATTTTTCTGCTGTCCGAGCTGGGCAATTTGTTTCCCGCTTTTTGCACTTCTTCCCTTGTTCTGCTCAGACTGGGCACGTGTTAGCTTAGTAAGTTCACGACCATAGTCAGATGGCAGATTCATCGATATCTGGGATGGCTGCTCAAGGAAGGACTTTCTCCACTTTTTGGATTTTTCATCGCATACCGGCTTCTGCTCGGGCTTTTTTGGTGCAAAAAAAGCCTTATTGTAGGCAACCACCTCCGCGGAGTTTTCCGCTACAGTCCTGTCATAAGGTCTAATGGGAAGATTCTTATGAGGTACTGTTGGGAGGGGCGACCTTTTACGTTTCGGTGATCGCTTACCCCTCATAGTACGAGCGGTGGGCGGAAACGGCTGACGCGGCGGCGGAGACGGCTGCGCTGGAGACTGGTGAGGCGGTGAAGAGGACTGTTGCGCTGGAGAATGCTGAGGCGGTGAAGAGGACTGTTGCGCTGGAGACTGGTGAGGAGTCGATGGCCTTGGCTGCCAGTTCGGAAGCACGATGAATTCCTTTGGCCATAGAATGGTCGCTTTCTTGGCTTCTCCAAGTTCAAGCACCTCCCCATCTTCACCTGCAGGGTGTTGCAGCTTCAGCTCCTCATAATCTTTCATCACTTCATCCACCGCGACAACAGCGTAGCCATTTGGAACCGGAGAGAAATGGTAAGTTGGATTAGGTCCAATTGGTATGACATAGCCGACCGCCACCTTCACGATTAAGTTAAAAACTTTCACATGCATCTCACAAGGTGTGCTCTCCGTGATATCATCCACTGGGTAGCGACGAAGTGGAGCCACTGCATCATCATTACCATCCTGGAGCTCCGTGGAAGCCACGCTGCTTTTCCGATTCGATGGGCCACCGTACCATCGCATGCAGCTTCTACCATGTGCCGTTGAGATTGGCCGCTAGTACCTTGCTGGCTAAGCACGGCAATTTGTTCCTTCTGCCGCTTTAATTCTTCTTCTATATTAAGCAGCCGGTCTGCAGCAGCGCGTGCTTCCATTGCCTCCCTTTCCTTTCTCCTCTGATGGCTTCTATCAGGAAATTTCTTCCTGTGCTCGGGAATCGCAATTGTGCTTTCTTTCCTAGCGTGCCTTTTCCACTCAGTCTCCCCTCATGTCGCGATTCAGGAACACCAATCGGCTTAAGGTCAGGAATAAAGTCAACACAGAACTCAATGACCTCTTCTGTTCCATAGCCCCTTGAGATGCTTCCTTCTGGCCTAGCACGGTTATGAACATATTTCTTCAAGACTCCCATGAACCTCTCGAAGGGGAACATATTGTGTAGAAATACAGGACCGAGAATGGCAATCTCGTCGCGTAGGTGAACCAGGAGATGCGTCATAATATTGAAGAATGATGGGGGGAACACCAACTCGAAGCTGACAAGACATTGGACCACAGCCTTCTGTAAACTTGGTAGAGTTACTGGATCGATGACCTTCTGAGATATTGCATTGAGGAATGCACATAGCTTCACAATGGGTACTCGAACATTTTCCGGTAGAAGCCCCCTCAATGCAACCGGAAGCAACTGCGTCATAATCACGTGGCAATCATGAGACTTCAGGTTCTGGAATTTTTTCTTTGCCATATTTATTATTCCCTTTATATTTGACGAGAAGCCAGCCGGGACCTTGATACTGCTCAGGCATTCAAAAAAGATTTCCTTCTCTGCTTTGGTAAGAGCGTAGCTGCTTAAGTATTGACGCCCTTTATCCGTCTGCTTGTTGTATGGGTCTTTCATACGTTGCTGGTCTGCCCGTGCTTCCGGTGTATCTTTTGTCTTCCCATACACGCCCAGGAAGCCTAGCAGGTTCACGCAAAGATTCTTCGTCACGTGCATCACGTCGATTGAAGACCGGACCTCTAGGACTTTCCAATAGGGTAGCTCCCAGAATATAGAGCACTTTTTCCACAAGGGTATGCGCTTGTTAGCGTCATTCGGAACAGATAGACTGCCAGGACCCTTTCCAAAGATTACTTCTAAATCCTTGACCTTGTCATATATAACATCACCATCAGGGAGGTTAGGCTTCTTCCGGCCATCTGCCTCACCGTTGAAATGCTTGCCGGGCTTTCTTACGGCATGACCGTTCGGAAGAAATCGACGATGCCCCAGGTACACATTCTTGTTTCCCAAATGTATACTTTCAGTCTTATCTAAACAGTGCGTGCATGCATTGTATCCCTTGTTTGACTGTCCTGAAATGTTACTAAGAGCAGGCCAATCATTGATGGTTACGAACAGCAACGCTCGTAGGTCAAATTCCTGTTGTTTGTGCTCATCCCACACACGTACACCTGGTTCGGACCACAACTGCAAAAGTTCATCAACTAATGGCCGTAGGTACACATCAATGTCGTTGCCGGGTTGCTTCGGGCCTTGGATGAGCACTGGCATCATAATGAACTTCCGCTTCATGCACAACCAAGGAGGAAGGTTGTAGATACATAGAGTCACGGGCCAAGTGCTATGACTGGAGCTCTGCTCCCCAAAAGGATTAAAGCCATCTGTACTTAGACCAAATCTTAAGTTCCTTGCGTCATCTGAAAATGTCGGGAACTCTCTGTCGATTTTTCTCCACTGGGACCCATCGGCGGGGTGTCTCAACTTCCCGTCTTTCTTACGCTCTTCTTTGTGCCATCGCAACAACCTGGCATGCTCTTTGTTTCTGAACAGACGTTTCAACCGTGGTATTATAGGAGCATACCACATCACCTTAGCAGGAACCCTCTTCCGGGGGGGCTCGTCATCGCCCTCAACATCACCAGGGTCATCTTGTCTTATCTTGTACCGCAGTGCATTGCATACCGGGCATTTATCCATGTTCTCGTACTCACCGCGGTACAGGATGCAGTCATTAATGCATGCATGTATCTTCTGCACATCTAATCCTAGAGGGCAGATAGCCTTCTTTGCTTCGTATGTAGTCTCGGGCAATTCGTTATCCTTTGGAAGCTTCGGCTTCATTATTTTCAGTAACTTCTCAAATCCCTTGTCAGAACAACCAGTCTCTGCCTTCCATTTCAGCAGTTCCAGTGTGGTACCGAGCTTTGTGCTGCCATCTTCGCAGTTTGGGTACAGCAACTTTTTGTGATCCTCAAGCATGGCCTCCAACTTTAGCTTCTCCTTTTCTGTATCGCATTCTCGCTTTGCATCAGAAATGACCCCACCAAGACCATCAGCGGGCTCATCTGATGCCCGATGTTCACCTCTTTCTTCTTCAACGTCTTCCATAACAGTATCACCGCATTCCTCAGGGAACATAGGATAGTTGTCATCATCCTCCTCTTCTTCATTGTCTTCCATCGTAACCCCTCTTTCTCCGTGCTTGGTCCAACAATTATAGCTGGGCATGAAACCTTTCCGAATCACGTGGTCTTGAATGGTTCTCGGGTCAGGGTACTCCCTGACGTTCCGACACTTCTCACATGGACAAGGCATAAAATTATTCACTTTGTTTGCCTCAGCCACATCGAGAAATTTATGCAGGCCTGCAATAAACTCGGAACTGCGTCGTTCGCCGTACATCCATCGCATCCGTGCATCCATCTGCATCATATATATAATTAAGTTTATCAAATACCATTACAATAACATCTTGAATAGTGAAATGACCACGGTGCGGGTCGGGCATAGTTGCTAACCACGGTGCGGGTCGGGAATAGAGAAATTTATGCAGGCCTGCAATATTTCTGTATCAATTACAGATGAAAAGGATATAGTTGCTAACCTCGGTGCGGGTCGGGCATTTCATCGAACACATCTTGTGCGTGGCAAAGAGAAAAAAAACTAGCACCTCCACTTCCCACCAATCCAGGAAAAAAAACAGAGGAGAGAGGGGGGGCAACAATATATAGGCAGGGGAGGGGTATTGGTCCCGGTTCTTGGCACGAACCGGGACCAAAGCTCCGCGGCATGCCACGTGGTCCGGCTCTGGAGCTTTGGTCCCGGTTCTTGGCATGAACCGGGACCAATGCCCCCAACCGAACCGGGACCAATGCCCCACGGGGCCATGGCAGCTCGAACCGGGACCAGTGCCAGGCACTGGTCCTGGTTTTTGCCTGAACCGGGGCTAATGGAAAACAGTACTCCGGACGAAAAGTCCTTTTTCTACTAGTGTCTTAGATGGATTCCAACTCCTCACTATTTCGGCCGGCCACCCCTTGGGGCTGCCTTCCCCTATGCCCCACCCCCACCCCCCAAGAAAGTAGGGGCTCGCCGAATTGGCCGGTCTCTTCTAGAACCTTTTAAATTATTATGGAACCTTCCACACTATAGTTGAACCCTATCGAACCATCCATATATGGCCTGAGACACTTCCGGGACCATCCGGAACATATCAGAAAAATTTCAAAATCATCTAAAACACTTTTGAACTCTCCTCTCTCATTATTCATACCATATTTGTGTTTCTAAACGTCGCAAAACAGTTAACTAAGCGTGTGATCCTTCAAACTCAAGATGATGTGGACATGCACTAGAACCTTTTTAGAGCATCTCCACCGCACCCTCCAAAGGCAAATTGGGGGTTCGGACGCCAAAAAACGCCACTAGCGACACCCCCTAAGGGGTCGCCCCAAGCGAAATTGTGTCCGGCACCCCCGAAAGGCCCCCTCGGGGGTGTCGGACACTGCCCGGACACCACCTCCGATAGGTCCGGCCCACCCATCATAGAGACCGGGCACAAACATTTGCTCTAATGGCGCCGTGCAGGAGACCGTTCCGCCCACGTTAATGGTGACGCGTTTCCGCAAGCGACGAAGGGACGGGACGGCGATGCGTCTGCCGCACGCCTCGCATTTCCGGCGGCGCGTGCTAGCGCCCAGCCTTTCCCGGCTTCCCAAGCGGCGCACTGGCCGAGATGTGTCGCTGCCATTAACTCCGACGCGACGCGTGCTCACCCACCCGGTGCTTCCCGCCCAGCGGCACCGCTTCCTGCCTCCGTTTGCCGCCTCGACCCTATACGGCTATGAAGAGGCCCCCGCCGTGCAGGCATTTCACCACACCATCACCGACGCTCGCCGTAGCCATTTCACCACACCACCAGCTGTAGCACAGAGCAACCATGCCTTGCCACCTCATGGGCCACCCTCACCCAGGCAGCACGCCATGCTCACGCCACGGCGCAGGAGGAGGACGCCGATGAACAGCCGTTCGACTGGGCGGATGTGGACGACGTCGACGTGGATGAGCAGGAGGAGCATGAGCCAATGCAGGTGCCGTACCCTGGGCAGGAGGCACCGTCGGAGCTCTAGTCGGTGCTCCAGCCGGTGCAGGCGCCGGAGCAGGCGCTGCCGCCGCTGTGGCCAGACCAGGTGGTTGCCGCCAACCCGTTCGAGAGCTGGCGCAACGAGCAGGCAAGCCGCCAGGTCAGGCTCAGCTACGAGGTGGCTGGCGACGCCGTGGAGGCCGCCATCAATGAGGCCTCCATCCGGAGCGCGGAGCGCGATGCGCGTTGCCGCGCCTTCATGGCCGCCGAGCGGGAGGCGTATGATGCATGTAAAATGCATACATGAACTTTACATTTTATTACTTGATATTCCAACTTATTTGCATCATATATGGGTTATATTTATGTTTTATAATGATTTTAGGGGATAATTCACAGTTTCCCCATTTATTTGGAATTAACCCTGCACTGGCAGAAAACCCTATTTTCTATATTTTTATGTTTCAGGGACCCAAACGACGTCCAAATGACCTAATATTTTACGGACGTTAGTTTTTGGAAGGAACGAAGCGTAGGAGCGAAGGAAGCGAACAAACGGAGATCCGAGGGCCAAAAGAGGTGGGCCCACGCGGCCAGATTCCTTGGCCGCGTGGGACCCCCATCCTGGGCCTCGAGCCTCCAATGTCGTCGATCTTCGTCCCCGTGCCTCCGTCTTGACCTAAAAACAACTATAAAAATAGTCCCCCGAGGAGTTTCGCGAGCAGGCGGCGGAGAAACACAAAACCAAGAAACAGGAGACAGAAGGCTGCTGCCGGAGAAGATCGGAGGGGGAAACGCCGCCGGAATCACCTCCGGAAGGCTCCTCCATCCCTCCCTCCGGAGTCTCCATCAACACCACCGTCAAGACTAGCACCATCTCCATCACCATCTTCGTGATCCACTTCATCCCCCTCATAGTTTGAGATTGTTGAACCCTAGCTATTGTCTAAGTACTATTCTACATGTTTGTGAATTGCTACTTGTCATTGTTTTGTGGGGAGATTATATTCTCAGATTGTGTTGTATCACTTATGCCATTGAATCATATCATGTCTTCGCGTTGTGAGTAGTTCTCTCATATTCCTGGGGGCATAGGATGGATTGGCAATGATTTATTTATGACATGTGTTGGTATTTTGTCTAGTGTTTATCTTTTTATGTAATTCTATGATGGTGTTGTGCGAACGTCGACTGCATATCACTTCACCTATATGGGCTCATAGGAGAACATCGTAGTGTAATGGAGTGAGGGAGACTTGGGAGGACATGTAAACCTGAGACCGAGTCATGAAGTTGCATTATGAGGGTATTAGTATCGGGGACCTTAGAGTTTAAGGCTATGGTGTGACTCTATGTTTTAATAACTCTTGTGCAGTCATTTACTTGGCCATAAGAACCATCATAAGGGGTTTAGTTTATTTATTTAGCTTTCCCTAATTATGGCTCCGTCCAAAAGAAGATTAAAACTTGACAAAATGTTTACCTTATTGTTCTACAAATATTTATGCCATGAAGTCTAGGTAGCCCTTGTGAACGTTCTCCACTTATAAGAAACACACACTTGAGCTTGTCCTCTCGCTGCATAGAGGATTGGGCTTTCTCTCTTTCAGAGATTTCACTTGTCATATTTTATTTTCAGCATTTTATTTTATTGCAAACTCTACACCAAAAACCCAAAAACACTTGCATCATTTTACTTTGTCTAGTGCATAGATAATAAGAATACTGACACTCTTATTTGAAAGGATAAACCCTTATACCTTCTACTCCTCGTGGGATCGATACTACTACTTACACATCGAAGATTTTAACGATCCCCTATACTTGTGGGTATCAGCGTACGAGGAGCTCAACGCCCATGCGGTGGCGCCCGAGCAGCATCAACTCATCGCCCAGGCGGAGGAGCTGGAGCATGCGGCCTCCTAGCTGCTCGACGAGCGGGTGGCCCACGAGGAGCTTAACCAGGCGTGTGTGGCGAGGCAAGCTCAGGCGACAGCAGTAGCGGGGGCAGCGGCTGCGGCAGAGCGGGATGCCATGCGTCGGGAGGCGAGCGTGCTTCCGCAGGAGAGGCGTGTGCGTTCGAGCTTAGCCCAGATCCAAAAGGCCGCTCATGACGACCAGGCTGGCCCGAGCGGTGCCGTTTAGATTAGGGTTTAGTTCCCGTTTTAGTTTTAGTTTGTATCGTTTAGGATTTAAATTTGTATCATTCTAGTTTAAATTTGTGTCAGTCTTAGTTTAAGTTTGAATAAAAAAAAGTCGTCGCGTTTATTACACCGGCGCCGGAGCTCGATGTGCAGCGTTCCAACGTAGCGGGCAGGTTTAAATGTCGCCGCCGTTCGAGGCGCCCAGCGATGTAGTGATTCCGGCTTCCCAAGCAGCCTATCGCTTTATACGACGCTGACGCATATAAAATGTGACTGCCGTGCTGCTTGCCTTCATCCTCCTCACATTTCTTCCGCTTCTCTCCCCTAGCGCGCCTCGCCTCGCCACATGGACGTGAACAGGAAGTGGCTGAACTGGCACGAGGCCAAAGTGTTCGCCGAGCACGACATCATGTGCCCGCCGAAGGCGAAGTTGCCTAACGGCTTCACCCTAAGCTTGGGCGGGGTGCCGGTGGCGCCTATCCCAAGGCTAGGGACTCATTCTCCCACAACCCATATTGGATCACTTACTCGAGCGAGGAGCGGCAAAAGGCGCTCTACCGTTTCGACAGCGAGCAACCACCGCCGAACGAGAACGTCGAGGAGCGAGCGAGGTTCTGGTCAGAGTCAGGCCGCACCATTAGAGGCGAGTATGAGGCCGCCCTGGAAAAAATGCAGCGGCCGAAGCTGCAGCACGTGCCTACGCGGCGCCGAGCCCGCTGCAGAGAAGGCGCCGCCGCATAGGCGTCGTAGGATTTAAATTTGTATGAGTTTGAGTCAAATTTTGATTTCTATTTTTACGCCACAAGGATCGTGTGAACATTTTGTATTCCATGTACGGATCTTTTTTACTTTCAATTACTCTACACAACTCTGAGTCAAGACTGTTGCGGTATTCTGTAATCACAATACCTACCTGCCCTCGTTCCTGGCGTGTACTCTTCTAATCGTATTCAATATTTTGATGTTCCCGTGAGCTATGAACACCACACAGTCACATACTCCCTCCGGTCCGAAATATAAGACGTTAAATGAAATTCCGACAAACAGTCAAAATCGCAATAATGACGTGTTTGCCCCCACATCAACGCTCGAATTACAACTAATGCCATCCCACTACTTCCAGTGAAACAGAAACAGAAAAAGTCAAAATCGCGCATGGCCTCGCCCAGGTCGTCTTCCTCCTGGTGCTTGCCTCGCCTGGTACAGTACGTCGCCGGCGCAGGTCCCGGTGCTTGCCTCGTCCTGGTGCAGATCCTGGTGCTTGCCTCGGCTCCATCGCCCCGCCCAGGTCCTGCAAAAGATCACATACCAGCTTCTGGCCGAGGTCGAGGGCGGCGTCCTGGAAGCGCAGTAGACGCAGATCCCGCTGCCATCGTATTCGTCCCCGGCCGACCGCCATCGGACGCGGCCTCAAGTGGTACCAGCGCGGTGGTGGTTCGCTCGAGAGGGAGGGAGACGAGGTGCCGGCGTCGGAGGGCGGGGCCGGGATCTTGAGGAGAAGAAAGAGGGGATCGGGTGGGTGGGTATCAGTCGGGGAGTGAGAAAGGAGATGGTGGGCTAAATGCGTCGGTCACAGAGGAGATCGAGGAGAGGGAGCACCGCTCACCAGGTCGACGGCGGCGTGCTACTGGCTAGCAGATCGAGGAGCGGCAGCGACGGCGGCGGCCAGGGTTGCTGATTGCTTCCAGGGATCTGTGACCTCGGCAAAGCTGTGGCCGCGACGGGATCGAACGGCTCCGCCGCGGACTGGGATCAGGTGACCCTCAGGCTGTAACATGCATCATCATATCTGCCATCTATTTATCATCCGACGGCCAGCAGCGACCAAAATTTTAAATAGAAAATAAAATATTTTAGAAAAAATTGAAAAAATCCAGTAAGTTGTATATGGTCCATTCTTTGTTCTGTGAAAATTGAGTTGCATTTGGATTACTCGTTTATGAGTTAATATCATTTTAAGATCAAAACATAAAAATCTACTTAATGATAAACCAATTATCCAAATGATACGAAACTTTCTTAGAATACGTAAGGGACCATATACAACTTACTGGAATTTTTCAATTTTTCTAAAATGGTTGATTTTCGAGTTCAAATTTTAAGTCATTGTTGTCCGTTAGATGATAATTGGATGGCAGTGATGGCACATGTTACAGCGTGACATGCCAGATCTCAGTCCCTCCGGCGCCGGCAAGAGTGAGGATAACGGAGGCTCCGACGAGAGTGATGAGGGAGAGGAAGACCGTCTCTGCGGAGAAAAGTCGCTTTCCAACTGGGGGCATTTTTGAAAAGAAGCAGTTTCGGTTGAACGTGACGGAGGTTGAACGTGAAATGCTTCAACGTCTTATAAATCGGAACGAAGGGAGTATTTGCGTAGGCGATGAGTGGGTAGTTGATATCTCCCTCGTTCCCCACCTTCCCCAAGCTTGATGCAGGTAGAAGGCTCAAAATTGGAGCATTGAGCATTGGGATGTGCGGCGGTGACTCTCGGTCTTTAGGATTCGTTGCGGGCCGTGCTAGTCTGCCTACATGGCGATGTTGCCGGTGTGCAGGGAAATTGCTTTCCTACTTTAAAGAACCATTGGATTTTTAATGCGCAATTAGACCAGCATTACCTGCAAAGGGTAAGAATGGACAGATTGTCTCAATCCGACTCTACTAAAGAACATGCGCCCCTCGTGGGTACTTGTCCTCTTGATTGTAAACTTCTCAGAAAAGGTCGGTTTGTACTTGAAATATACATTTGCCACACATTAGCGTTTTTGAAATGTGCAACGTGGCACTTAAAATTGTGCAAACTAAAAAAATTCACTATACAATATATGTAATATTTGTTTTTTCATAACATTATTTGATGGGATGCACTTTAAAAATACATTACTTGTACATTTCAAATATGAACATTTGTTTTTGTAATGTGCAATGATTCGTTTGTTACTGAATATTTTTTTATTTTTTCCAGAATTTTATTATCCCCACCTTTTATTTGGGTCGACCGAGACTGTCAGTCTAAATGTGCTAAATATTTTTTTTTGTGTCACCAACTTTATTTCTCTGTCTTTTTTGACTGGGCATAAAAAAATCTGAGTCGACTAGGAACAGTTAGACCCATGTTTATACAATTTTAACTAAGTTGTTGCTATAAACATAGGTGTGCATAGATAGTACTAGCTAGATATCTCAGTTTAATAATTTGTACTGAATCAACGACAACTAATATGAATCGGAGGGAGTAGCCAGCTAGTTTTTTGTTGAGTCTTTGCGTCAAGCAATAACACAGGGTGTCGACTTTCCTTGCGTTCGTACATAATTCTAAACTCAATACATCAAGACCCAAATATTTTGCGTTTCTCAAAAGGGATTTTTGCTAGCTCCGAAACCTGTTAGGGTAATCTGGCGACACTTTGTCACCTAAATCCATCAATACAAGTGGAAATTGTCAAACTGGCACAGGCTACAGCGCCGGCTATGACAATTAATTATTGCACACAGTGACAAGGCCCAACGCATGCATGCGTTTAGTTGACGCACAAACATGCAGATATACATGTGGTGAGCAGTCTGGTCTGCAGTTCACTGGAGATAGCGCTGTTCTACAAACAGTTTGGGAACTAAGTATATACAACAAATAATTCATCTTCTCTTCATCTGGCCCCTCCCGGTAATCCCATTTGCGTCTCCCGCAGTAGCCGATCCAAAGATCTCTGATCACAACAACCAGCAATTTGCCAACCATCCTGCGTGCCCATGAAAGCATATAATATAGTGATGAACATTAGCAAGAAAGAGATGATCAACAACACATTGATTGGTTCATGAGAGAGGAACATTAGTTGAATTTAGTAGGTCGCTAACGACGACCTTATGCATGAGCAGAAATTAATCGATGACTAACATACCTGCAACTGCACTTCACGAGCTGCATTCGCAGGCAGGGAGGAGGCAGTGTCTTGGAGAGGGTCTTCGTCAGCTGATTCCCAACGAGGCCTCTTCTTCTTCTCCTCCTTCTTGGCCTTTACCTTGCTCTTGCTGGCGGTGGACATCGTGGAAGCGGAGGTGCGGTCTCCATG
Source organism: Poa pratensis (assembly GCA_947311845.1). NCBI lineage: Eukaryota > Viridiplantae > Streptophyta > Magnoliopsida > Poales > Poaceae > Poa > Poa pratensis. The sequence goes on along the minus strand of CAMZMU010000128.1, from coordinate 61,154,713 downwards.
GCCGTGGCCGTGGGCGAGCCGGTGCGAGTGCTTCTCCCTCAGAGCCGGTGGCGCTGGCTCCTCCTCGGATGCCTGCAACTGGAGGAGGCAGTTATCACCGCCGCCGTCGTCGTCGTAGAAGTAGGCCGTCCAGCCGCTGTCCTCGGAGGCCTCTGCCACGGCACGTGGCCCACCCGATGCGTAGCAGTCGACGTCGTGGCCATAGAAGAAGGAGGCGCCGGCGGTCCTAGAAGAGCTGATCGACTCCTCCATCGATCAATATATGTCCGGAACCTGAAGATACACTTCAGCTAGCTAGCTAGGTTGGTGTATATGCAAGGTGGCTAGAAGAAGAATGCGGGTGAGCGAGCTGGTAGAGTGGAAGTGAGGAGTGGAGACATGGAGGCCTGCGCGGTTGTTGGTGGTGTTATATACTGTAATGGCGGAAAGAGAGAGGGAGAGGTTAGGCGCACGGGGACGTGGATCAGTGGGCGTGTCGTTGACATAAACGCGCCGGATGGATGATGCGCACATGGACACTGGGTTTGCCGCCCGTGCACCGGGGCTGGACCGCAGACAACACGCACGAGGGGGGATTCATATTCATGATTCATCCATCGACATGGACAGATAGATGGATGTAAAATTTAGTTAAGCAAGAAAGCGATAACCTTTGTCCAGAAAACATGTAAGCATGTTTGTTAGACTGGAATAAACGCATGGACATGTACGCAGTACGGAGTAGAAGAAACTGGGGAATGAATTATAAACACATACACGTGTGTGCTATACTACATCGTCGTCTTCTTCTTGTTCCTCATACGTGCGCGGAGGGTTTTTCTACCTTCTTCTCGGAGGAAAGCACATCTATCTTTGCCTGGTTTCCTTGTTTTCTTTTCTTCTTCTTTGAGAAGAACAAGGGATCAGCCATTTTTAAGGCAACGAAATGGGCTGGCAAACTAAATACAGGCCAGCCCATAGTAGATGCAGCTAACCGGCCTAAACAGATGCTGCTTACAGCCCAACTCTCCACCGCACAACGAGAGACCATCCCTCTGTGGGGGGAGCTGATATACGGCGCCCGTAGGCGGCTGCGTGGATCGCCCCGCGCCGCCAAAATTGGCCGGCCCAATTAATTCGCGCCCAGAAAACCTTTTGTTCTTCTTTTTTCGTTTTCTTTTTCTTTTCTGTTTTCTTTTTTTAAATGAACTATTTTCAATTTGGGAACCATTTACAAAATTTGGAACCATTTATAATTTTGGAACCATTTTTAAAATGGAACCATTTTAAAAAATGAACAAATTTCAAATTTGGTTTCATTTCTAAATTTGAAACCATTTTAAATTTGGAACCATTTAAAAAATGAACAATTGATCACCATCATTTATATGCATATGCAGAACACTAAAACCTTGCAAAAACTTCACTGTATATCATCCAGTATTGCATTTATCTGCAATTTATAGCACTTTACATCCATTTTGCAGTTCAGTGTGCAAGTCACACTATCTTCAGAAGATCTAGTGTAGAAGTGAAGCAAGAAGCACCACAGATGTGATCCCAATACAGCAGAGAAGATGGACAAGATCATCAAGTTGAAATTCAGACAGAAGCTATCAAGAACACTTGTTGCCAGAAGATGAACAGTACACTGACAATGAAATGCAAATTCTTGTCAGTGTAGCTGTCGAAGTTCAAGTCCAAAAGCAACCATGTGCTATCTGAAGGAAATTCAATGAAGCATAACTGAGCAAGATTGGAGCCTCAGAGCATGAAGAATTCGAGTCAAAGTGCAAGAACACTTCTGTGCCAGATGATGAACAGTTAACTGACAGAGTGCATTCTCTGTCAGATAACTCATATTCTCCATGCACAAGTCGAAGCAATGCAAAGGTGTGGTAGCAGCAGTTCCCAAAGAAGATAAGAAGGAATTCAAACAAGTTTGAACCAGAGAATGAGGGAAGATCAACTTGGAGATCAAGCAAGTCAAAAAGGGAAAAAAGCAAAAAGGTGATAAAGTTGGAAACACCCCATGTGCATTGTGAGCTAATGATAGGAAAGGGAAACTTCCTCCTCTCCTCCACCTCGTGCCACTCCACCTTAGAAATGCTAAAGGGAGTATAAAGCCACCACCACAACACCAATCCATCCGCAACCACTCCCTTCCATTCCCATCCATACACCTCACTCCATCCCATCCACAACAACCACAACACCTTTTCGGAAACCAACTCCAACACCTCAAGAACAGCAAGAACACCTCAAGAACAGAGAAGAATAAGATCAAGAACAAGAACAAGATGAACATGGAGTCCAGGAGAAGAAGCCCAAGGCCTTGGTGAACTGAAGCTCATGATCTGCAACTCTGCTTCCACCCTTGTCTTCACCTCTGCTTCCCCTGCTTCGACTAGGTTTTCAGTGAGCCACAGCCAAGGAACTCTCTCAATTCTTCTGTGTAATCTTGTGTTGAACTGAGTAGATCATTCATCTTTAAGTAGAGCTTGTAAAAGTTTGGATATTGCAGTGAATTGAGTGACACAGTTCTCTGCCTCTACTGAATGTTTGCATGTTTTACTTGTTGTGTGATTTGATCTGTGTGTGTAAGGTTAGTCCCTGCATACCTTGTGTTGCAAGTCCACCCCTAGCCCCCAATTGCTTGTTAACTCACTTTGATCTGGCTTGACAACCCAGAAAGGAGTGATCTTTGTGTTCTGAATTTTCTCCTGCCTAAAACCTGATAAAAACTTTTGCTTGCAAGACTAGTCTCTGCAAGCTGTTGAAGAATTTCTTGTTCCCTGTCTAAAACATGCTTGGATCCTTGCAGTGGACTTGATTGACAACCAAGAACCTGCAAGTTACTTTCTGAAATCACTTTCCCAAACCCCTTTTCCAAACCCCTTTTCTGCTCTGAAGTAAAAACCTGAGGATTTTGCCCTAGATTCTACCAACCCTTAGAACCAACATAAACTTGTTAATCCATGTGGAGACGATAACCATAAACCTGCTAAAAACTTGTTAATCCCCGGCACTCTGTCAGTTAACTGTTCATCATCTGGCACATAAGTGTTCTTCCACTTTGACTCGAATTCTTCATGCTCTGAGGCTTCAATCTTGCTCAGTTATGCTTCATTGAACTTCCTTCAGATAACACATGGTTGCTTTTGGACTTGAACTTTGACAGCTACATTGACAAGAATTTGCATTTCATTGTCAGTGTATTGTTCATCTTCTGGCAACAAGTGTTCTTGATAGCTTCTGTCTGAATTTCAACTTGATGATCATGTCCATCTTCTCTGCTGTATTGGGATCACATATGTGGTGCTTCTTGCTTCACTTCTGCACTAGATCTTCTGAAGATAGTGTGACTTGCACACTGAACTGCAAAATGGATGTAAAGTGCTATAAATTGCAGATAAATGCAATACTGGATGATATACATGAAGTTTTTGGAAGGTTTTAGTGCTCTGAATATGCATATAAATGATGGTGATCAAACCCCCAGACCAAAACCTTTGCTTGTCCCCAAGTAAAGCAAAATCTGATAAAGATGTTCTAGTGACAAAACTCTGATAATAGCTGATAATGAACAGTGCAAGGTCTGAAAACTTAGCAGTTCATTTAAATTGGATTCATTGCAGTTTCTGTTTATGATTAGTGCAAGTGCTAGTTTGGAAACAAGTTTCAAATAGCAGGATTTAATCATTTCTAGGCTCAACAACTTTGGAATAACATGATAAGACAATTTGCAAGGAAATTGAATAGAAAGGATCCAGAAAATAGCCATAATGCAGAGATGGATGTTAATATGCATGCAGAGTCAGTGCTTCACCTGCTACAGTTCCCAGGAACATAGTAGGCTAGTGCAAATGCATAGAATGAGTTAGTTAGTTACTTCTTGTCAGGTTACTTGGTTAGTGCTTCACAGGTTACAATCCCAGGATCATAACTGCTAATGCCAAAAATTGCTTCAAGCTTCAGTTATAGAATTTTCAGTTAGTGCTTCACATACTACAATCCAGAGATCACAGTAGCTAATGCAAAAAATTACTTGTTGTTGCCAAACTTTCAGTTAGTTTCACTGTTAGTGCTTCACAAATCACAATCCAGAGATCATGATTGCTAATGCAAAAAATGCAAACATGCAGTTAGTAAATGGCTCTAAAATGGATCATCACATTCAGTTTCTTAGCAAATTGCATTATCAGGTATTCCAAAAGTTTGAACAGAGAAACAAATAAATACTGCTTGATAAGTGTTTCTGAACATAAGCCTTTGCAAGAATAATTGACAGATAAATGCAAGATTCTCAATAAAATGCAATGCTACTTAATCAGAACAGAGCAACACAATGAAACTTTACTGAAACAGCTATAAATTGCCAAATTGATAATAATTCAGAATCATGGCATAGCAATAATATTCATGCTTGTAAAATGGTTTTAGGGATTGAATGTTTCCACCTGGTGATCACTTCTGCTCCTTGCTTCATGATAACACAGCCAAACTTCTCCATTCTCTTTTATTCCTTAACTGAAACACAAAACAAAAGAAACACACAAAACAAAGATAGCAAATAAAGGAAATAAAAATGTAATAATATAAAAAGGTATCAGGCTGCCTCCTGATGAGCGCTTGTTTATAGTCATGAGCCTGACTGTAGCTTCTTCATTGGTTCACGGCTGCAGAGGATGCATTAGCAGCATCCTGTAGCTCATCTTCTTCTGTAACTTCAGCATCTTCAGAATCAACTTTCTCTCCCACAACATAATGCTTCATTCTCTGACCATTAACCTTGAACATTCCTTCAGTTGGACTCTGAACTTCGAAAGCACCATGTCCCAGGTCTCTCTTGATGATACAAGGTCCAAACCATCTGGACTTGAATTTGCCAGAGAATAAATGCAGCTTGGAGTCATAAACTAGCACTGTCTGTCCAATCCTGAATTCCTTTCTGAGAATGTGCTTGTCATGCCATTTCTTGGTCTTTTCTTTGTAAATCTTGGAACTCTCATAGGCATCATGCCTCAGCTCTTCTAGCTCACACATCTGCAACTTTCTTGCATCTCCAGCTTTTCCTAAGTCCATGTTCAATTTCTTGATAGCCCACTGAGCTCTGTGCTCTAGCTCAACTGGTAAGTGACATGCTTTTCCATAGACAAGCCTAAATGGTGACATACCAATAGGTGTCTTGTATCCAGTTCTGTATGCCCACAAAGTATCTGGTAGCTTCATTGACCAATCCCCTCTGGACTTGGACACAACTTTCTCTAATATTTGCTTAACTTCTCTGTTGGAAAGCTCAACTTGTCCATTAGCCTGTGGGTGGTAGGGTGTAGTTACTCTGTGATTCTTCACACCATACTTGCTCAGTAGCTTCTCTAGCTGTTCATTGTTGAAATGAGCTCCACCATCACTGATAACAACTCTTGGTACTCCAAACCTAGGGAAGATAACATCTTTGAACAGCTTGCAGACTGCCTTGGAATCTGCACTCACAGTAGGTACTGCTTCAACCCATTTGGACACATAGTCCACTGCACCAAAATATGCTTGTATCCTTTTGATGATGGCAAGGGCCAACAAAATCAACTCCCCACACATCAAACAATTCCACTTCAAGAATTCCTTGCTGTGGCATTTCATTTCTTCTTGAGATCTTTCCAGCTCTCTGACAAGGATCACACTGCTTGATATAATCATGCACATCTTTGAACAGATTAGGCCAATAAAATCCAGCTTGCAGGATTTTTGCTTGTGTTTTCATCACTCCAGCATGGCCTCCATACATGCCTGCATGGCATTGGAACATCACATCACCAATTTCTTCAGATGGCACACATCTTCTCACAATTCCATCTGCACAATGCTTGTACAAAATGGCTCATCCCAGTAATAACTCTTGGCATCATGCAGAAATTTCTTTCTCTGTTGATAGGACATCTCAGCTGGCACAATTTCACAACCAAATAATTCACAATATCTGCATACCAAGGAGTACAAGCTTTCACTTCATCAATTGCTCACCAGGGATGCCATCTTAATTTCTCTGTTTTCAGGGTTTATTCTGACAAGTGGTCTGCTACTGAATTTTCAGAACCTTTTTGTCTTTGATCTCAATATCAAACTCTTGCAGCAATAAAACCCATCTGATCAGTCTTGGCTTTGCATCCTTTTTTCTCACCAAGTACCTTATTGCTGCATGATCAGTGTACACAATGCACTTGTGTCCAACAAGATATGGCCTGAATTTATCAAATGCAAACACTACTGCTAGCAATTCTTTCTCTGTAGTGGTGTAGTTGATCTGAGCATCATCAAGTGTTTTGCTTGCATAATGAATCACATGGACAGCTTTCTCCTTTCTCTGGCCAAGCACTGCTCCTACTGCAAAATCACTTGCATCACACATCAGCTCAAATGGCAAATTCCAGTCAGGTGGCTGCACTATTGGAGCTGTAACCAAAGCTTCTTTTAGCTTGTTGAAGGCTTGCATACATGCTTCATCAAACACAAACTGCACATCATGATTTAGCAGGTGAGTGAGTGGTTTAGCAAGGAGAGAGAAATCCTTGATAAATCTTCTGTAAAAACCAGCATGGCCCAAGAAACTCTGAATTCCTTTCACATTTTCAGGAGGAGGTAGCTTTGCAATCACATCACTTTTGCTTTATCCACTTCTATCCCTCTGGCAGAAACCATGTGCCCAAGCACAATACCTTCAGTTACTAAAAAGTGGCACTTCTCCCAGTTAAGGATCAAGTTCTGCTCTGAACATCTGTGCAAAACAGCTGTCAAGTTCTTCAAGCAAGTGGCAAAATCTTTTCCATACACTGTGAAATCATCCATGAACACTTCCATGATTCTTTCAATGTAATCAGAGAATATTGACATCATACATCTCTGAAATGTGCCAGGTGCATTACACAAACCAAAAGGCAATCTCTTGTAAGCAAAAGTTCCATAAGGACAGGTGAAAGTTGTTTTTTCTTGGTCAGCTGGGTGTATTGGGATTTGGAGAAATCCAGAATATCCATCCAGGTAACAATAGAATTCCTGCCCTGCTAATCTTTCCAGCATCTGATCCATGAAAGGTAAAGGAAAATGATCTTTTCTTGTTGCTTTGTTCAGCTTCCTGAAATCATTAACCATTCTCCATCCAGTGACAGGCCTTGTGGTCATCAGTTTTCCCTCTTCATTTTCTACCACTGTGTAGCCTCCTTTCTTTGGCACAATGTGAATAGGACTCACCCACTCACTGTCAGAGATGGGATAAATCATGCCTGCCTGAAGGAGTTTTAAACCTCCTTTTTCACCACTTCTTGCATAGCAGGATTTAATCTTCTCTGCCCTTCTCTAGTAGGTTTACTTTCATCTTCCAAGTGTATTCTGTGTGAACAAACTTTCTCATCAATTCCCTTGATGTCATCAATAGAATATCCAATCACATTCTTGTACAATCTCAACACTGACAACAGGCTTTGTTCCTGTTCACTGTCCAAAGCAGAGCTAATTATCACTGGATGAATTTTTTCTTTCTCTAAAAGGAGTACTTCAGATGATCAGGTAATTCTTTTAGCTCAACAATGGAGTTGTGAGCTGGCTGAGGAATTTCACTTTGTACTTCCTCTGATCTTTCTTCACAAAGATTTATTGCACAAGTTCCTGTAAACTTGTATTTTCTGCAGTAACAAATACTTGAACTTCAGGTTCTTCTGGCTGCAATTCTTTAGAGCATTGTGAACACTTTTATCAACAACATCAATAGCATGACATTGCTCCAGAACATTGGGTAGATGGGAAGCATGCTTCATACTGAATTCTGCTTGTTCTGAACCAAATTGCAACTTCAGTGTTCCACCTTTTACATCAATTATTGCTCCTGCTGTTGCCAAGAATGGCCTGCCTAGAATCATGGACTCTGAGTTGTCTTCCATTTCCAGTACCACAAAATCAACTGGATAAGCAAAGTTTCCAACTGGACAGGCACATCTTCAAGAATTCCAGCTGGTTTCCTCAGTGTTCTGTCAGCTAACTGCAATGTCATGGAAGTGGGCTTAGAGCTCCTAACTGCAAACTTGACTGACAGCCAAGGTAAAACACTCACTGATGAACCTAAATCACACAAAGCTGTGAATGTTCTTTTTCCAACCACACAAGGAATACTAAAACTCCCTGGATCACCAAGCTTCTTGGGCACATAATTCGAATGACAGCACTACAGTCCTCTGTCAGAGCAACTATTTCTGGATCTTCCAAGCTTCTCTTCTTTGTAATCAAGTCTTTGAAGAATTTTGCATACAAAGGGATGTGTAGTACTGCATCCAAGATAGGAATGTAATTTGAACTTCCTTCATGGTCTCCAAGAACTTGGCATATTGCTTTTCTTCTTGGTTTCTCTAATCTCTCTGGAATGGCACTTTTTGCACAACAGTTCTCTGAACTGCAGGAACTGGATCTGCTACAGTGTTATCAGGTTTTTTCACTGCCTTTTCCACTGCATTTTCCACTGGATTTTCAGCTTTTCAGCTTCAACTATGGTTCAACTGGCTTTTCAGGATGTACTACAGTGTTTTCAGGACAATAGTTGCTGTACTTGTGTCTTCTCTGTGGAGCAACATAAGGCATCTTTGGTGGTGTTTTTAGCACTGGTGCAGTGTTAATTCCACTCCTAGTTGTGACTGCCTCTACTGTCTCAATGGTTGAAATGGCTCCACACTGTTTAGGATTTTTCTCTACTTGTGCAGGCAACTTATTTTCAGGCTGGACTGCTTGGGAGTTGGATATTCCAGCTGTAAGTGTCTGCATTGTCTTGAAAAACAATTCTGACTGCATCTTCATTGTTCTTGCATTCCACTGAACATTTCTTTCTGAAGCCTCATCATCTCACTTATTTCTGCCTGACTGTTGCTTGTGGAAGCATTTTGTTGAGTTGCTTGCTGCTGTTGTTGGTGTACTGCATATTACCTTGAGGTCTGAAATTTTGTTGAGCTTGTTGAGCATAATTCTGTTGGTTTGCTTGAGGATAGCTCTGTTGATTTGCATTCTTGTAGGACAAATTGGGGTGGTTCCTCCAAGCAGGATTGTAGCTCTGAGAATAAACACCTTGATTCTGAGCATAATTCACTTCTGCCAATTGTTTTCAGGAGGAGCCAACATGAACACTCATGAGAAGCATGTCCTTCAATACCACATATCTGACAAGTCACTGAAACTTGGTTCACAGGCACAATTGCTTACTGTTCTTCTCCTGCATGAGTGCTAATTGTGTTGTCAGGCTGTCAAGCTTAGCTTCCAAAGCATTTTGGCCACTGTTAGCCTGATGAATTGGATGAACTGCTCTTTCATTGGTCCAGGAAAAATTGTGTGAGCCATACTCTCAATAAGCTCTGTAGCTTCATCTAGGGTCTTGTTCATAATGCCTCCACCAGCAGCTGAATCTACAAAAGCTCTAGTTTGCTCTGTCAGGCCCTTGTAAAAAGTCTGCAGAATTAACCACTGCTCCTGACCATGATTGGGACACATCCTGATCAGTCCTTGATATCTCTGCCAAGCATCATACAAGCTTTCACCTTCATACTGCACAAACCTTGTAATCTTGTCTCTGCACTCAGCTGCCTTGGTAGGTGGGAAGTACCTTTCAAAGAAAGCTTGAACCAAATGCTCCCAAGTATCTCTGCAGTGAGTTGGCAATGCATGAAACCAAATTTTTGCAGTGCCTGACAGTGAAAATGGAAATAGCTGCATTCTAATTGCTTCAGGAGGTACACCATTGTGCTTCAGAGTATTGCAATATTCCAGAAAATTCCTAACATGTTCATGTGGACTCTCCAAGGCACTGCCTTTGAATGGATTGTGCTGCACCATATTGATTAATGCAGGCTTGATCTCCCAGTTGTTTGCCTGGATGGCAGGCATAGCAACATCTGCATTTGAAACCTGATCCTTGGGGATCCACAAATCTCTCAACTTTTTATCACCCATGTTGAAAACTGACTGTCTTTCCTCTGTTTCTTCTACTGAGGACACTGATGCTGCTCTTCTTCTTGCAAGAAAGTTCTCTCTGGCTCTGGATCATAAGGAGCAAGAGGAGAATCTTCAGAAGACTGCATCAACAGAAACCAAATACTGCAGAAAGGTGATCATGTTTCCTCTACACACAAGCACAAACAAGAACTTTTATCAAGGGTTAGTGAACTAAATCCCCTAATAACAATTCTAGTTTCAGCTCACAGAACATCAGACATCACAGATTCTGCAGAAAGTTCAACAATTTAACCACACAGCCTAGTCTACTGCACTACAAAGTTCCAAACATAAGTCAATCCCCGGCAACGGCGCCAATTTGATCAAGGAAGAGTAATAGGGGGTTTGTTTATCGTCTCCACAGGGATCAACAAGTTTATGTTGGTTCTAAGGGTTGGCAGAAGCTAGGACAAAATCTCAGGTTTTTACTTCAGAGCAGAAAAGGGGTTTGGAAAAGGGTTTTGGGAAAGTGATTTCAGAAAGTAACTTGCGGTTCTTGGTTGTCAATCAAGTCCACTGCAAGGATCCAAGCATGTTTTAGACAGGGAACAAGAAATTCTTCAACAGCTTGCAGAGACTAGTCTTGCAAGCAAAAGTTTTTAGCAGGTTTTAGGCAGGAGAAAATTCAGAACACAAAGATCACTCCTTTCTGGGTTGTCAAGCCAGATCAAAGTGAGTTAACAAGCAATTGGGGGCTAGGGGTGGACTTGCAACACAAGTATGCAGGGACTACCTTACACACACAGATCAAATCACACAACAAGTAAAACATGCAAACATTCAGTAGAGGCAGAGAACTGTGTCACTCAATTCACTGCAATATCCAAACTTTTACAAGCTCTACTTAAAGATGAATGATCTACTCAGTTCAACACAAGATTACACAGAAGAATGGAGAGAGTTCCTTGGCTGTGGCTCACTGAAAACCTAGTCGAAGCAGGGAAGCAGAGGTGAAGACAAGGGTGGAAGCAGAGTTGCAGATCATGAGCTTCAGTTCACCAAGGCCTTGGGCTTCTTCTCCTGGACTCCATGTTCATCTTGTTCTTGTTCTTGATCTTGTTCTTCTCTGTTCTTGAGGTGTTCTTGCTATTCTTGAGGTGTTCTTGCTGTTCTTGAGGTGTTGGAGTTGGTTGCCAAAGAGGTGTTGTGGTTGTTGTGGACGGGATGGAGTGAGGTGTATGGATGGGAATGGAAGGTAGTGGTTGCGGAGGGATTGGTGCTGTGGTGGTGTGGTGGTGGCTTTATACTCCCTTTAGCATTTCTGAGGTGGAGTGGCACGATGTGGAGGAGAGGAGGAAGTTTCCCTTTCTTATCTTTAGCTCACAGTGCACATGGGGTGTTTCCAACTTTATCACATTTTTGCTTTTTTCCCTTTTTGGCTTGCTTGATCTCCAAGTTGATCTTCCCTCCTTCTCTGGTTCAAACTTGTTTGAATTCCTTCTTATCTTCTTTGGGAACTGCTGCTGCCACACCTTTGCATTGCTTCGACTTGTGCATGGAGAATATGAGTTATCTGACAGAGAATGCACTCTGTCAGTTAACTATTCATCATCAAGCACATAAGTGTTCTTCCACTTTGACTCGAATTCTTCATGCTCTGAGGCTTCAATCTTGCTCAGTTATGCTTCATTGAACTTCCTTCAGATAACACATGGTTGCTTTTGGACTTGAACTTTGACAGCTACATTGACAAGAATTTGCATTTCATTGTCAGTGTACTGTTCATCTTCTGGCAACAAGTGTTCTTGATAGCTTCTGTCTGAATTTCAACTTGATGACCATGTCCATCTTTTCTGCTGTATTGGGATCACATCTGTGGTGCTTCTTGCTTCACTTCTGCACTAGATCTTCTGAAGATAGTGTGACTTGCACACTGAACTGCAAAATGGATGTAAAGTGCTATAAATTGCAGATAAATGCAATACTGGATGATATACAGTGAAGTTTTTGGAAGGTTTTAGTGTTCTGCATATGCATATAAATGATGGTGATCAACAATTTCAAATTCGGAACTATTTTTAAATTTAGAACCATTTTCAAAATGGAACCATTTTCAAAATTGGAACCAATTTTAATTTTGGAATCATTTTAAAAAATGAATAATTTTCAAATTTGTAACCATTTTTATTTTGAAACCATTTTCAAAATGGAACCATTTTCAAAATTGGAACAATTTTTAATTTTAGAACATTTTCAAAATTGGAACCATTTTTAAAAAAATTAAAAAGAACAAAAATAATAAGAAAAAGAAAAAACAAAACAGAAAAGAAAAAGAAAAAGAAAAAGAAAAAAAGGAAAAGGAAAAAGAAAAATGAAAAAAAGAATTGAAATGAAAAAGAAAAAAGGAAAAAACTGAAAAAGAAAAAGAAAAAACGAAAAAGCGCGAGACCGGTTGGCCCAGTAAAGCTCCGCGGACGAATTCCTTCAGGCGGTGCGCGCGAAAAGCGCCGCTAACGGGCGCCACATAGAATTTGCCCCTCTGTGGGTACAGCCTAGGTGCTCCTCTCGAGTCGGCCCATCAGTAAGCCTACAAAAATAAAACGATTGATAATCCAATATTGCATAAATCCATACCTCGCAGGCAATGGTTGTTTGATTTTATTTCTCATGATTCCTTAGTTACTTTTTTTGCATAATTATGTAATGCTTCCAGGAACACACAATAATTACGGTTACAAAACATGGTTTTATACTAAATGAAACATATTCCAACACATCTCCTCTCCAAAACATTCACAACCCCTGAAATTGAATAGTAGATGACGATAAGTGATTTTTTATTATTAAAGATAAGTGAAATTTTCATGTGATTTTGGTAGCTATGGAGCACATATGAATTAGTGCTATCAATTTTTTTCTTGATAAATACAGCTCCATACCAACTAAACTTCTTAGAAATCAACAATATGTCATTGTTTCACATCAATTTAGATAACTCAACCAAAGCTTGGTGGAATCACTTGTTGATTGCTATTATGTGTCGCTGAATGCTTAGATATCACTTTTGGGTCGTATTTTTTCTTTTCTTTTATTAATAATTTATTTGTTTGTATTCTGGATGTATCAACTAGCCCTTAATATTATATTGCTGCAGAGGCCTCTGTAATTTGCGTCATCGTTATATTGATTTATTGTCCTTTATCAAAACCAAGAAGAGTATTTATTTTATTAATAATCTCCATTTAGGTAATAAATATGACTCTTCTAATGCAGTAGAAGGGTCGCTAAGCAAATACAAATACACCTAAGATCGATATTGTAGGTAGTGGTCCCGAATAATAACGAAAGTTTTTAGTTCCATGTTTAATCTTTTAGCCTGGATCTAGTCCTGAATATCGACATGACTAGATACTTTACATCTTGACTTTTTTGGACTAGAGGTTTGAAAGATATTAATAGTTTTACTTGGGCAGTGTGATGTGGCAGATTTCTTTTTGCCAAGCGTGCACTTGCAAGCGAGGCCCACTTGTCGGAATCATGTCAACGTACACACGTTGGATTAGTCCTAAATGATTCCACACAAATGTGGTGTTCTGCGCTACAAACACATGGAATAAGTGTTTTGTGCAGAATCAGCGCCAATAGGTTTTGGTTTGTGCAATTCTCTCAACAAGCTGTTCATGAAAGATCCATTCAAAATATTAGTTTTAGTAAATTGACTTTGGCTTCTAGCACTTTGGTCTGTTGTTCGCCTTTTATCGTGTATTTGTTTCACAATAAGGTTGTGCACATCACCCGATGCATAACCCTAGAGCCTGGGAGATATTTGACCTCGTTTAATAAAATAAATTTTGGGAGTCTATTTGGCACTCGACTATCTTTCAGTTCATTGTAAGACAATTTTTGTTACAATCATAAGATGACACATGGACATTCGATTGTTTACTATTTCATCAAATTCTATTTTTACATGTAACTACAATATATATACACATTTAATTTATAAAGCATAGACGCGTTGCAAATTTTATATGCATGTAATTTTGATCGTTAGTGGGCTAGTAATTAACATGACAAAAACTGGTGTAAATGGGCCGTAATTTTTGCCACAAAAGAAACTGACAAAAAACAAGGCATGTGACCCAATCGATCTACCATCAGGGACGGAATCAGGGGAGGCGCCCTACGGCCATTGCTCCCCCATAGTGGAAAAAATTGTTAAAATCTAATAGTTAATTTATTTATTTTCGATATAAAATCTAATAGTTAATTTATAGATTTGAACCCTAAATTTACCTGTGATAACCCAGATTTTTGGTAGATTAATTATTTTTGATTAAAATGAAATTAGCTCTTGATTGATCTAATTTTTGCTAATCTAATGTGCTCTATTAGATGTTAACTTTTTTTTTGAACAGGAGGGCCCCCTAAGGGGCAGAAGCCTCATTCATTCCAAGCAGTGGGTGGCCGCCACGAACCACCGTTAGCTGCGGCAGCATAATCCCCTGTCGCCACCATGGCGACAAGCAGGATGAGCAAGAACACAGTAAAGGAAGTCGAAACAGCCAGAATTCGGCGCCACCCGCAGAGGGTAACCGTCCCGCCATCAAGACTCCAGTGCCTGCCACGGACCAGAGGAGGCAAGAGTAGAGGATAGCTGAGGCATCGAATCCAAGACGAACCAAGTGAATCCGGCGACATGCCGGGCTTCTTCTTCCCCTCGCCACCGAGGCCGGCCAGAAGCAGAAGTCCAGCAGCACCAAACGCACCCAAATCGCCGCCAACGCCAACGAAAACAACGACCGACGCAACGCGCATCTCCCTCCCCTCGCCACCAAGGCCAGCCACAGGGAGAAACCACGAGCATCGGCCCAGCATCAGGAGACGCGAGCCTTCGAGCTTATGCGGGCACACACCACCAGATCCGCCACCCCACCATGCCGTCCACCATGGAAGAACGCCAGAAGGTGACCTCTCAAAGCTTTGACCGCTGCTCGGAGGCAGCCAAATTGAGTGGTGAGCTGGGCTGCAGAGTCGAACCAGCTTCTTCTCCCCAGCGACCACCCTTCCCCAAGCACCATGCCCGTGAAAGAGAGGAGGTGGGGATGGCGCCGCCGTCTCGATCCGCAGCCAAGCAAGCTTATTTAGGGTGCAGAGGCCAGATCCATGCCTCCCCGCCGCCCACCTCGGGCGCCTGCAGGCAGAGGAACCTCGCCCACGTCCGACACGGCTTGCACGCGCCGGAAATCTTCTACAGCAACAGGGCAAAACGCCCAACACCACAAAGGGGAAACCTACTCTAACCCTAATAGGAACTACGGGAAGCCAGCCCACTCTCCCATCCCATCTCCAGGCGGCCGGGCCGTCGGAGACGAGGGAGAAAGGGGCTGGGGCGCGGAGGATGACTCTCAGGCGGCTCACTCACGGGAGGAAGGAGGAGGAAGGGAAAAGGAGTGAAGAGAACGTTTATTAGATGTTAACTTGTGTGTGCAAAAGAAAATAGAGGAGTTGATTTGGCTATAATATCTTGCATGCATGCATCGATGGAGCTAGGTAGCAATAGCACGTGCATGCATAGATAATCTGCATGCATGACGTGAGAGCATACGCTAGCTAGGTCTTGCGTGGACTTGAGATTGGCCAGGAGAAAGTGAGTCAGCTCCTTCGTGTCGTCCTATGAGTAGGAAAGCCAACAGCAGTAAGACACGTAGCAGTGGATCGATCCTTAGAAGCGAAGGTTTGGCCTGGATATTTTGGTAGTGGCCTAGATATTTCTTTGGTGCCCCCGTCCCTATAAATAGCCACCGTTTTAAGCTGCCTCTCGCATCACTCAATCGATCCAAGGGAGCGAGAGGAATAGAACCAGAGCGAGTGAGAGTGGAGGCAACACTATGGTGAAATTAGACTCATCCGTATGTGTTCCAGAGAGGCCAAGCTGCCATGAGAGAGGAGGTCAGCGTTTAGCCAGCGTATATTTCTTGAAGGAGCTGAGAATACGCATCAGGAGGCAGGAGGCGCTGACGAGAGCTGAATCACCGAGGTTGAAATACCCAGCTCGAGGAGTTGCTGCATCGTAAAAGGCGACGGCGCTGCCTTAGACAGCCGGCGATGATGGTATTCTTTGGCCCCGGACTTTTGGCGTATGGAGTATGAGCTGGTGTGTCGATACTAGCTAGTTTCTGGAGCGGCCAACCGTATCAGAGATGATTGCCGATCTTACCTAGCTACTACCTGGTGGGTCGATTATATCAGAGCTGACCAAAGTGGATATTATTTGATAGCTACGACTTGGCTATCGAGGCAAGCTATTCTTATACTCTTGTGTATTTTGTAGAGTATGTTTTGATTGAATAATATGGGATACTCAGAGTGGTACGAGCTTTGTGTTGATATACGGGGTTAATGTGTTGGTGTCGTTACGGTGATGGATCCGTAGGAGCCACCGGTATGAACTGGGCTTGGCACGTATACTCGACATAAAAATAACATGAATGTTTTGATAAAGAAAACTTGGTGTTACGAAGATGATTGTATTGTACCGGTCACAGTACAGGTATGAGACTGTATGATTTCTCCGTGAGGGGCGGCCCTTGAATGAAAAGTGTCGGTGATGGATCCATAGGAGCGATCGACATGAGTAGGTCAGGGTGTCCGGTGTATGAGCGGATAAAAGGGCTCTGCTCGTTCTGAAATCATGTGTGGTTCTGGGCGAGGTTGTCGATGTTGGATTACCCCTCTTAAAAGTGTAAAAGCGTGGATATTCACCCCTGTGATTCCCGGGTAGGGAAACTCACTTTCATGTGTGGCACCGTGGGTTTTTAACCTGCTTAACAACTTAATCACACAACGATTGATTTACATATATTTGGAAAACCTAGTGTATTTTACAAAGTATATGAAAGTGTATGAATTGTTTGCTGAGTACGATTTATTCGTACTCACCCTTGCTCCTTATGTTTTTTTGTGTTATCAGAATTCGCAGCGGAAGCCATGGTGATCCGAGGAGTAGGTTGGACCAGTTGGGTGGGAACGTGTAGAGGAAATATTCATTTCTTATAAATGTAATAAACTTGTAATACGAGAGTTATTAGCATAGAACCACCACATTTCATGTGAAATTTCAAAAAACCACCACTTTGTGTTTTGATAGCAGATACCCGTCGGTATTCGAGAAATTTGTTGCAATGTGCATTGATCACAAATTGAACGCGAATTGACACGATTTCTGGCAGGTGGGACCCACCAGTCAGAGCTGAGGTGGCAGCACGCGTGGACTTTTGCTGAGGTGGCACCATGTGTGAACATGGGCCCACCTGCCAGACAATAAAAATATCTCAAAAAATAAAAAAATAAATATAAAACATATAAATATCAATAAAAAAATCTCAAAAAAATATCAAAGGCGGCGGCGGACGGGGGGCTCCTTCCTCCGATCCCCTGCCTTTTCCGCAGCCGGAAGCCCGCTGGCGCCACACCGCCTTCCTCGCCGCCGGCAGGTCCCGCCATGGCCTGTTCATGCTCGAAATCGAGCGTCCGGCCATCTGCGGCAGGTGCGGTGGCCGGGCTGGGGGAGTCCGCGCGGCAGATGCGGTGGCCCGCCAGTCGGGGCCAACCTCCTCCTCGGAGCTGTGCTAAGCCAGCTCGAGCAGGGACCTGGAGTGCGCCGTGGCCGTCTCGTCGTCGTGCCGAGCCATCTGTGGCAGGTGCGGTGGCCGAGCTGCCGCCGTACTCGTCCGAGCCGGCCGCCGGCCTCGCCGTGCTCGTCCACGCCGCCGTCGCGCTCGTCCGCAGCGCCGCCGTGCTCGTCCGCGCCGGCCGCCGGCCTCGCCGTCCTCGACCCGGCCTGTGCTCGTCCGCGCTGCCGCCGGCCTCGCTGTCCTCGAACGAGTACTTCATTGGCCATCGACAAGCAGGGCGTGGGCGGCACCAAGCTCAGCACGGTGGCGCCCTACACCGTGCTGGACAGGTCCATCCACGGCGGCACGCTCTGCCTCAGCGTGGTGGACGGTGGCGCCGCCCCGGAGACGTCGGTGGTGGTCGGGGGCCAAGGACAACCTGCTGGAGTGCCCATGATTTTTTTTATTTTTTGAGATATTTTTTATATTTTATTGTCTGACATGTGGGCCCATGGTGCCACCTCAGCAAAAGTCCACGCGTGATGCCACCTCAGCTCTGACTGGTGGGTCCCACCTGTCAGAAATCGTGTCAATTCGCGTTCAATTTGTGATCAGTGCACATTGCAACAAATTTCTCGAATACCGGCAGGTATCTGCGATCAAAACACAAAGTGGTGGTTTTTCAAAATTTCACGTGAAATGTGGTGGTTCTATGTTAATAACTCGTAATATGTGTATCTGAGCTTCTTGAGATCCACTGTGCTGGTTTATCCTGCTTTTCTAGCCTTGCACGTGTATAGACTTTCGGGTCTATAGACGCGCGGCGGCTGTAATTCTACCGGGCCAGGCCTCGGGGCGTGACATTACCCAAATTTAGCAATATGCCCCCTCCAACTTATTTAAATATGCAATCCCCCCTATTCTATTCCTGGTTCCATCCTTGTTTACCATGCAAGTAATAGACCAGAAAATCTGAGTGTTTACACTTCACAAAATGAAAAGGACTTGGTTTTCAAATAGAAAAGTGGAAATATTTAGAGAGCCCACCAACAAGGAATGAACTTCAACTATCTCCCTTCTCGGCAGCAAGAAAAACAAAAATTACCCCCCTTCTTCATAAATTGAAGTCTTGTAGCAGGAGTTAAATCTAACATGTAATTTACAATGTATATACATTTAATTTACAATGTATATACGTGCTAACAATTCATATACGTGTAATTTACATTTTTGGTGGGCTTAGTAATTAACATGGCAAATATTAGTGTAAATGGGCTGTAATTTGTGCCACAATAGAAATTGACAAAAAAAACGAGGCAAGTGAGCATGCATGCAATACAGATAAAAATCTGAGTGTTGACACTTGACAAAATGAAAAACACATGGCTGTCAAATAGCAAAACTGCAAATATTTAGAGAGTCTACCAAAAAGGAATAAAGTTCAACTGTCTCCCTTCTCTGCATCAAGAAAAAAAAAATTACCCCTCTTCTTCATAAATTCAAGTCTTGTCGTAGGAGTTAAATCTATTCTACCAATACAATCATCAATTTAGTACTGTTGTAAGCGTACGTATATCATCACTGCCTAATCAGTAATTACATTACGGTATCATTTCAGCAGCTGCACGCCTGCAACTAGCTTTCGTTTGGGCCGCAACTTTGTCAGAAACATCATCGTTAATCGATTTACGCTACCGGAAGAGAGAGCAGCTGGCTACACCACCGTGGACGGGGAGAAGGAGGAAGCCCCGCCGGAGCTGCCGATTGACCTATCCCGGCGGTCGTCGCTCGACTTCCTATTGATGGCCCTCTTGACCTCCTCCTCCTTCATGTCTACGAACGTCATCAGATCCCTGATGCTCCTCAGTCGCTCCGGCCGCCTCACCGGGGACTCCTCCTCCGGCACCACGTCGTCGCCCTTGTTGTACTTGGTACTGGCACAGTATTCTGGTGAAGAAGACAAGCAGCGCGATGAAGCACGCGACGCCGGAGATGAGGAAGAGGCCCCAGAAGCTGCTGAGGTTCAGCCTGTCGGCGGTGATGTCGGTGCCCTGCGACGAAGCGCACTGCCCCGGGCTGAGCCACTTGTCGTGGATCCGCTGCAGGTCCCCGTTTTCCGACAGCGTCAGGATCGCAGTCGACAGGTCCACCGCCAGAGGCGAGTCCCGCTGGAATGCCTAATTAGCATCGGTCGATGGACTGAATCAGAACTTCAGAAGGGACCGAAGAAGAAAGCAGAGACATGGATGCAAAAAGCAGAGTATTTTGGATGCTTACGAAACCCCATCCGCTCTTGGTGAATTCTTGTCCGACGGTCTTGAACTGGCAGTTGGTGGAGAGGAAGAGGTCGACGTAGGGGAGCTCGTCGACGATGGCCGCGACGCCGCCGTTGTGCGGGCCGAGCTGGAGGCTGGTGGCGTATTGGTCGATGTTGAGCTCCCTGAGTCGGGACTCCGGCACGTTGAGCTCCTGCATCATGTAGCTCTTGGCGAAGGATCCAACCTGGTAGCCGATCGGGTCGGCACTGGCGAGGAGCCCGTCCAGCCCTGGATCCCCGTCGACAGCTGCTGCACCGTCAGGATCGACGTCAGGCTCGCCGTGTAGCTCGAGTTGATGATCAGCACCACGAACAGCCAGATGAGGAGCACGAAACGACCCAGCGAGCTCACGGTGTTCTCCCCTGCAATATCAAGCAGCCATTGTTAGTTCATCGACGCTTCTCGTTCAGAACGAAATGGATACAGATCGATGGAAGAAGAAACTTATCACGTACTGTGTGCGAAGAACATCGTGGAAAAGCTGAACCAAAAGATGGTCGTGAGCTGCTTGCGTGGGGATCCGCGGAACTCGGGGTTGAACCGGTGCTCGAGGACCCAGATGACGGCGCCGACGAAGAGGAAGAAGGCGCCGGTGACGGCCCACATCCCGAGCGTGAATGGCTTCAGGAAGGCCCACGCGTTGGAGCTCTTCTCCTTCACCGGCGACACGATCACCAGCCCGGACTCCACGTACGGCTGCGTGAAGTCCACCACCCGCGTCCTGTTCGTCACGATGGACACGTCGCCCACCGCCGCGTCGAAGTAGTTGTCGGCAACCTTGCTCACGAGGTCGCTGTAGCTGGGGTTCTTGACACCGTCGCCGAAGGGGATGAAGGACACGGGGACAGGGTACGGTAGCAGCGCCACCGCAGCCTTGAACACGTCGATGCAGTACCCGCTCGCGCCGTCGGGGCCGCTGTCCTTGGACACGATCTGCTTATACGTCGTACGGTACGGCACGCCGATCCTCAGCGGTCGGCCGTTGTTCGGGAACACCCACCCGCGCGGCGGCGACGTCGTCTCCCCGGGCCAGATCACGCTGTACAGCCGCTGCTCGATGCTTCCGTTTTTTCTGGTAGTTGGAGTGGGCGCGGCCACGGACAGGCGCGAGTGGTTGGACCAGTACCCGACCCGCCGGACGCCCGTGCCGCCGACGTTCAGGACCTCGTAGGCGGGGTCGAGCAGGCTCCTGCTGGCCGCGGAGAACCGCACGTCGCCGGTGACACCGGTGAAGTTGGCCAGCATTACCTTCTGCAGCAGCAGCTCCCCCTGGTCGAATACCCTGAGCGCGTCTAGCCGCAGCATGCTGCTTCCGTTCGCCTCCTGCTGCAGCCTCGGGTCGGCCGAGAAGGTGACGTTCCCCCCGTCGTCTAGGAAGTCGTCAATGGCGCGCGCCACCATCCACACGGCGTCGTAGGCGGAGAGCCCGTACGCGTTCACGGCCGCGCTCCGGTTCAGCTGCCCGGCGGCGAACCTCGACGTGAGTGACCTCTTGACGCCGGAGTCCGGGGTGTACTGTCGGAGTGTGATCACCCCCTGGATGAGGCTCATCGTCCTGAGATCGGCAGGCCGCGTCGAGTCCACGGCGGCGGCGAGCCAGTCGGTAGCGATCCAGACGTAGCCGGACGCCATCATGCCGAGGGACCGCGCGGCGGCGAAGATGGCGAGGCCAGAGTCCGGGCTGACGTGGACGACGCACACCCTGGACTCCATCATGCTGACCTGCACGAGCAGGTCGACGACGGTGGCCGCGTCGGCGTCGGGAGGGAAGGGCGCCTTAAAGGACACCTTGCCACGCTTGGCCTCGAGCGCGTCGCCGAGTGCGTCGACGCCGCCGCGGCCGTAGTCGTTGTCGACGTAGATGACGGTGACCTCCCTCCAGCCGTAGTAGGTGACAATGTCGGCGACGGCAGCCATCTGGGAGGAGTCGTCGCCGCGGATGGCGCGGACAAAGTAGGGGTACTGGGCGGAGGCGAGCGCCGGGTCTGTGGCGGCGAAGGAGAGCAGAGGGACGTGGAGCTCGTTGACGACGTGCGAAACCACGTGTGCGATTCCGGACGACTGCGGACCCACCACTGCCACCACCTTCTTCTCCATCAGCTGCAGCGCTGCACATCATCAAGAATATAGTACTGCTGGTCAGTGTTTTGCTCAAGCTCTGCTCTTCTTCCATTGTTCGATTAAGTACCATTTGCAAGGAGGAAATTATTCAACACCTCGATAATAATTTAGCGCATAAATTTAGATTTTAACAAGAATATGATAAGAGTAGTTTAATATGGTATCATATCATAATAATCCCAGTTAAAGTTTTAGAATAGGTTAAAAATACAAATCTTACGTCATTAGATATCACAAAAGTAATCCGATCTTCAAGCTTACAACACTCCACTTGTTTACGCGTGTTTCTTTCTGCTTTGATTCTCTTCGTTTTGTACCATCAATTTATTTCTTCCTGCTTTTTCTTCTTTTGTATCATCAATTTATTTTGTATTTTTTTTAATTCCTTCCGGAAAATACATCGATACCTTTTCATGAACATATATACTGACGTGCATGAATAATTTTTTCAGAAGTGTGAACTCTTATATGCATGGACATCACTTTTACGATACTTGAACTTTAATTAAACGTGACCATTTATTTTGATTTTTTAATTAATATTTTCGTAAAATTATATTTTTATTTTATATATGAATGTGTTTTTTCTGCGATATATGTATTTTGAGATGCGAGAATATTTATTTATTACATACAAAACTCTATTCTTTAATGCATATAGTTTTCTTATTATTAACTAATTTGGGTCGAGGTATATTAATGTTTTCATGAAGGGTAAAATATGTTTCTACAGATGTAATTTTGGATGAACATTTTTGTGAACTATCCCAACATCCTTTTGAGCTACATGAACATTTATAAAAGCAAAATGTTGTTTTATATATTTCTTTAATAGTTTTTCGAACATCTAGCCAGAACAAACACAAAGTTGAAGTTAATAGTGATTTTAATGTCTTTGGTTTTGAAAATCTAAGTTTGTGAATTTTATCATCTACTGTACCAGCATAGCGACAGTTTTCCTAGGAATACTACTGTAGCTTATTTGGACTAGATATAGGTGAGCTGATCGTCGTGGAACCAATGGGCCGGCCAACATGTACGAGTAATAGGGGTCATAAGGAATAGGAGGTCCCGTTTTTCAGTGTGTACAAATCAGGGCACTTGTTAATGAAAAAGTCACTTTGACCTCCGAGGTTAAGCGATCCTCTATTTTTTTTTAAATATTTATAAGTTTCAAAAAATTACAAAACAATTATGTATCCTAGAAGCATGCAAACATCACAATGCGAAACTTATTATATCATGGGTTACACAAAAATGATAAAATTTAGAGATTTGAAATAATCAGATATGTATATTTGTCATTTTTGTGTACCTCAGAATGTAAAGTATTTCAAACTGAGATCTTGCACGTTTATGGGGTACATGATTAAATATTACTTTCAGAGTTTTTATAAACATTTTAATATAGCTTTTAATTTAAAAAAATAAAGATCACTGAAACTCAAAAGTCATGCAATTGTTATGTGCAGAAATCTAGGCAGTCTTGTGTACCTCCACGATAGTATTTCAAAAAATGTAGTTTTTTTAGACGAAAGTCATTCCGTTCAGATTTGTATATAAAGCCAACTGGCCTCTAAAAATATAGCTGCACATATATAGTTTCAAAGATGTTAACTACTACTCAAACTGTTCCTAAATATAAGATGTTTTAGTTTTTTCCATATTGACTTATAAATATATTTATATGTATTTAGACACATTTTAGTGTGTATATTCACTCATTTTAGTCCTTATCTAGTCAACATGTGCAATATCTGAAACATTAAGAACGGAGCGTCGACATAAAACTAGGCACTTGCTATTATTTTAATTAGAAACATCGTCATGCAATGCTCATGTGAAGATATCTAGGCAGGCTCTACCTCCACGAGAGTCAACCGGCCAGACAGAGAAACAAATAGATAAAGGAGAAGCATACAGGCCAACAACTCGCAGTGATTACTGGTCGGCATCTCTATGAACAAATTAATTGTGTAACCACGGTTAGTTGATCACTAATCCAATCACAAAAAGTCGCGGAACTTTGGAGGGTAGTAGGAGGATCGTGGCGAGAAGAAGAGTGGTGGTGGTACCTTGGATGGTGCCCACGAAGCCGCTGCACTTGGTGTCCTGCGCGACGACGCTGAGGTGCGTGCCCTTGAGGACGGCGGCGTCACGGTTGACATCGGAGACGGCGAGGTCGATGGCGGCCCTGGCCGACCTCCCGATGACGGAGTCGAAGGTGAAGAGCGCGCCGATGGTCACGTTGGCCGGCCTGGCCGGGAGAGCGAGCGCCAGGACGCTGCAGAGGCAGAGAAGACGGAGCAGAGCCGAGCTGGAGCTCGCCATCTCAGCTCCTCCTCCTCCTCTTCAGGAATTCCTACGGCTATCGCCTGAGAGAAGAATCAACGGAGCAAGAGGACGATATAGGCAAGAACTCCTCCGCCATAGGGACGGATCAAGAGAAGAAGGGACAGAAATCCAGTCCGTCCAACAGAGAGAGGCACAGTAGAGAGGATCGAGGGGAGCAAGATGACAAATTAACCGATGTGATTCTGATTTCTGACTGGTGAGGAGCAAGAAAGAGATTCGACGGCCGGAAAAAAGCAGTGGCGCGGAAGGCGCAGGAGGAGCAGGGTAGAAGTAGAGCACACTCGGCTCCGATTGATTCGTACAATACTTGGGAGTTAGTACAAGGAAATGCGAAACCTGATGGAGACAGTACGACCCTCTTCTTCAGCCTTCGAGAAAATTGCAGATTCCACCATGCTCGGGCAGAAACCACCAGGTTTATAGATTTTTTGCAGTCTCCACCAGGTGTATGTCTAATCCGTTTCAACCTAGCCTAAGCACACTATTGATACTTTCTCCGATCCAGAAAAAAGTTCGGAACTTGTACCCACCATTTGTACTATCCACGTTGAATTCTCACGAACGTTTTATTGGACCGGAGGGAGTAGCAAAATTTAACACTAACCACCGATCAACAAGAGTATAAGCTACACTCTCCGTTACAAATTAATTGACTTATGTTTGTCCAAATACGGATGTATCTACACGTGTTTAGTGTCTAGATACATTCGCTACAAGACAAATGCATGTCAATTAATTTGGAACGGAGTGAGTACATCACACTTTCTGGGCATGACAATTTTTTGACATGGATGAAAAGGACAACCTGAGCAGACGATATATTTTTAAACAAGACAAAAAATTTGTCATTTTTATTAATTAAGATTTGTTGAAGCCAGGATGGCGGACCACCACCTCACCGCCGCCCAGCTGGACAATCCACCAGGATGAATCCTGTGTAGGCCGCCGCCGTTGTAGCGCCCTGACCTGACTGTTATACAATGATGTTGTGTGTCACCGGTTAAGCGATACAACCGGAGGTTACGGGTTTACCAATCCCTGGCCAAAACCTTTGGCAGGTGTTGCTCAGAATGGATCATTGGCAACACAACACCCCGATTGATGCCTTAACACAGGCACAACCCTCAATGCATAATAGAGAGACCAAGACTTGTGGAACAACTGGCACATCACAGACTCTACGACACAAATCATTATAGTTCAACTCTTATAATAGAGGAAGATAGCAAATGACAACCAGAGGTCACAGACCCAACATTACAATATGCAGAAGCGAATTAAGTTGTCTAAACAATAAGATCCAAATTATGGCCTAAGAGGCCTACAAATAAACATCCAGCGCCAGCTGATCCGGGATGTTCCAAACTGCCACCTGGAAACCCCAGACTACTCGTCGACGTCCACAAAGAACCCACCTTCGAGGTCGGTGAAGTCCTCCTCTGAAACAAAACAAACGACGTTGAGTTCGACGAACTCGCAAGATTATATATAGACTTTCGCTCGATGAGGCTTTCAAGGTTATATGGCTGTTTTGCATAAAGCTGATTTTATTTATGAAAAACATAACTCAATGGCATCGACTATTCAGAGTATTTTCAAAAGAGGTAAGAAGTACTCTTTTCTTTGATCGCATTTCTCAACATCAACCACTGCACCTGTTCTACAAAGGCACCTCCCCGAATCACCCTCGAGGAAGCTCATCTTGCAATCCTGAAGTAGTACCTCTAGTACCCAGTTTTTAATCATTCCGTTAAAGTTATTCTATGATCTTATCGTCCTTTCCCAAGTCGTCTGTAACCGTGGACACGGCTTTTCGAAAAGATTTACCCTGCAGGGGTGTACAATGTTTGCCACGCGTACCGTCCGGCCCATTACCTAGCTTTTAGCTCTCTTCCTTGGAGAGCCGGCCGAGTGAGAGTGGTGTCGACTTCTCCCTCGTTAAGGACTTTCCAGAATCATCAGTGGCGGCAGGACACGAGATCACCACACCCTGCCCCACGGCCACTCATTTTCCTAACACCACCATCCTCATCCCAGTTCATACCACCATCGTCACGCACGCGCAAATGGAAGCCCAAACTAGAGGACCCTGGCTAGCCCCACCCGAGTTATTTAGTCTATGAGGGTTCCTGCACTGCGAATGCATAGGCCTCACGCATGGTTGCATTCTCAGTCTTGGTTCGGGAGGTAAAGAACTCGCACCTAGGTGACGAGAACGAGACAAAGCACCACAACCACAGTGGCCTCTCATCCCAACCTTTAAGCATCTTATTACCTGTTACCACAATTCTCCACAACATCTGAACATTTCACACCTGTTTCCAACATGAAATATCCATCAGACGGATAACATTTACCTAAGCATGGCTAAGCATCAACATAACATAGTTTAGTATCTCAGGCCAACCATACAAACCTATGGATAATAGGAGGGAAACAGGTATTGGCATCGGAAACTTAATGCAACTATAGGATACTCTAATCTAATAAAATTGACATTTGAAACCGCATGCAATATTATAGTGGAGAAAATATTTGCGGAAACATAGGATAAGATAGGCTCAGAGGGGGGATTACGCTTGCCTTGATCAAGGTGCTGGAAGTACGGATCGTCGGGGTATTGTGGTGTGACCCCGATTGCTTGATCTATCGAAACAAACAACGGAGAAGCAATCAATCACCACACAAGTTTAACGAATGCAATGCGCAAACACATGATGACATGACAGTTTAAATCCTCGAGATGAGGATGATCCAACCTATTCAATTTAAACGGAGTCCGGATGCTTGAGTGCACCTCTCGAATATACTGTGGAGTTGGGTCATGAATCAATTTTACTTGTTAAGTTGAATAATTGAAACTCTATGTTTAACTTGCATATGAATGTCATGCACATGTGAGAGATTCAGGGATTAAGTGATTAAACATGAAAGGATATCATGATCATATGTATCGAAGCAATCGTCGAAGAAAAGAAAATATTGCAAACTTTCTGGCCAGGCCGGAACTTCCAGTCCAAAAGCGGCCCAAAGGCCGGAGTTTCCGGTCCAGCCACTTTCGACCATCGACGGCAGCCACCCGGAGTTGGGCCGGAGTCTCCGGTTGGAAAAATACTCGAGAATGAGAAAAAGAACAGCCAACGCACGGGCACGAACGCGAGGCTACGGCGACGCACGGCGGCGTGTGGTGCTACGGCGAGCTAGGGCGTGAGAGGGAGGGAGAAGAGGCCAGCGACGGGCAGTAGCTCACCACGAACACGCTAGCGAGGACGGCGAGGTCGGAGTGCGGCGGAGACGGCCGGAATCGAGCTCGGAGTGCGGCGGCGGTCGTGGAAGAAGTCGAGGACGGCGAGGTCAAATGCGGCGGCCCCGCGTCGATTCCTGCCACGAGGAGGGGAGGGAAACACGGCGGAGGTGCTGGTGGTCTTCTCGCGGCTTGGGACGTCCTCAATCGCCGGCGATGCGGAGGCGCAGCTCGGCGGCCATGGCGCCGTGGGAGAAGAGAGAGGGGAGCACGGACAGAGGAGCGATGGGGTGCGGGATGGGGAGCACGCGCGAGGTGGGGCTCGCTTCCTTGCTGGGGAGAGGGCAGAGGGGGCCCGGGCGCGGCGTGCGGTGGCAGGGCGGCGAGGTGGTCCGGCGGGAGCTGCCGGTGCGGTCGCTACAGCGACGAAGAAGAAAACGAAAAAGCGAAAAACCCCCTGCAAACTTTTGACCATCACGGATAGGTCCTCCTCTATTTACAAAGAAGCCCTTTTCTGTTTTTATTTTAAAACCAGTAGTACTTCTCTGATTTAATTGAGGCATTTAAATGTTTTATAAAAATTTGAGAAAATTTGGGTAGCCTCCCAACAGCATCTAGAGGCACCACGAAAATTGGCGTTGCAAAATAAATTAGTTTTGACAACATTTGTTCATAGTGTTTTATTTAGGCAATTTCTGAATTCCCCAAATTATAATCTTCTAGGAATTTTAGAGCAAGACAAAAATAGTATTTTGAACCCTTGGAACTTCCTTGACAAATATGGAAGTTTAGTTAAGTTGGTTTTGTCACCAACAACTCATTTGAGTTAAAGTTGTTTGAAAACCATTATTGCTTTTGTCTTCCTTTGTCTCACTTGTTTTCCAAGACCTAGTTTCAACATAGGCAATTGAACAATGATGCCATGATGCAAGGATGATATGCAAAAGCAAAAAATTTACACTGGTTTTCAGGTTCTCAACGTTGGGCTGTTACAGCCGTCGCTACACCAGATGAGTCGTTGCCGAAGCTACACTTGCAGTATAATGCGACACAGGGACCTCGCGTCGTGCAGCCGAGTACATCTGAGCCTCCCTCGTCCACATCACATGTAGACGCCCCCGTGCAAGAACGTCAGCCTGCCGCTACCGTCGATGCATCCTCCGGTGGCGGCGACCAAAGGGGAGGAACAGAAGGGGATCCTTGCGCTGGCGGTGTCTAAGATAGAAATAATACTTCCTTTGTCCTTTGTCCCTGATTATAAAAAAAATTGGTAGGCTAGTTTAGCAAAATGTTTTATAATAAGATATAGCTATTATATTTTATAATTAGGGACAGAGTAGCCTACCAAAATGTTTTATAATAAGATACGGGTATTATATGTTAACATATTGACAACAATATTTTTTCTTTCCTGAAAAGAAATATATATCGACAATCTCAATATACTCGGTTACCTGATTAAAAAAGTGTTCGGCTTATCCATGTTATACCCAACCGTCAGCTGGCTGTCAATTGGGATAAATATGGCATTTAGACTGGTTTGCAACAGATTAGTCGTAGACATGGTGGAGAGTGCAAAAAATCTGTAAAACTGGTGGTTTGCGCAACGAAGTGACGTGAGCATGGTGGAATGTGCAATTTCCTCTCAGCCTTCAGAACAGAAAACAGAAAACAAGACAGGAAAGAGAAGTGATGGAGTCCCCAGGCAGTACTACTGTGCTGTTGACTGCTCTGCTCCCAAACCATCTCGAGCAAAACGTGGCCAATGATCAAATGAAGCAACCAGAGATGCAATCTGGGAGAATGACGGCGAATCTATTCATCGGTATGTCTCCATTGCAAGGGAGAATCGGCTCCAAAAGCAATTCACTGCACAGTTTCCTTTCACCTGTGCAGTGCATCACCTGTAGACTGTAGTATACTACCATTGCAGCACAGCTATTAGTAGGGAGAATCAGTTACTTTGGTCTGATAAAAGCTTGCATTTATCTGCTTCAGTTTGCAAGAACAGTAAATACTAGAGTTATCGAGTGGTGCTCAGCACTGGATTCTCATCTGTGGCCGTGACTTGACATGAAAGCAAACATGGGTCATCTTTCTCAGGGAACAAAGACTAGTGATTACCACTTTAGCTTTTCTGGGGCTATTTCACTCGGGAGAATAAAGCTGCCCGCTCCACTTTGTTGATTGCACAAGCAAGATACTATGCTCATAGCCTCATACAGTACATACATAGATACATACATTTATAGGAAGATGCATGTGCTCTCCGCTGCCCCCAACACCTCAAACTGGTGCATCCAACTATTTGTTTTAGCCATCCAACGCCTCCTGTTTCGATGTACTCATGCAAACAATAATAACTGACACTACACAGGCCAGACTTGTCATCTTGTTAGGTTAGGCAGGCTATATCGGTTAGTTATCAGTACAAAAGACAATCATCAACTTGGTCAATTTGAAGTTAGTTAATTAGTACTGATGAAGTGTCAGGGTAGTAGCTAATACTCACTCCGTTCCTAAATATAAGATGTTTTAGGTGTTACACATGTTGTCTACATGCATAATAAAGTGAGTGAACCTACACATGGACTATGTCTAGATACACTTGTGTGCATGTGAATGTGGATAAAAACTAAAACATATTATATTTAGAAACGGAGGGAGTAGATGATATCGTCATCATAATTATAAAATGAGATGGGAAGTCAACTGAGCCAATCTCCTGACAGGTACACCTGACAAGCTAATGTGGATAGATGGGCAATGAAAGCACGCAGCGGCTGGTGGGTAGGAGGAGGATAACGATTTTCCTTTTCTTATTGTGGGTAGGAGAAGCTAAGGATTTTTAGTGTTACCTGGAGACGAGAAATTCATTTGATCTTTATGTACTTTGGAAATCTTGAAGTGTTCGTCTTTCTTGTCTGATATGATATGCTTGTCAAAAATAAATTCAGATGTCCACTCAAAAATAAAATCAGATGTTACGTACAATTGTGTCATGATTAATTCGTAGGGTCCCCGGTCTCACCCTATCCATCAACAAAGATTGCTTACTCTAACAGAAGCATTCAATATATTGGGTTGTATTATGGAGCAGCTTGAGAATTGAGTGAGAAACTGAGAACAAGACGAAATCAGTTATCCAGAACAAAGAACAACGAATTTTATTGATGAACTATTACGCTGGTCATGATAGTGAGTAACTTAGATATGACACCAGTCGCTGGTCATAATAGTGAGTAACTTAGATATGACACCAGTCTAATTTTCTACAATCATAGTGCAAAATATTATGTAGTTAGTATCATAGATGAATTCGGCTACTAATTTTAGAATCATTTTCTCTTGAAAAATGCTATGTGATGGTAATGTTATATGTTACCACCATCATCTCTTTTTTCATTTAATACTATGTCATGTTACAAATATGTTCTAGTTGACATTGCATGAGCATGCATTTTACTACCTATGTTATTTCTACAATGACTAGTCTTAGTCTTACTTTCTATATTATTTAGAATGATGTTGCATTAATGTTTGACTTCCGGATCCTCATCCTTCTCTTTTACACATATGTAATACAGTAATAGTACTAGTAATGCCTAGCGAAATGTTTCTCTTGACTGTTGGAGGCCTTCTTGAATATTTATATCATCACAATTCACAGTGGTGTATCACATGCTGTGCTTAGTTAATTAGCCCATGCTGCCGTACAGTGTGTCAAGTGAGAACAAATTATAAGCTATTGTACAAATTGAATACTTGTCCCTCAAAAATAAACTGGCATACTTCGCTACCGTACATGAAAAAAAATCAGGCGACAGTTAATTGGGCAGGTGGTGGCTTTTAGTGCCCAGTGGTGGTGCTAATTAACTGGCACAACTAGAATTAGAGAAAAGGGTATCAAATACTGAGCTAACAGTGCGCTTACCTTATGTATTTGTTTCAAACAAATTAGAACAATAAGATTTTGAAGGTTCTCAAAACGCATGAGTCAAATGTTATAAGGAATAAAATTTTGATGGAATATTTTCTATAGGCCGATGCAAATGTCCATAAAATTTTGATGGAATATTTTCTATAGGCCGATGCAAATGTCCCACCACTACCCGATTCACCAAGGTTGCCAAGTACCCGTGGCACTCGGCGAAGGACCAAAAACACTTGGCATTTGGTTTACCGAGTGCCACACTCAGTCAGCTGGCACTCGGCAACTAGATGTCGAGTGCCCGCCACGTGGCACATGAACACAAGGTTTATGCCAAGTGTTTTTTCGAGCACTCAACAAAGACTACCACTCAGTAAAAAACAGTTTAACAAACAGATGGAATGCAACATTCGCGAGTTTGCCGTGTATATTTTAAAACACTTGGCAAACTTGATGAAGGAGATAAAATAATAATTAGGATGTTGTGGCCACAGTGGTCGGCGACAGAGAAAACAAGGTAGAGGCGGCCGTCACCGGCGACGGAGCAGCCAAGGTGGACGCGTCCCCAACATGGTACACACGACACAGTTGTCATCGAGGACCTCATCTTCCCCCTCTCCTAGTAGGTGCCCTGCAACATCAAGAATCAATTAAATCCACCTCGAGTCACAAGAATAGACTGACCGAATGGGGACGACATCGCAAGAACATACCGGATCCGGCGGCGTCTCCAGTGGGCTCGGCGTAGCGGAAAACATAGGACCACCTCATCAGGACAAGGTCATCTATGCCTAGCAAAAAATAAACAGGTACAAAAACATATGCCAAATTAGTTAATATGCTACTCCCTCCGTTCGGAAAAGGATGTCACAAAAATGGTCTATCTATAGTTCATTTTTGTGACATACTTTTCCGAACGGAGGGGGTAGGAAATATCAGTCAGGAGGAGTCGGCTGCTCAATTTGCAACAGTTTCCATTGAAAAACGAATCTAACAGAATCTAGTTTGTTTGAAATAAGCAAAAATAGATTATTGGGCCTGTACAGAACTATTGAAATGAAACTATCTTGGTACATCTTGTGGAAAGTGGCAACTTCAACATATGTTACGACAACACCTTGCAATCTCTTAGTGTTTTTTTTCAAGGACTTGCAGCCAAAGGTTGCAGTCATCCCCTGTCTGCTAATGAAATTCAAGTCTAACTTTACAACAAGAAAAACTTCCACAGTTTCAGATGACAACCAGCTACAATGCAAGCACCGCCAAAACAATGTTGCCTGCACAAATAAACTAATTTTCACCTGTTGCTCATCATAAATACCAGGCTATACCTGGAAAAAATCCATACGTGCACACTTGGAAGCTAACAAACAGTTTAATGAGTTGGGCATGAAATTAAACTGGCAGCAAACTCAAAGGCACAACATAAAGCAGTATAGGTGACAAGCAATAGTCTGCAAGACTACCCCCATTACGGAACTTTCCCTTCACCCTCCACTTGAGAGAATGAAAGTAATTTTTCTTACTGTGTATCAGTCCTTTATTCCTATAAGCACAGAGAGAAGAAACGGAGTTAGCTAGCCAGTCAAACAAGAGGCTAGAAAG
Organism: Poa pratensis; assembly: GCA_947311845.1. Taxonomy (NCBI): domain Eukaryota; kingdom Viridiplantae; phylum Streptophyta; class Magnoliopsida; order Poales; family Poaceae; genus Poa; species Poa pratensis. The sequence continues at coordinate 61,121,581 of CAMZMU010000128.1, read as the reverse complement.
ATAGGAAAATTACCTACATACCAATATATATTAGAGCAGCATGTAAAGATATGGCGGATGAGGCTACAAGGAGATAGGGCAACGCCATCTAGGTCGCCATCATCAAGTGCTGGTGAGATTGTTTCGGCTGTGATATTTGTGGATGACGGTGTCACCCACGACGGTAGGAAGCGCCTTAGCACGAACACACAAAGCAGATAAATCAAGGAAGATGGCCTTGTCTCCAATGCTTTTTAATGGGATAAATCTTTCCAAGATAAGGTTATCAAGTTTGAGAACTAAAATGAGCGGAACGGAACCGGAATGCTTGTTGAACCCAACAACTAGGATCTCTGAACCAGAATCTACAAGGTAGACAGGGCAGGAAAGTTTGTCTTTGGGGCATGCGGCGATCAACTTCGGTGGTGGCAGTCGCAAAGAACCAGAGATCACCCCATCCTGTAGGGATGAGTCGATCTGGAAGAACTGCAGATCAGCATCAGGTCTGCCTTCCTGAGCCACCACATACAGTTAACAGTTTACCTCTGAATGATGATAGCTGAGAGAAGCCAGAGATGTTCCAGCTCGAGAGAGTCCATTGCTGGCCAGTGGAAGTAGCAAAGGCCACGCAACGCATACGATTAAGTGCAAGCATCAGAGTGACGACTCCAGCAGCGCTGATACTGCAGGAAGAAGCGAAGACAGATCTGAGAAAGAACCACCTGTGTTTCTCACTGGAGGCTCCAATGATGCCTTGGCACACCTGCGGATGGAGGGTCGCGAGCGGTGGGAGGTCAACAATATCTGCCGTGAAAGGGTGGAGAAGGCGGATGGCAGTGTCTTCGTCCCGCTGCAGCACCAGGAGGCCGTCAACCGAGTCAAGAGCGCAGTGGTTCCGGAAGAGTGGGAGGTGGACACGGAGGAAGGTTCCCGTGTCGAGGTTGAAGAAACGGACGAACCCACGGAGCTTGCCGTGGCCGGGGTAGAGGCCGTGGCCCTCGGGTAGCATCATCCATCAGCGCGGGTGGAAGCGATGGTCGACGACGCCGCGGCCGCGGGGGCAGATGGTGCCGGACCGCCAATGGGTGCAAACCGCGCGGAAGCGGACGTAGTCAAGAAAGTTGCTCCGTTCGGGAGCTGGGACATACACAGATCTCCACGAGTTAAGGAGTCAGTGGGTGGGCCGACCGGTTTCTGCTTAGGCCTGGCGTTAGTGCTGCTACAGAAATTATTTCATGTAACTCGAAAACTTGGGGCCCCTAAAAATGATTGGCCCTGTGCGGCCGGCACATTATGTACCACTATAGGCCCGGCCCTGTCTCATAGAAACAGGCGACGAGGGTATGCCTGCCTCCTGTCGGCGTCATCGTCGATCTACCTCGCTTCTGTGGCTTAAGCCATAGTGGCACGGTGGATTCCAATCCTTTGGCGGTGGGAGGGCTCCGTTTTTTGTTTACGGTTTGTGTCTTTTTTGTTTACGGTTTGTGTCCTAATTAGCTCGATGTAGTATTTGTAGTCGTAGATAGACGTGGATGTATTTTTGTTATTTCTGATGTTTTTTTAAGTTTCTCAAAAAAAAATCACATGCGTTTGTACGAAGAAAAAAAATCTAGAGTCCGGCAACCTGGGCCCACATAACAGAGAGACGCAGCAGCACTAGTCCATCGACACCGATTACAAACTAGCTTCTTCTCCAAGTCCAACTCCTCCTCCCCTTGGCCCGCCGCCACTGCAGAGGTTGCTTTCCTCCGCGCCGCCTCGTCTCCGCCGGAAATCCTCCATCGGTTGCACGGTACCGCTATCCTCCTCCATCCCCTCTTCTCTCTGTTCCCCCCTTCCTCCATGTTCTAGATCTCATCATAGCAGATAGGGTTCAGTCGTCCTGTGGATTGGAATTGGATAGTCCCGCCATGACGAGTTCGCGTCCTTATTTTGCGAGGCCAGTAGGCTCCAATCACTTCGACTATAGTCGTGGTCCGATGCTTCTGTAGCGCGCACTGCTTGATTTGGTCAGATGATGAGATCTGGCCTCCGAGGACTTGAAGGGGGCGATTTCTGGGGCTGTTTAGATTTCTTAAAGGGCACTATTCCTCAGTTTTAGGTTTCCCCGTTTTCATCTTGATTTCTGGGGTGCAGCAATTCCGCTCAATGTTCTTTCCTTTATTCGGTGTATCTTGTGAGCCTAATGAGCTTAATGAGTATGCCTGTCAGCCAACATGGTGGTAAGAACTGGGCCATGCTTGCTACCAAGATTTCAGTGCGCATATGTTCTGATTACCTGTTTTGTGTTGTGATGTGGCTGAATGCACAGGGCCTGACTTACCATATGAAACCTTAACCTGTTCTGTTGGTGTTGTGTTTTTACTGGCTGATCTTAGGGTCTGTAAGAGTATAACTGCTGCTCATGTCTTGATGTTAGGCCTAGTTGAATAACTATATCTTGAAACTAGTTACTAGTTGAGCCATTTATACTTGCTAAGATTCTCTTCGTATGTTTCTCTCCAGATAATTCTGTATAATGTTTCATGTCTTTACAAGGTGTTTTGTTGGTTGCCAAAAGTGGTGAATTTAGTGTCTTATCTTAGGTTCTACAGGAGTATCTCTTTTCATGTCTGGAATTTAGGCCTCAATAAATAACAAGGTCCTGCAACTAGTTACTTGTTAATTTGGACCATTAAAACTATAAATTTGGTTTGTGATGGCTGAGCTTCTCTTCATATTTATGCCTTCTAGATGCTCTAGTGTTCTGCGTTGTTTACTCTGTTCATTGTTGCTTACACTGCCTTCTGGGCCGACCCTGATATATTTTTATTAATACATATTCTGCTGCAACAGGGTGTACTGACCATGTCGGCAATGCAATCATCGTATCTTCCTGCTACCACTGAGTCAATTGCATTGGCTCAGGAGGCTAAGGATGCTTCAGAGTCCATTTCAATCCTGTACCGTGTGCTTGAAGACCCGTCCTCTTCTTCAGATGCAGTGCGAATGAAAGAACTTGCCATTACGAATCTGACAAACTATCTCACCAAAGAGAACAGAGCTGAGGAGCTGAGGAATCTATTGACCCAACTCAGGCCATTTTTCACACTGATTCCCAAGGCAAAGACCGCGAAGATTGTACGTGGCATCATTGATGCTGTTTCCAAGATACCTGGAACATCGGATCTTCAGATCTCACTCTGCAAGGAGATGGTGGAATGGACACGTTCAGAGAAGCGTACCTTCCTCAGGCAGCGTGTGGAAGCAAGGCTAGCGGCCCTTCTGTTGGAAAGTCAGGAGTACACTGAAGCTCTTACCCTTCTTTCTGGTCTTATCAAGGAAGTGAGGAGGCTGGATGACAAATTGCTTCTTGTTGACATTGACCTTCTGGAGAGCAAACTCCATTTCTCTCTGAGAACCTTCCAAAGGCCAAAGCTTCTCTGACTGCTGCAAGAACTGCGGCGAATGCCATTTATGTTCCACCAGCGCAGCAGGGAACTATTGATCTGCAGAGCGGAATCCTTCATGCCGAAGAGAAGGACTACAAGACTGCCTACAGTTACTTCTTTGAGGCATTTGAAGGATTCAATGCACTGGAGGATCCTAAGGCCACTTCTGCTTGAAGTACATGCTTCTGTGCAAGATAATGGTTAACCATGCTGATGATGTTGCAGGAATAATCTCTTCTAAGGCAGGACTGAAGTATGTTGGTCCTGATGTCGATGCTATGAAAGCTGTCGCTGATGCCTACTCGAAAAGATCTCTGAAGTACTTTGAAACCGCTCTTCGTGACTACAAGGCCCAGCTGGAGGAGGATCCAATCGTCCACAGGCACCTCTCATCTCTGTATGATACCCTCCTGGAGCAGAACCTGTGCAGGCTGATTGAGCCCTACTCAAGGGTGGAGATCGCACACGTAGCAGAGATGATTGAGTTGCCAATCGACCATGTTGAGAAGAAGCTGTCACAGATGATCCTCGACAAGAAATTCTCAGGGACCCTGGACCAAGGCGCTGGTTGCCTCATCATCTTCGAAGACTCCAAGACCGAGGCGATCTTCCCTGCTACGCTCGAGACAATTTCGAATGTCGGAAAGGTTGTGGAGAGCCTTTACATGAGGTCTGCCAAGATCATGGCTTGAGGAGATCTTTTATTCCTGCCTGGTGTCACTAATTAAACCTTTGCTTGAGCTCTGTTAGAGTCCTCGAGACATGATATCATGCGTGTTGCCATTTATTCCTTCCTCGCAAATTGTTTTTTGTTAGCTAAATGTATGGCTCGTGGACAAGAAGGCACTGTTGCTTCCCGTGATGGAAATACTGTTAACACTTCCTGATATTTCCATTCTGGTGCAATATGCAAATGTTATGAGCAAAGACACTGCTACATTTTTAATTTTGTGCTGGTCCAACATTGCAGATTGAAGTACATGCAGTACTAGTAATGTGAGATTAGCTTGCTTCCTTGTGATGCTGCCGATGCATATTATTGGGGAGATTTATGGCCCTAGATGTAAGCAGAATCCCTCAATGGGGTCAACGGCCAGAGGCGAGAGAGACGAGACATGCGGGGGTGCAGTGCATGCGTATGCGCGGGAGAAGCGGCCATGAAACCCACAGACCAACCATTCCTCCTTCCCCACCTGCCTTTATATAGCACCGCCGGCCACGATCCATCCATTCCCTTGGTCACCACCACCGCCCAGCCATGGCCGCGCAGGAGGGCAGCGATGCCAACACGGTGCCACCCACGCCCATGTCGGCGCCGGCGTCGTTCAAGTTTAACGTCCACGCGCCCGAGTTCGTGCCCATGTCGCCCACCGCCGCCACCTCCCCAATGTCCGCGCCGGCGGGGGCATACTACTCGCCCTTCCTGCAGATGCAGGCGGCACCCGACTGGAGCTTCCTCCACGACCACGAGCCCGTCTTCTTCATGCCTGACTTTGCACACGCCAAGTTCGCCGCCGCAGTGGCAGCCGCGGGCAACAGCACCGGGGCCAAGGGCGCAGGTGGCGGCGCCACCGACGTCGCGCAGAAGATCGTCAAGCAGGTCGAGTACCAGTTCAGCGATATTAACCTCGTTGCCAACGAGTTCTTGCTCAAGATCATGAACAAAGACTCTGAAGGCTATGGTAAGTGCACGCGGACACAAACGAAGAGGTTACATTTTCATTTCTTTCCTTGGCGAAACATGAAAATATTCAGACTAGCTAGTGATGTTGCTTTACAGTGCCCTTATCGGTCATCTCATCCTGGAAGAAGATCAAGTCTCTGGGAGCAACCAACCAGATGCTGGTTAAGGCTCTTCGCACCTCCACAAAGCTTGTAATCAAGCTCCTTCCTTCAAAACTATACCATTGCTTGTTGCAGCTAGCCAGGCTGCACATCTTTCTCATTGGGTAATTAAACTCTGGCTGCAGATTGTTAGTGATGATGGGAAGAAAGTCCGGCGCAGGCAGCCCTTCACCGAGAAGCACAAAGAAGAACTTCAGGTCACTGACTTGCACATCTCCAGTCCAGGAATCCTCTGCTGTGCCACCTACAACTGAACCTTCTTTTCTTTGCGCAGTCTCGGATGATCATCGCAGAAAATTTGCCAGAAGATTCATCAAGAAACAGCCTCGAGAAGGTCTTCAGTGTTGTCGGAAGGTCAGACAAGGCAATTCCCTGCAGCAGTTTGCAAATTGTGACCCGATAAAATATGTAGGATCCGATACATAATCGCCCATTAACGATGTTATTGTACATACCCATATGTCAATCAGTGTCAAGAACATCAAGATATGCCACCCTCAAGAGCCTAGCTCAGCGAGGGCTTCCAAGTCAGACACACTAGTGAGTAACAAGGTATTACACTTGCTCAACTTAATTCTTTATTGCAAATCACAGGATAGAAGTTTCAGAATGGTAGCATCAAAGGCTGACTATAGATTTAGAAATTCAATGTTTTCCTTAGATCAGAATCAGAAAAACATTCTTGTCCCAGCAAAATTACATTTTAACTCTTCTACCTTGTGCTGTTGTGGAAGATGCATGCACTTGTGGAATATGAGACCTCACAGCAAGCCGAGAAAGCAGTGAGTATTAACTGCCTCCCACTGGCCATTTTTCAGGAACTCAGATATCATAGCCTCTTGCACGTAATTAGACTGATGGGTGTGGCAATGTACCTTTATTTTATTTTCCTGTCAGGTTGAGAAGCTAAACGATGAACGGAACTGGAGGAAAGGCCTCCGTGTGCGCACAGTACTCAGGCGCTCAGTAAGAACCCTCTCTACTTACAAATCAGTATTCATCTGCAGTCAATGCAGCTTCAGCTAGTTACCTTTGTTTTCTGCCACTGCATGATTTGTCACAGCCCAAGTCAGTGATGAGGCTGAAGCGGCCTGATTTCGATCACTTTGCTGGCTCCGACGATGAATCGCCACACTCACAGGTGTCATCTGACTCCCCGACTTCAGAAGCCATCCACTCGCCTGAAGCTCATGTAAGCATGTCGCTTGCTACAGTTATAGTGCCAATTTCATTTCAGTTGGAAAGACAGTTGCTCAAGCTTTCTTATCTCATGCAAACTGTCAATTCCACAGCCAGAGGATCACCAGGGAGGAGCCAAGAAAGGGTGGGCAAGAGGGCGAGGGAAGCTGCACGTTGTGGCGCCGCACAGCCCGCAGTCTGCTCCTGCCGGCATGGTCGGACACTTTGATCCATCAAGCCCTCGTCAGACGTCCCAGAAGTGCCCACTGAGCCCCAGGCAAGCTTCTCAGAAGTGTCCATTCAGCCCCAGGCAGCCTGCCCAGGGCCCAAGGATGCCCGACGGGACACGTGGGTTCACCATGGGTCGGGGGAAGCCAGTGGCATCATCCGTGGCAGCCCGGGCAGTTACTGCTCCTCCTCCGGCTCCTGTTCTTGTCTAGTTCAGTTCCTGCAGGTTAACTGCTACATCTAGGGTATTTCTGAGCAATGAACTCTGTATCTCTATGGATACAAGCGGTTGACGAGCTTTTTTGTTTCTTTCCTTTTTTTAAGACCCTAAATAAACTGGCTGTTGTCGTATTCAAATGCAAGGTTGTAATATTTTTTCTTGCTTACCAGAAAGTATGAGACTTATGAAAGTAAAAGCTGAAAGAATGCTTAGCGACGGATAATTGGCTTTTGCTATCATTGTTACATGCTAGAACAGAGCAAGTTACTGATAGTAACTCATATATCCTAGCCTCTATGTGATCAAGCATCCATAATTTTACGACAAACTGACTTTGCACCAAGAATTACCAATCAATTCGCGTTGTACACTGGATTAATGTAGGCATGTTAAAATTCACTCACTAGAAATGGGACTTAGAGACTATCATAACCTAGTGTGCAAGCAATTTAAATAAACTTTACCCAAGAGAAAACGCACACAACGAATTTCATGAGAGTCAACACTCGAGACGAACAAACTAGCATGCATTGGTGTTTGATCTCACAAAGGAAGCTGTACAGTTCTACATGGAAATTTTATGCAAAGCTATCATTTAGATGTAGACAACGAACATGTCAATGCCTTTTTGATCTGGAGATAACCTCACCCGCATGATCCATGTTCATCACTTGTTTCTGCATGCTAACAATTTGTGCCTTTAGTATTCTGATCTCCATCTCCATCCTAGTTTTCTCAGCAGTGCGAGCATTTTGCACATCTTCTAATATATTAAGTGCATATTGCTCTTGTCTCCAGCGAGGTGACTCTTCTGGTGGACCTGTCACCAGCTCCACTGCACGATCTCTTCCACAAACATTGACACTATCATGCAATGGAACTTTGATATCCTTGCTGACTTTAACTGGTTCATGAACTACATGTCGAGAATAACCAGCATTGTTTATATGTGTTCTGTTTGATGGTTCAGCACGAATTCTTCCCAGAGATTCCTTTATGTCTTTCAGATAGACAGACCTGACACTATGTATTCTCCTAACCTCTTCAATACTTGGTCTGCCAAATTTACTGGTCTGACAACCTGTGTTTAATGGATCAGAAGCATATTGCCATAGCTTTTTATCGGTTCTTCAGCCGATTCATTGTTATTCTCACTCCGATCCATACCTGAAGAAGCAATGGTAGCATCCTCTTTGGAGGTCTGCTCTTGTTCAAACGCTTCATCATTCTCTCTACGAACAGACGTTTCTGTTTTATTCTCTAAAATTTCTTGTTTTACTTCTACCTCGTGTTCAACATCTGGTTGAAGAGCCCCCTTGAACTCCTTTCTTGCACTTTGATTTGATCCAGAGCCTTCAACATCTGACTTACCATGGTCTCCCAAGGGCACAACCTTCTGCTTGTTCTTGAATGAAAATTTATCCTCTGCCATATTAGCAGCTTGTACTGTAGAATCAGTCCCATGAATCGTTTCCATGGCCCCGTCATGCTTCACTTCACCACATTCAGGTGCATCTGTTTCAACCAATGCTCTCTCTGTGTTCTCATCTAACGTTCCCTCCCCTGCTTCTCCGACACTGCCAGGTCCTGCTTGTTCTTGAATGAAATTTTATCCTCTGCCATGTTAGCAGCTTGTACTGTAGAATCAGTCTCATGAATCATTTTCATGGTCCCATCATGTTTCGCTTCACCACATTCAGGTGCATCTGTTTCGACCAATGTTCTCTCTGTGTTCTCATCTGACGTTCCCTCATCCTGCTTCTCCACCACTGCCAGGTCCTGCTTGTTCTTGAATGAAATTTTATCCTCTGCCATATTAGCAGCTTGTACTGTACAATCAGTCTCATGAATCAATTCCATGGTCCCATCATGTTTCGCTTCACCACATTCAGGTGCATCTGTTTCGACCAATGTTCTCTCTGTATTCTCATCTGACGTTCCCTCTCCTGCTTCTCCACCACTGCCAGGTCCTGTGGACAAGATTCATCAGATCCCACTAGTAGATAAAGAGAGAGAGACTCGCTGGGAGGGGGTTCAAAAGCTGCCTTACCTTATCCATGCATAAATCCTTCTCTGTTCCCGCATCACCACTATAATTGGTGCTTGTTTCTTCCAAAATCCTCACATCTCCAACTCCTGTGTGCTGCTTGTCCTGCCTTGCCTGCAACTGCAAAACAGCCTTGTCAGATTGAACCATAGTTAACGTAGACGGCTATTCTGAAAATGGACTTGCCTCCTCAGTGCTGCAAGCTTTCTGATTTTGTATTCCTTCAACACAATTAGCCTTGTTAACATCCACAGTAACCGAAGTGGTATCTACGCCACCACCATCAAGTATATTGGTCACTACAAGGGTCTTCCATTTCCTTCTGTAGCTTTACACTCCAGTCCTTTTTCCAATATCTGTTCCTGTAAAGGATAATGATCAGATTCCACCAATCAAAGCGGTAGAAAAAGAATTCCACCAATCAAAGAAAGTTAATATCAGTACACTCACTTCCTTAATGAATGATTGTTCTTGGTTCTGTATTCCTTTGGTGGACACGACCTCATTAGTCTTTGTCTCATGCGAATTAGTTTGAAACTCACTGCAACTAGGCATAATGGCATCTCCCGGCATTGTCATTTTGTTGTTCTTGATTGTAGGTCCTAAATCTTGCCCTTCCTCCATTGCTTGTTGCTACAAAAAGGCCAATTATCAGGACTCGGAAAGGGTATTTCCAGATGGAGATTCTGCGATGCACTCACTTTGTCCAAGTCCAAAACTTCCTGGTGGTGAGTTCCGACTGTAGACCAAGCTTCATCAACCTCCATAACAGCCAACTCATTCAATCCACTTTCTAGTAAATAGCTGTCTTCCAATATTTGTATCTCCTTGTTCTCACATAATTCCTGCAAAAGAGAACTGTCACGTTAGCTACCCTACCAGTTAATACAGAGAAATAATTACAAGCATACTCACGTCATGCATGTCCAAAGTTT